>ML986586.1:528401-734790 GCA_010094045.1 Lojkania enalia
CCCCCTTATTCACACTCTAGGCTAACACTCCGGAGTATGAAGTGTGGTTGGGGCGTGCTGCTGGGGCTGGAAGGGGATCGTATGCTATAGGGAGCACGCTCGAGTTTGTATATATGAGTGTGCGTCGGGTTCTTGGTTGTAAGCTTAGTATATGGAGCATTGATAGCGTGCTGCTGGCATCCTAAGGTAGATTTGCAAATTTCTCAAAGTCGTTCATTTGAAAATAGCGGTTGCAGTATCGTTGAGCTGGCTGTATGACATTCATACGGTCGCGCACGGGACAGAAGCATGGCTCGTAATGTCGCCTACGGAAAGGGTGCTGAAGTGAACCGTAACATGACCATTTGAGCTTTCTACTAATAAGTACAGGCGTGAATAGCAGTCAGCACATCTAGTCGATGCATGCTATCTGAATTAAAACCAATGTTATTCATCTGCTACTATTCCTATCTCAAATCACGACTTCCCTGAATGGTTCGTATTGTCCCGAGATCCAACCACACCACGAAACGATTCTTCAGTCCATGAGCGAGACAGACACCTCATCGGGTATCTTTGCTCTCGATCCATTCAACTCCGGCCAAGAGATCTTTTTCCATGCTTAAAATTCAAGATCCTGGGTTCCGACCCACCTCCACTTAAACACTTAACGTGTCCGCTGCTTCGGAAAATCCAAAGTTAGAAAATCGAAGACTGGGGGTATCGAAGCCTGCAACAACGCTTCAGACTATGTGTTAAAAAAAAGTTCTTAGTAAATAAGAGTATATCTGCAGCGCAGAGCGAAAGGTGGCGCTCTGCTCCTGACAATCATGTACGAAGAAATTTTCCTTCAAAAATCGTTGCGAATATTCTTTACGCAGGAAGAACGGTTTTGTGGTCCTTGATGACTCCGTTGCGAAGCATGGGATCGCTATTGGCTGCTGGCGAGCCGGCTCCGTACGCCCAACTCGTTGCTGCATTCACCATTTTAGCGAAAATGGGCTCAAGATATTGGATCCAGAGGGCTGCTAGGCGGTATAGGACGTAGTAAAAAACGATGATGGCGATAAAAATGTGGACAGTTGAGCCGCGTTGGAGGTCCATTTGCTCCCCCTTCTCATTCCTCGGAGGGTTCATGGCTGACGGCAGATATATCATCCAGGTGAGGACGGACTTAATGAGGGTGTTGTGCATCAGATACACTGGAAAACTGACGCGACCAACAAAGTTAAAAATCGGCGAAGTGAGCACTCGACGGGCGTTTCGAGAGAAGAATATGCCAAGAAGGACCGTGGAGGCTCCTAGATGGTCCCAATACCGCCGAGCATCAGACTTCTCGACGGTAATCTGATGCATAAAAATTTGCATCCGATGCGACCACCAAGCGTTCTGTTGCGCATCCTGGGGGTAGCCTGACATGAACATACCCAGAACTATCATCAAGGCTGGCACTGGAGTTGGAAGCACGGATGTTGCAGAGTCCTTGTAATGGTTGTGCAGTTCAGCCACGAACATCCCAAACACAATGTTCAATCCTTTTAATGCGCCGATGGCGAGCCCTATTAGAATCAGCATCTATTGCCAAATTTCATGTCCCTAGCCTTGAGCTCCTACCTTCGCCAAGTTGCCAGAAGTACAGGTAAAGGACTGCGTAGACCAAGAACCTCGCCTTCGGTCTGACCATGACGGTGGCGAACATGGTCGTGTACACGAGCATGCTACCTTCCAGGAACAAGTGTAGTGTCCATTGTGTCCCGTCATACTCGTCCCAGCCAATTGTCCACGTCTGGACTTCGGCCTTGAACAGCGACTTCAATGCCATCCACAAAGTCGGCTCCTGCCTGTGCCAGCCTTGCCGGATCCAAGTCGAGTCTACGTGCTTCGTCATGTGATAGGCGTTGGTGTTCGCCATGAACCACGTCAAAAAGGTGGCTGTCATGGTGGGTAGGATGAGCCTGCCCGAACGAGCGAGGGCGCTGCGGGCGATTCCGTGGAAGGCAGCATCCGTGTTTCCAGCGCGAGCCTTTGCGATGGGCCCGATTGAGTTCACGTAGCCCGTGATGAGGAAGAACAGAGCCACAGCAGCGCGGCCTCCCACGACAAGGCGAAAGAACGGCAGCTGGAACAAGTGCGGCGCAGCCTTCGGGTCTGGGGCGGGAGAGTGCAACCAAGGCACGAATGCGGTGCAGAGATGGCCACTTACGACCATGAAGGAGGCTATGCCTCGGAGGCCCTATTCACGCCCATTAGTTCCAGGATGTTCGTGTTCATGTCCGTGTCAAAGTGTGCAAAGCGTCATGTACTTATGGGTCACTTACGTCTATCCAATTCGCGTCGCGAGGCGCCATGTCGATAAATCAAAAGTAACCAAAATGGGGGACGATGGGTACTAGGAAAGACAGAATAGTGAGAGCGAAGCTGAATGAGGGTCGTTGGCGTTCACTGGCATTCCCCCTGTTCAATCCAGTCCAGACGGCACCATGGAATACCCGGCCTCAATGCAGCAGCGGCAGCCTTTGTCGCAGAACAGCTGGAGACAGGAACGAGGCACCGGGGGGGCCTGATACGGCAGTGAAGGGTCAACGGCGGAGGTCTCCAGGCCGTTCGAGGAGAAGGGGAGGAGTCGTTAACAGACGGGAGGCCGTCCTGTGGAAATCTCTAGCTTATGGGGAATGGGCAGTGGGACCGCTGCCCGCCAGGAACAAACCCTGCATCCCTCCCGGTCCCGAATAAGCCCTCATCGAGCCATAGTCTTTGACACGGCGGGAGTCGCCAAGTGCTTGGCGACGGGAATCAGCTGGGATTGAGGCGTCTCCCTGGCTTTTTCAGCCTTCGTGGCTCGTCACAACGGCTGACGAGCATTGTCGCGAAAGAATGCTATCTGTCTAGCTCTGAAACGGCCTTCTTCGTGAATCCTCTGGTACTGTATTGTACCTTTGTACTAGTCGGCCGCCACTTGTTGGCGCCACGTCAAAGGCGAGACGCCATTTCGCCGTCTTGTGCCTGGTGCAACCCCCCTGCTCCGCGAAAAGTATATCAACCCGGAACGTGGTGCTGCGTAGTCAGCCATCACGGAACTCTAGCATGCCCATTGTACGTACGAATTCCGGGGCAGCTGAATCTCATGCCAGATGATCCCGAGCAAAACAGCAAAAATAACTCCTTCGGTCAGACGCACGAGGGAGGCCTAGACTCGCTTCGCTTCCCAACGGTCCCAACTGCCCCCTATTAAATGCCCCGTTTGGAGCGGTGCAGCGGCATCAGCATGAAAATAAAACAACTGCGCTAGCCTTGGTGCTGACGACTACCCCGTGTCTTCCGGCGTGCGCGTATGTATCTCCCTATTGTTATCGATATGCCACCTGTTCACTAGATTAAAGTAGTTCAGGGGGTCTCGCAGCGGTCCGCGTGCATGTCTGTCCTGTAAGGCGGCTTCATCTAACGACAAGTAACATCTAGATGGGCGACGAAGAAGGAACTTGGCGTCGACCGACAGCTGCTGTTGTCTCAAGTAACCATCCATCACCAAGCGCTGCATTCCTGGGAGACTGCTTACCCATAATGCAAATCTGTTGCCACCTTCATCTTCCCAGGCCACTCACGCCGGGTCGTCTGTTTCTTCAAAATCTGTAACAAGTGTACGGAGTCCTAGGTTACGTGGCATCAATTATTACTTTCACGAACGGATTATTGCATTCCACTGCGTACGAGATTTAGAGCTCTCGTAGGTCACGCGACCAAAGGGATTTTCAACAATTTGATATGCAAGCATAAACCCTCCTCACCTATGTTATTGTCCATTACAGTCAAGCTTTGCGCTCTTATAAATCCTACCGGACAACAGCTTATCGCGGTGTTGACACTTCGACAAGCGATTCTCAACGATTGCCCCTGAAGCTTCTCTTTTCGTACAAAAGGACACCCACATGGCACTGCAACTCCCGTCAAATTAGTCCAAAGCCTTCCCTACGGCCTCACACCCCAAGCTCTCCGATGAAGACCAAGCTTCTTGTACTCATCGAAAATAGTTTAGGGAGAATATGGCCTGATCGTCCTTCACCGGAGTGTAGCTCCGGTCTCAGAAGCACGCGACCTTGGGCCCTTAAGATTTCTACCATCGCCTTTCTGTTGCGGCTCCTAATTCTAGAGCCCGAATCTCCTAGTTTTATACCACCGGGGTGAAGTTACAGGCACCAACGGGGCGCATAACGCTGACGGTTCCCATCCTCGGGTGCTAAGCTGGACATTGTTGGGCACCGTTTCTTCGCATAGCTTACAACCGAGTGCTCTGTCTTCATTTTGCCGCAAGAAAGTTTTACTGGAAAGTGCCAAGTATACAATCAACCACGGTTTCCTCCTAATCGAAGCGGGTATGTGTCTTTAGGAGTCTCTAGGTTGTATGATCAGCGGTTAGTAGCGACTAAATGGCAAGAGAATTCGTAAGGCACTTGACCATAAATGCACGAACTCAAGAAAATATGTCTAGCCTAACTCCACATTTATTTGCATCTCGTGGCGCAAAGTTCCGGGGATATGGTCAGTTCCCCAGACCTTGTGACTCAACTGGTGATATTGGCCCGCAATTAGGCTGGGGGCCATTGCAAACCGCTATGGGGAGACTAAGACGCTCGATCGATATCAAGAACAAATTCTGTTAGTCAGAGAACGAACAGGCAGCAAACATTTGACGATGAATCACTCAGCAGTAGCAGGCTGACTCCCCACTGGCCGTCTTTCGTGTCGAGGAAGCCTCATGCTTAGCTACTTCACTGAGTGGGTGGCTATGCAGAATAGTCATCCCGGCAGAGCACTCTGTAACATCCGGTGAGGACAAGTTTCTAAAAGAGAGGTGAGACTAAGGATCATACTGGGGCTGGTGATGCATTGCGCAGGGTGTTGGCCAATAGTCCAGCCAGATGTCCTGTTGCTGTTGCGAGGCGAAGGCGGCGCGCAACAGTGAGAGGAGAGGTGTTCCCAGCCAATATGTCTGCGCCGTGGCCTAAAGATCAGTCGAGGAATATTTAGAGCGCGGTGAGCAGTCCGCGCGGACGAAGCCCATTCTGCCCTCTTCTCGAGACGACGTCGTCGTGGTGGAGCATATCGGTCAGCTTTTCAGGTCGAGTTTATGACATCACCCGCACTCGAATGTTCTCGCGCAAACTGGGCAGCAGCCGACCACCAGCCTCGTAGTCTCGCGCCTGACCATCCCGACCGGCCTGACTCTTAACGAGCCCTGCTATCTTCTCTTCTCCTGCTTCTACATACGCGCCTCTATCCACCCCCAACCCCAAGCCCACTGCTGCCTTTTCTATCGCCGTCAGAACGTGTAGATCAACCCACGCACACCAGATCCAATTGCTAGTCCGCCCCGCGATCGGCAACCCTCTGCGCAAACACTCGCGCAGCTCCGCCCACTACTCATCCCAGCCGCGCATCACAACAGCAGCACCGACTGGTCGAGCAGGCGAGCTTCGACTGTTCCCACAACTCGACCATTATTGATTCTCCTACTACACATTGCCCGACTCCTCGAGTCCCTGTGGAGAGCATCCCGCGCATTCTCCCAACGAGCCCCCGCTTCCAGGTGCTTTCTTCGCCCTCTCGCAGCCGTACGCAGCCGCCATGTCCACAGTATACAGAGAGCGGGAGAGGGACTGGGAAACGTCTTCCCGCGGCGGAGGCCACACCTACACCACAGTCAAACGCTACAAGATCCCGGACCACAGCTTGGAAGAGGACAGCTACGAGTCCGAGCTGCACGTCGTCCGCCGCGAGCGCGAGCCGGTCCAGGAGCGCCGTGAAGTTCGCGAATACATCGTTGACCGAGACGACCCGTCGCCTCGAGAACGCGATGTACGGGAGTACCGCTTCGTAGAGCGCGAAGTTGAGCGATCGCCATCACCCCCTCGCCGCGAAATTCGGGAATACCGGATCGAGCGTGAGGTAGAACGATCTCCTTCGCCTCCTCCGGGTCCTTACGAGCTCGAGAGATACTCCAGGTCTACAGAATTCTTCCGTCCTGAACAGCCGGCCCCGCAACCCATCATCATCCGCCAGGAAGCACCGCAGCCGATTATTCTGCAGGAAACCGCACCCCAGCCAATCATTGTCCGACGAGAAGAGCCGTCGTACGAAATCATCGAACGATCTGAAGTCGTGGAAGACCGGCAAGTTGCTCGCCGCGAGCCGCGACGAGACGAGGATTACTATTACGAACGTAAAGTGAAAGAGGTTGATAGAGGGGGTCGTCGTGAAGAGTCTTATTACGATGAGCGCGAGTATGGCAGAGACCGTTGGCGCGATCGTGACGCCTATAGCGATGATGACGTCGTCTTCGTTCGTAAAGAGAAGGACACCTGGGGCAGAGATTCTAGTCCTCATCATCGCCGACATCTTGCGGAAGGCGTTATTGGCGGAATTGCTGCAGCTGAACTCGTGAGACATCATCGAAAGAAGCAGGGCGAAGACCCTGGACATCATGTCCGTCAAGCCGTCGGTTACGGCGCTCTAGGAGCTGTAGGCGCTGAGGCTATTAGTAGGTTTAGATCTCGCTCCAGGTCTAATTCTTCAGAACGTGGGCGTAGGCATCACCGAAGCCGCTCAATGTCAAAGACGAGGAAGCTCGGGACACTTGCCGCTGTCGCCGGAATCGGGGCTCTTGCATATGCAGTCGGAAAAGGAAAGAGCAATAATAATACCACAATTATCGAAGATCGTAGGAGTAGGTCAAGGAGGCGAAGGTCTTCTGTCTCAGTCATTAGCGATGGCGAACGGGGACGCTCTGAGAGTAGACATATGGATCCTGAACACCGCAATCGTCGAGCTGCGCAAGTAGGACTTGCTTCCGCCGCGGTCGCTGGGCTTGTCGAACACAAGCGAGAGAAGTCGCGTAGGCGAAAGGGGGAGCGAAGTCATAGTCGAATTCGACAGGGTGTGCCAATCGCTGCCGCCGGCGTTGCTGGAGCAGCTGTGACCGGACTGTATGAGAAGCACAAAGCTAGGAAGGAGGCTAGGGAGGCCTCAAGGTCGAGGTCGAGGTCGAGGTCAAGATCAAGATCCAGGTCGGTACACTCCGGCTCCCGGCGCCGTAGCACAGCCAGTGACACAGCCCTTGTAGAGTACGGTGGTGATCCTATTTATACTGACCCCGCTGCGAGTAGCTATGGTCGGCGGCCTCGTGACTTTGACGATCCGGCGGACTATAGATACAGGCGTCGGGGCTCGAGTTCTTCCTCGGAAGGCAGACACCGGCATCGTTCAAGCCGCAGCCGGAGTAAGAGTCGCACCCGGAAGGCGGCAGAGACAGCTGCAGTTGCAGGCGTGGCTGGTTTGGCCGCCCACGAAGCTGCGAAGAGGAGGGATCGGAAGAAGGCTGAAAAGGAGCGCCAGCGTAAGTTGATATAGCGAAAATGAACAAAGAACTGCTTCTGAATCCCGCCAGGACAAGAAGACTCAGCCTATTCTACTGGCAGCTATAGCCCTCCTACCGTTGCTAGCACTTCCGATCCGCGGTATTATCCTGAAACGAATTATTTTCCCCCACCTCCAACACAGCCCATAGATCCTCAGTATCAACAAACCCCCCCATTCAATCAACCTTATAATCCAGCCGATTATGCACCGCCTAGCAACCTTCCACCACATCCTGGATACACGCCACCCCCCGCCGCCCCGGAGCCCGGTAATCCATATGCCAATGATCCTAGATATCGGCGCCCGGATGACAATGTGAGTGCTCCACCTGTTCCCGAGCACATCAACCATGGTGGGTCTAGGCTTTCGCCTACCCATGTCAATGGCATGGCTAATTCGTCCCCTTCCTCAGATCGTGTAAAGAGTCCCGTTGCACCATCTCCGGTCCAGGCTACAAAATCGGTACAATTTGATCTCAACCCGCAGGAGCAATCCCTTGAGCACTCACCATGTCGTCATCCGATTGATGGTGGAGATGACCATAGACGGGGAGAAGGAAGAGATGAAAGGGGCAGAAGTCGCAATATCAATGGTGTAAAAACGTCTCAACGGCGCGGAGACTCTCCGGATTCTGTCGCTTCCGACGATACAATCGAACTTCCACCGCGCTTTGATGAACACGGCCGGCGGAAAGGTGATGACCCGTTGGCAGACAGGTTGGAGGACGTTCTTACTGGGCTCCTTAGAGTATAGATAACTTATTAGCTTTTCTTTTTGTGTTCGGTTTTCTTCCACCATTATTTTGTTTTCTTGTATTTTTGAACCAACCTGTATTTGCGTCTGGGATTTTATTGACAGTTTTTTTGGGGACGATTGTCTTCTGATTTTCTTGTCTTCTTCTCTTTTTACCTCGGATATAAGCCTTCTTTTCTTTTTTCATTCCTATTCTTATTCCCCCGGGTTTGGTTCGTCGATGATCATGTACGTTCACGAGATTATGAATGATACGGCAGCTGCGATATCAAAATGCATCATTATTGATAAAAAGCTATATGATCCAAATATGTTCCTCCATATAAACTAATGATTATTATTTTTCTATATACATTATAATGTTTTTAGTGGTAGATGACGCGCCGCCCTTCTTGATGTTCGCAGTAGTAATTTTATGTATGCGGACACCGAAATCGAAATGCTATAGACTGTGGCGCATGTCGATCCACCGCCACACCTCCTCAAAAGTCAAGCCATCGCACTCTTGAACCTATGTCCCCCATGTTGTCACGTCACGTATTCCGACAGCTCACAGATCGCCTGCTTCTGGGCTCGGGCTACACGGAGGGCATCACATCTTGTACTGATATTCAGGGCCTCTTTTGCCGATCGCACTGGCAGTCGATTACAACCTCAAGGAGATATGCTTCGTCATCGTCGTCAACGCGATGGAAGTCACGTCAAGGCAAAGACTTCTTTGCTAGAGAGGCAAAGGTACAAGGACTAAAAAGTCGCGCTGCATTCAAATTACTTGAGGCATGTCAATCGAATTAATCCCATTGACATACAGTTAATTCATCATCTAGATGAACGAGAAGTACAAGCTCTTCAAGCCCGGTCAAACGGTGGTCGACCTGGTATGAGGTGCGCATGACTGTGCAGAGTACAGATGCTTACATCTACCTAGGGATTTGCTCCGGGATCCTGGTCCCAGGTAGACCCTTCATCCGCACCCCCCCGATCTTTTGAGCAATCAGACCTAATATCCGTCGTAGGCTGCGATCAACCTTACAGCCCCGAATGGCCGCGTCGTCGGCATCGACCTTATACCCACACAGCCGCCAAAAGGGGTTTCCACGATACAAGGCAACTTCCTCTCGCCAGCAATCCAAGCTGAAGTCAGAGCTTACGTCCAAGACCCTGACCTGGGCCGGCCTCGAAGACTGGTGCTATCCTCTGAACACCCGGAAGGGCTTACTGAAAAAGATCTCGAGGAGATGGAGCGAGCGTATATCGATATTGAACGGCAGACACATTTAGAGGGAATCAAAGCGGAAACAATTGGCCAACTGAATAGTGAAAGCGCGAGCGCTGAGGTCTTGGAACACAAACTCCCTCTAAAGGAGAGGGATAGACGTCATGGACGAGTAGTTGATATAGTGCTGAGTGACATGTCTGAACCCTGGGACCAGACCACTGGATTTCACAAAAGGAGCCTTAGTGACCCTTACTTTAGGATGATGAATACTAGTGGTGTGCCGTTTAGAGACCACGCAGGAAGCATGGTAGGTGCTTTCTAGTGTGCTCATCTTGAACTGGGATTGGAATAGTGCTAACTCAGCGTAGGACCTCTGCATGGCCGCGTTGACATTCTGTTTCGACACTCTTCGTACTGGAGGCCATTTCCTCTGCAAGTTCTATCAAGGTGCTGAGGATAAGGCACTAGAAACAAAATTGAGGCGGCTGTTTACAAAAGTCCATCGAGAGAAGCCAGACTCTTCCAGAAGCGTACGGTGTTCTTGAACCGGAGAAGGGTCTTTGCCTAACTGACATTATTTAGGAATCTAAAGAGGCATATTTTGTTGGCCTTCATCGTAAGGAGAATGCCGATCGAGGAGATGTTTTCCGGGAATGAATCTCCTGCACGTGTGGTGCGATTACGGCTTCGGGCTAGACGTGAACTATTGCTATCGGGATGTTAACGAAGCGGGGGAGTCACACGGCTGCCAGCCATTCTTTGTCAAGACCCGCAACGTCCACGTTGCAACAGGCCATTCGCGTATAGTGCTCCATGGCCTATGAGCGGCTTCGGTAGGAAGTAGACGATGTCCAACGGTTACATTCCGTTGCACCGCCAAGACGAGGACTCTCCCTTGGTGCCGTTAGGCAGAAGGGCGCATCTTACCACGAGCGAGGGGGTAGTGCTCGGGTGCAGTTTCATGATTTCCCCACGGCGCTGACGGTATCCCGATGCAGGCGGCCCACGGCAGATGTGGATGCGTTTCGTTCACCGAGATATGGCTTAACATATTCTCCGTAGTGTGGAGCCAAGAGGGGCAGGGGATCGAGCCGTTGAAGCTGGCCGTAGTGTTATGTACCAGGTACTGGCGCATCCTTTTGAAACATTAATCAATCCATCCATCCATCCTACTATTTGCCTGTACCCATGTCTGTGCCTGCGCTCTCTGCCCCGTCTCTACGCGGCGGTTCTGCTGTCTGCGATGTGATGTGATGCGCGCTGCCGTGTCAAGGCCTGACGCCGTGGCGGCGAGCCAGAGTGCATCGCTTAGACAGCCGATTAGGTGCCGGTTGGGGGCGCCCGTACTTATCACATTATTCCATTTCATGATCAACTGAACATCATCCACCCCAATCTAAATCGAGCTGTACGACGTACCCAATGAATCCCAGTGCGTCCGATGGATTACCAAACTTTCAATAGCCAACAGAACTCGTTCAGCGGTCCGTACTCCACCCCCCTTCCTGGCGCGCCCACCCACCTCGCCCAGCCCACACATTCCCCGCAACAACAACAGCTGTACGTAGACCCAAACGCCCGGTTCCAATCATCGCCGTCACCATTCCCCAATGGCCAAGCCGGTGGCTTTCCCATCAACATGGGTGGCGGGAGTGTTGCGGCCAGTGGCGCCATGATGCAGCCTGGAGGCCTGTCGCAGAACCAGCTTCACCAGGCACGAGGTAAGCCGCTGTGACGTGCGAGTCGCGGCCTCCACGCTGCCCTCGCCGTCCAACCCGTCCCTTGCACCGTAATTCAAGCCCGCAAGCCCCCCAGGCGCCCGCTGACGAGTGATAATGGGACAGCCGCCCTGCAGCACCAGCAGTGGCAGCACCAGCAACAGCAGCAACTACACTCTCCCAGCCCGTACTCGACCGCCCCCTTCTCGCAGTCCCTCCCGTCCCCCGCCCACCAGCAGTTTGCTCAGAATCGCCAGACCGCGTCGCCCTTGAGCGCTACCAGCACCCAGATCCCGCCGTATGCCGCTCAGCAAATCCCGCAGCAGCTGTCACCAAGCCTCGTGCCTTCAAGCAGCCAGCAGCCCATGGCCGCTCCAGCAGCAGCCCAGTCCCAGACGTCGCAGTCCATGCAGACACAGCCGCCATTAAAGGCCGTCCCACAATCGCCGGTCTCGCCCGCTGCGCAGGCCCGGGAGAGGGAGAGGATATCGACGTTGCTCGAGATCAACCTTTTGCTCATCAAGGAGGGCGTGGAACTACAGACGCAGGGCAAGGCGGGACAGATTGCTGCCCCGGCGCAGGACGTCAAGCCAGAGGGGGAGAAGCAGCAGGCTACCAAGGAATATCTAGAGTGAGTGGCACGTCCTACCTTCATGGCTTACACTATTTAACATCAACCAGTTTGATGCGCCGGCTACAAGCAAACCTCGCCTTCCTCGCCCAACACGCCGAGAAGAACCACAAACCAAATCAGCCAATACAGCCAGGGCCAGCTATCATGGCAGCACCTTCGTCGCCGCCCCAGCTTGTTGAATTATACGTAAAGTTGCAAAGCCTCTTTCCGGGATGGAAGGGCCAAGCCGGGCCAATGAAGTCCTCCCCCGGACTACAACGTCTGAACCCGACATCTCAGCAACCTAATAGTGCTGGAGTCCAGAATAGCATGCAGCCTCCCAACAGCGCCGGGTTACCGCAGAACTTACAACAACCAGCCACGGCGAATAATGCAGCGCAAAACAACATCCAACAGCAATCATCGACTCCACCTCATATTCTATAAACCTAGCACTCGCTGCCGTCATATCAAACATTCTGTATTTTTATAATCGGTCGAGCTGCCGTATAGACTGCCAGAAACCGTTTCCATTTTCTTCACTGGCTTGTATATGAAATCCTCGGCAGAATTACCTAGGTGTCAAGGAGCTCCAAAATATAAAACGGGTGGGGGTTGCTTGAATGGTTTTCTTGAAGCGATGTTTTTTCTGGTACTAATTCGGTCTAATTCGGTTTGTTTCGGCGCTGATATTGTGAATCATACTACGTGTGTTCGGATTGATTATGTTGGAATTGTTTTCAATTACTGTTAGCATCGTCTTGGTCGGTCGGTCTTGCACTCCAGATACCTCGCTGGGCTCTTATGGGATGGAAATGAATGGTATGATATTGGTAGACGTTTTTATGCGAGCGAATACCACTGTCACGTGAAATTTTTACACGCACTCTCCCGACGCACAGCTTTCTTAGCAAGCAAGCCGACCTGGCTTGTATAGCTCGTGATTTTGGCTTGGAATCGGTAGAAATAGGTTGAAAACTGATGCCTCTTTGATTGAAAGGCGGGTTTCCGTATCTTAAGTTCTGCATGTTGTGAAGAATTAGGTAAATTGTGAGCGCCCAATCGTTGGTCAATGGAAATAAGCCAATGAATCAACATTTAAATCGGCGGACTCGCAAATGTAGAAGCTTTCCAGAAAATGATCCCCTTCCAGGCCATGTGATCTGCATAATTCTATAAAGCAGTGCTACAAGGTGGTCCCGTTTTCACTTAACTAGTGTATATGTCTGCAGTAGACATCGCCTGGAGTACCGCAAGTGAACTAGCCGCATCTAGAGCTATCTTATAAAACCATGTCAAAAGGAGAGCTGGCGTCTACAGCGTACAAGTCCCCTCTTCAACTCCGAATTATTATCGCCTTATGCCTCGGTCACGTCCAATATCGTTGCTTCTTCCACGGCCGCTTCCAACGCCCCACAATCCTATCCTGCATAGCGGAGGTCTAGAAGACTGCGGGGATCCGAACTGAGATCAGATCACATAAAAATGAAGCCCGACTACTATCGAAGAACCCTAGCACTGAAAGATTTCCGCGGTGGTGCAGCTGGCAGACTTCACTGGACAACGGGGAAATATTTCGGTATACATTATGGCTGCCCTTTTGCATCACCGGACTAAGCTCTACAATGCTGTGAAGCTGACCGCTCGCTGATGACCTAAGGGGGCAGGTGATCTGGGATACCAGTCGCAGCTGATATTGACGCCCCCCCAAGGGACGGCTAGTTAGAATCGATCTGAGCAGAGATGCTTGAATTCGTAGATCTTGTGTCCCTCTGGCGCAGGCTGCAAACAAGAAAGTGTTGAAGCTTTGGCTGGCAGGAGAACGTGATTCGCGCAGGGTGAAACAATCATGAGATGCTAGCAAAGCCAGATGTTCCTCCAGAGCAACGTGACACTCTCTTGGCCAGAGGCTGGACACAGCCATGCGCGGCCTGGCAAGCCCAAGGGACGGGTATTGTCGCGATGTCAGTCGAGGCATAAAGCTTTAAGAACTGCAGAGCCGCCACCGCAAGCGGACTTTGCCAGGCCTGGGCCCGTTGCGCTAACTGCACCCAGAGCTTTCCACTCTTCCGCACCATCGTGCCCCTCGACCACACACGCATCCTCGACCGTGGTGATTTTGCCAATTTCTGCGAGCATTCCCTCCGCATTATCCATATCGCGACTTTGGATGGCCACGCATAATCACCACCGTAGTCGCAGCCGCTCCCTTCTCGTCCCCGACGCCCGATTCCCTCTCCCAGCAACAGTCCCATAGCGGCGCCGACCGATGAGCTCCTCATTACTGCCGTCCATCCCTTCTGCTCGATAGGCGCGGATTCTGCCCGGTTGTGAGCGGCCTGCTTGCGGCATTTGGCCTTTTCCCGTAGCTCTTGGCACTTCCGACCTGCACAATGAGCACATCCAAAACCTCGGAAGAGCGTCGGTCGCAAATTGCAGCCATGGCGCCGCTCAGCTCAGACAAGAGCGACAGCGTACGCCTGAGACACATTCTAATTGCTTGCTTCGTCACTGACCCCAGACCTCACAGTCTGCAGCCATCGCAACGCCAGACTCGAGCCTCGAGCGCTTCAAAGAATTCATTGCGCAACCCGTCCTTGCATCCTTCATTGCCGGCGGTGTCGCCGGTGCCGTGTCTAGAACCGTTGTGTCGCCCCTCGAACGACTGAAGATCCTGTTCCAGGTTCAGAACGTTGGCCGGAATGAATACAAGATGTCTGTTCCAAAGGCGCTGGCTAAAATGTGGCGCGATGAGGGCTGGCGAGGTTTGATGGCTGGCAATGGAACCAATTGCATACGCATAGTGCCCTACTCGGCCGTGCAGTTTGGCGCGTATAATATGTACAAGAGGGTGAGTTGCCGTTCTTTTCAAGCCTTGCGCGGCAGTTATTTTTCTAGCAATTAGGGGTCTACTGGCTAGCTTTAATGTCCGCTGACTGGACGAAACCCAGTTTTTTGAAGAGACGCCAGGAAGCCCGTTGGGCCCTCACCAACGTCTTGTATGCGGTGGCCTTGCCGGCATTACCTCCGTCACCTTTACCTATCCCCTCGACATCGTTCGCACACGGCTATCCATCCAGTCTGCATCTTTCGAAACCTTAAAAGGCTCACGCGAAGCTGGCAAGAAGCTACCGGGGATGTGGACAGTCATGGTAAACATGTACAAGTATGAGGGCGGCTTCTTGGCTCTCTATCGAGGCATCATTCCTACCGTTGCTGGAGTAGCTCCCTATGTGGGACTTAATTTTATGGTATATGAGATTGCTCGGACCCAGTTTACCCCCGAAGGCCAAAAGGATCCCGGCGCTCTCGGTAAATTAGCGGCGGGAGCCGTATCAGGAGCCGTCGCGCAGACATGTACGTACCCTTTTGACGTATTGCGGCGTAGGTTTCAGGTCAATACCATGTCCGGGATGGGGTATCAATACAACAGCATATATGACGCCATCCGAGTGATCATAAAGACGGAGGGCTTCCGGGGATTGTACAAAGGGATCGTCCCGAATCTTCTCAAAGTCGCTCCGAGTATGGCGAGCAGCTGGCTTAGCTTTGAATTCACCCGTGACCTTGTTATGGGAAAGCGCAAATCTGGGTTCTTATAATACTTTTAGCATCACACCTACCCTAGAAGTTCCCACACTCTACCACATCGCATTTAGGGAACCGATAAGAGAGCTGCCCGATCGCAGAGACCTAAATATAGTGGGCGGTGACACGTTTTGCATCACACATCTTCGGCGGAGCCGTCACGCGCTCCAGCCAATAGTCGTTCCGAGGACCTTTGAAAGGCCGCAGAGGCCTAACGTCCTACTTGTATATTTGTCAATGCTTCATTCCATTTTGTTCCATGAACCAATTTTTCTTGCATCAGGACCGGAACTGAGTGACGTCTCCGAATGAAAGGGGGGCAGGATAGTGTCACCTAGTGTTTGTACCCCCAACACACATACAAGCGATGGCGTTGAATTTCTCTCTTTTGTGGGTTTTTTTTTTTTTTTTTTTAAAAAAAAAAAAACTTTGTTCCTTGTCTTGCAATACCAATCCATTATTATTACTTTCACTCTTGTCTTGGTTTATAGCGGAGGTGTGTAGAGAAAAGGGATTTCGGTACTAGACGATTACAGTGATGGGAATGATAAGCACGGGGAATAGAATTTTGCAACGCACTCGTTGAATCGATTGTGTATGATATTTATAAGTGAGGTCATTTTGAACATTGCTCGGGGTGTCCATAGCGGTCGGATCTAACATTATGAGCCGTTGATTACCGAGGATCAGCGATTCGCGCAGACGGACTTGTGCGGTCATCGATGATGCTGAACTTTCTAGGTAGTATTTTACATCTTTGGACGCGGCTATGGCGTCGAGAATGGCACGATGTTTTCCAAGGGGACAGAGTTGTGAGTATGCTAAGGATGCGATTGTTTTTGGACCTTCATTACATTATCACGACTATGTGTATTTGAATAGCGAGCGAAACAGCTAATATGACGCCTATTCTGGGTGTGGGTATCATGAATGTCCAATAGAAAGAATTTAAGGAAAAATTACAAGAGTAGCCATAGAACTGAGTTGCTCCAATCAACGGTATGGTATCTCCTACCCTCCGCACGTGTCCAATCCTTTTAAGGCAGAAAGGGGGTGTAGAAATACACGGAACGAAAGATTGGGATGGAAAACCAATGGAATGCATGCTAAGTGGGTTTTTCGCTACATGGTAGGAGATTTACATGTTCTCGACGATGTGGGAGTTGATGGCACTCTGGAAACTGGGGTTGTTTTGGCCGTACTCATCGCCCGCGGTGTGCGAGACGCCGTACTTGCTTGGTCCCTCACCAGCCGTGTCGGCCTGCGCGAGCTGCGCTTGCACAGTCTGGTTGGTCGCGGGCAGGAAAATGACCTTGGAGTTTGCGGTCTTGGCCATAGACTGCATAGCTTCAAGGTACCGGATCTGCATGGCAGGAGCGGAGCTCAAGATGTCGGCGGCCTGGCGCATCAACTTGGCGCTCTCGACTTCGGCGCGGGCGGCGATGACCTTGGCCTCACCGGTCCTCTTCGATTGGGCGGCCATGGAGAGAGAATCCTGGAGTTCCTGGCTGAAGATGATGTCCTTGATGAGCATGGACTCGACCTCGACACCCCAGCCCGCCGCCGTCTCTTCAATGATCTCACGAATCGACTGCGCAATTTCCTCGCGACGTTCAATAACGTCTTGGAGGACGCGGGCGCCGATGACATGGCGAAGGGTGGTCTGCGTGCGCTCCACGAGGGCCTGGCGGATGTTGGAGATGCCAAAGGCGGCTTTATGGGGTGAAGTGATGCGGTAGTAGATGACGGAGGTAAGGTGCAGAGAGACGTTATCCTTTGTCATGCAGACCTGCTTAGGGACCTCTGTCTCAGATGTCAGCCATCTGCACGATCTCACTGCATTTCAATGTTTTGAAAACATACCGACAATCTGGATCTTGACATCTACCTGGATGAGATTCTCGGAGAGAGGGTTCACCTTGACCAGACCAGGGTCAACGGCGCGCGAGAATCGTCCGAATTTGGTGATCAGGCCCACGTTGCCCTGGTTGACGGGCTTGTATGGATTTGGGCAAACGATGCAGCATGGGATCGCACCGAGCGTGCCAATGCAAGCTCCTAGGGTATTGATCATAGAACCATACCAACCATGGCTGTCTTTGTCGGCATCATCTGGCACAATAATGCGGGCATACGACGGCTGGAGGTCTTCGCGCCGTGGCGGTTGGACCTTCACCATCGGATCTTCTGGGTTGCGGCTAGGGCCGTAGCCAGCGTCGTAGCCGTTAAGAGGTGCCTTTCCGTGGTCGCTCATGTTAGTAATGGCCGTGTTAATTGTTGAAGAATCCCCGACTAAAGCTCGGGAGGACGACAGCTTGGCTATTGTATGTCAAGAGCTAAGAGGGTTGGTGATGGGTGTTGTCAGGCGACGAGACAGTAGTTGTTTTGGGTGCAACGGTGGTGGTGTGTACGTTTATATTCTGCGAGCGGGGAAGCTTGCACTGGCGGGCCTTACGTGGTTGGGCTTGGAGCTTGGCATCACCGCATTCCACGCGAGGGGGGCTGTGCTCTACACACTCTCCCACCCAAGCAGTTCGTGGATCACTTGCCTTCCACCAAGGCGAAGCAAGGCATTGAGTGGATTATTCACCGGAACGCAAACCGCGTCGGGTGCGCTGCTTCATTTTGTACGGCCCACACGAATTACTCGCCCATCAGCAAACGCGCGAGACGTCAATTCACAGACAATGTGCTGAGGACTGCTGGGCGCCCGCACTTTCACCATCATCGACGGTGGACTGAGATCAAAGGAACTCATCTCTTGCGTGGATCGGTATCAGCCAACGGCCGAGGGAGGCTTGCAGGAGCCATCAACGGATAATTCGGCCGCACACGGCTCATCCAAGCAACCACATGCACGTCTGTTTCCGACTCGTGAAGATCACGAGCTTCCTATGATGTCTACAAAGATTACGAGGCAGAATTATCCGTCCAATCTCACCCAATCCGTCGATTGTTCGACGTCAATAGTCGCCTTCGGATCACTGCCGAGATAGACGGATCCCTCTTAGGCTAGGGCGCCACTCTTGTAATAGGGCTTAGCGCCTCCAACTGTGGCGAGTGTCTTCAAGAACAGACCCCAGGATGAGGCTGGAGGAGGTTGACTTCACGCCTCGGGGCACTTGCTTACTGTTGTTGTTGGACCTCGACATCCCGCATGGCGCAGACAAGATTCTACGTCTAGGCAGCATTCTTCCCTACTCTGGACACGTTTCGACAACCACAATGATCCAAGTGCCTACCCAGTGTTGATGTCCTAGCGTGATGGCGATGGAACTGGGAAGCCGCAGCGCGCACTGGTTAACAAAGGCCGCCTCGTAACTCGGATTATCGGTTTCTCCTCATACATTCGTCTGTTTACCGTAGCGGTTGCCAACATGCAATTTATTTCGAAATGTGGGGTGCTTTTGGACCGGTGAGCGATAACTGGACAATTGGGGAAGCTCAAATCCCGTCAGCTATGGGTCGTCGGGATGCACTGCCCCCTTCAAAGGTCACGTCTCCCCAGTGCACTACTAGGGCGGAGAAACAATGTGCTCAACCCTAAACAGAATGATTCCGCACCTTGCATATGATTACGTCTTCTTTCAAGCCGCGCCCCGTTACCCTCTACAGCTATATTGAACTCGCGTGGTGCAGAAGGATGTCTAGACCCTGGCTAGCTTTCATGGAGTAGGCATGGCTTTGGTGAATCCATGTGAATTGAGTTTTCTCTTATTGTGCAAGGAATCTTTCCATACCCTTCAGTAGTAAGCTCAGTCCCAGAAATCCTTTGAATAGCCGGTTGTTACTGTCTTGAGCGTCTAATTGCAAGGCGGAGTCGCCCGTTGCATATGCTATACCACATGCAACCACTTAGTCACATAATATCCCACTATTCTTACAACAGGCTGCCCTTATAATAGGCTCGTACCAGATGGTCCAGTTCCGCGAGCACACATCGTCCTTTAAAACAACCATGTGAAGAGCCATCAAGGACCTGCTGGGACGGAAAGACAACAAAACCAAGTTCAGAAGAGATGTATACGCAATACTAAATGAGATATCATCAACCTTGCGAGTGAAGTGGCTATGAATGCACACTATCTCCTGTGGGTCTTCTGCTTCCGTCCACTGAAGCATCGCCCTAATACCCACCACTTCCTTCCTGCTATCTCGCTCTCGCCCTTCACTCCGGCTGTTAACGAAGCCCTTTAATTAGTATACTGCTTCTGGTGAAGTTCCACTACAGATATTTCCTAGCATCGAGACAGAAACTGTCCCAGCGGTTCGAACTTCCCCTCACTAACCGCTGACGCGTCACCTGTAGGAGAACCGCAAGGCATATTGCTTCTCTTGGTTCCGAACTCCGCAGCTCATTTGACTAATGCTAAGCCACACGAGTAGATGCAGAGGATCATGAAGATTAAGGTGGTTTAGCATATCGCCCGGCGGAAGGATTACCATCATTGAACTCTCGTCGAAGAATACCTGTAAACGCATCGAACACCATCCCCCAAACAAAATATAGGGAATGGTAAATTCTGGCTATGCAGAATGACATTGCCCCTTTCTCATCCTTGCATATCAGCATTGAGCACTTCTCGGCACAAATTGTGGAAGCAGTATCATCATACGCGGCCTAGCACGGGCAGGCTTCCTTTCGGCATTAGTTCAACTTGTTCTTAGAAAAACCCCTTCGGCCTCATTAAACCGAGAAGGGGCTGGAAATCAGAGGGCATCTAGCTATCACAAACTAGATACGTTGCAAGACCAAATCTAAAGCAATCAAACATCAAGGGTCACATTGCTATTCGGATCGTCTACGCAAGGCCAGAATGAAAAGAACTGGCAGACGCCTTTAGATGCAAATGCCAAAACCCATGCCATTAACAACAAGGACAGTCCGAGCCCCTATCTTCCTTGAATTTAAAAGCAATCAGAGTATATCACTTCACTTCAGTAATGACGTATTTCCTCTCCTGTCCTTTTTCAACGGAGAAAACGTGAAGTTCTCTTCGGACATCATGTTGTATCCGCCGCTAATGGGACGTTGAGTTCCTTTACCCAGAACACTTCTCCCGAGGGCCCTAGCATTGAAGAGACCTTTGCTTGCGATAGGCCTAATGGGCATATCATCCTCGTCTGCATCGAAGAGCGTCTTCCCTACGCCGCCATTCGCGCCGGAACCAAGCTTACGCTTCTTCTTCCTTTCAGCAGCCGGTTCCTCAGTGAACGTAGCGAAGGACATGAGGGATTTTCGAGGCTGCGTCTTCTTGACCTTTTTGGAAGGCTCTTCGTCAGCACCCTTAAGCGGGACTTTGACGGGAGCGTTTTCGGACTTGTCCCTTTCTTCAAATTCTTCAGATGCTTCCTCGGTGACTTTTTCAAGGCTAGAAGCAGCCTTCTGACGACCCGCAGGTTTGGCGTTAGCCCTGTTAGATGCCGACGGTGCCAATGGTCTCGCTTTCGGTGGAACTGCCTTCTTCTGAGCCTTCGGAGGTGCTGTAGGCGTAGCATCCGCTGCGTGGCCTTCCACCTCATCCTCCTCGGCAACGGGACTGACCGGAGCTGCGCTTGCGGCTCGGTTTAGGAATGGTGTAAGGGAGAAGGTTGACACATCGCCCACAGCTATAACAGAAGTGGCTCGCTTTGGCCGCTTTGCGGGGAAGCCGTCTCCTGGCGTTCCTAGATTGGTGGACTCGGGTTCGACAGATGCTGCGATGCGCTTCCGAGCATTCCTTGCTGGTTTAGGGCCTGTTTCAATCGATTGCTTGACAGTGTTTGAAGTCTGAACCTTCGCTAATTCTGCCTCCTTCTCCTTCAGCTTCTCCTTTGTTGATCTCAGCTTATCCCTGAAAGCATTCAGTTTCTCATCAAGGACGGTGTTCCGGCCTTGCAATTCAGCAAGCGATTTTTGATATTCTTTCTCTAGCTTCTTACGCTCACACCTTTCTTCGTCGAGATCCTTGCGAAGTTCCTCTACCCGAGAATCACTTTGCAGGCCGCTCTTCTTGTTAGCTTTCTCCGCCTTTTGGCGCACACGTTTCTCTTGTTCAAGCTCCTCTCGAAGCTCCTCCAGTTCAGCAGCATCCTGTTCTGCTTTCTTGCTGGCCTTCTCTGCCTTTTGGCGTGCGCGTTTCTCCTGTTCAAGCGCTTGCCTGAGTTCTTCCAGCTCAGCATTACGTTCCTCGTCCTTCTTAGAAGCTTTGTCGCCTTCCGTCTTGTTAGCTTTGTCAAGCTTAGCTTGGATACGCCCTGCGGCTGATTGCTGGGCTTCAAGATCAGCCTGAACTTTCTCTATGGTTTTTTCAGCTCTGGCGAGAGATGCCTCCACCTTCAGCCGGTCATTCTTTTCCTTGACAGCCTCTTTCCGCATCTCCTCAAGCTCAGCCCGCAGTTCCTCCTCTTGTTCCGACTTCTTTCCTTGCTTTGCCATGGCACGTGAAGAGACTCGCTTCTCATTCTCTAGCTCGACTTGCAATGTGGTCAATTGACGCTGTAGTGATAATTTTTCGGCGAGCAGCCCTTGATTAGACTCGACTTGGGCTCGTAAGTGTTCGACTTCTGGTCGTAAGGATGACATTTCGCGGGTTAGGGCGAGCTTCTCTGCAAGAATTTTGTTCGAGTCGGAAGTGACATTCTCCATAGCCTTGAGCTCCGCCTACCAAATTGGTCAGAGGACAGGCGCATCTGTGGTAAATGAGAGCTTGCGTACCTTGAGATTAGCGACTTCCCGAGCTTGCGTCCGAAGTTGATTCTGTGCCAGCTCGCTCTCCGCCTTCAATTGGTCCAGGCTCAACAATGCCTCGTCTAGAGCCTCTTCCAAGCCATCACTACGCGCCTGTTCTTCATCGAGTTGCTCGCGTAGTTCATCTGCCTCGTCTTGCAGCAGATGTTGGGTGACTCGCAGCTTCCGGATCTCCTCATCCTTTGAAACAATCTCGACCGAGTGCTTGCTTATCTCGAGGCTCAACTCTAGTTCCGCCGTACGCAGCGAGTGTTTGAGCTAGTAGTTGATTGTGAGTTCGTCTATACTGTTTCCCGGACCACGTAAAGCTTTTGAAGCATCAAATATACTTACATCTTTGACCTCGTAATTACCATCAGCCTCCATGATGGAAGGCATGACTAAGTCTATTCACCAAATGATGCGAAAGTGGAAGGGATGAGAATAGATGCTAGTAGGGTTAGGGCGCGTCCTGGCATAATAAACAAAACATCGGCGTTTTCGGTGTTGCGCCGACACATGCTCGGCAACCCCTGTCGCCCGCTAGATTACGTACACCGACAAAGGTGGCCTTTGAGCATAACATAGTGCTAGAGCACCGCCAACTCCAAGAGCTACGCTTCTCTACGAATCCATTCCGAATCCCTACAATGCGGTGGCTGCAGCTCCTTGCGGCGTCTCTCCTACCTCTTACTGCTTTGGCAGCTAAAAAGCCGTCGGGCGACCGATTCAATGACTTTCGCACGAAATCACTATCTACTGGCAATCTAAAGCTCGACGACACCGTCTACACGCAATTGACAAAAGCTCCCAGGGATTATGCTGTTGCAATCCTTCTCACGGCTCTCGAGACACGGTTTGGATGTACTCTATGCAGGGAATTCCAGCCAGAGTGGGATTTGCTGAGCAAGAGCTGGATTAAAGGCGACAAGAGTGGCAAGAGCCGGTTGGTCTTTGGCACTTTGGACTTCGTAGATGGAAAGAATACTTTCCAGTCTGTATGTTGACCTATTGTCATTCGGACTGCAGCCTAATCGCTGATGCTTGAACTAGCTGATGCTCCAAACTGCCCCCGTTCTCCTCTACTTCCACCCCACCATCGGACCAAGCGCGAAAATCGATGCACAGCCTGTCCGATTTGACTTTACAGCCGGGTAAGCTGCTTATACATACCTTAGAAATTTGACTGTGATATGCTAACACCCCGGAAGGCCCCAGTCTGCTGAGCAGATCCACGCGTGGATCTCTCGCCAGGTTCCCGCGGACGCCCCGAAACCGCCCGTTGTCCGACCTATTAACTACGTTAAGATCGTATCTGTTACTACTGCTGTCCTAGGTTTGGTTACCTTCTTCGCTGTCACTGCCCCATACGTCGTCCCTATCCTCCAGAACCGCAATCTTTGGGCTGCTTTCAGCTTGATTGCTATCCTGTTATTCACCAGTGGGCACATGTTCAATCATATCAGGAAGGTTCCATATGTAGCAGGTGATGGCAAGGGCGGAATCAGTTATTTTGCAGGCGGGTTTAGCAACCAGTTTGGTCTGGAGTCGCAGATAGTTGCTGCAATCTGTAAGTGGTAACATCGCACTGTGGTGAATATGGCTAATGAGTGGAATTTTAGACGGAATACTCGCTTTTGCTACCATCTCCCTCGCCCTCAAGGCACCCCGCATTGCCGACGCACGAGCCCAGCAATTCGCTGTATTTCTTTGGAGCGGTGTGCTACTCTGCATGTACAGCTTCCTTCTAAGCGTTTTCCGAACAAAGAATGGAGGATACCAGTTTTGGCTACCTCCGTTCTAATGAGCGTATGAATATATGCCAGAGGTTGTGTAGTGACAGGAGAATATTACCCTCAATGGGTAGGACATAAGGGCCTTCAAGGTCAGCAGTCACTAGCCCATCCGGACAGTTGGCCAAACTTGCGGGGTGACGGGGAATCCAAACATGTACCATAGGGTTGAGAAATATTCCTTCAGTCATGTAGCTGAGCATCAGGCGTTAGAGGAAAAGGAGCGCCTAAAATGTTTCATATATCCCTAAATAGTGATTACATTTATTTGGCTATCGCGATTTTCAGCTTATGGTGTTGTGACGTTGACGATAATGATCGCAGCTACCTCCTGCCAACGCAAAATAGTGTTAAATTATTTCTTGCTCAAACAGACTGCTAAGGCTTGGAATTCTTGCCCTATCACTGATTTCCCTATAATATCCGTATATCAATCTTATTCCACTCAACCTCTATAGCTATTATGAATCCCGGTTGCGATCCTATCGCAAGTCAATGTGCTTCGTGAATCATTCGATATAGATTTACCTCATAGATAGTGTAAGAGTGTAGGCTAGGCCCCATTTCATAACTTCGGTGCAATCGCTTCGACGAACAATTTGCCAATCTTCATAGTTTCCGCTAAGCAAAAAAATGCTGTGCATTCGGACAACGTAGAGAGGAGGCAAAAGCAAAAGAAATGGACTTGCTGGGAATCGAACCCAGGACCTTTCCCATGTTGTGGTCTAGCCTAAAGGCTAGAAATGCTAAGGGAAAATTATACCACTAAACCACAAGCCCTAAATTAAATGCTTGAAGGGCTTTTGTATTTTTAGAATTTATATCATGAAAAAATTTGAAAAGACAATTTCAATTTGCAAAACAAAAGTTGAAATTTAAACAGCGTGCGGGGCATTAAGACTAATTCTAGAGAGGCTTAGGCGTCATGTAGCTTACCTACAATATTACCTACTAATTAAACCAGAAAATACAAAGTATAATCTAAGGCCGTTGATCAGCAGACTCCACCGCCGGGTGATCCAAAAAAAAAAAAAACGGATCGCTCTGACTGGATTCTCCACATCTCTTCCTAACAAAAACAGTGGCTAAGTTGAGCTGCTCATGGCATTGCTTTGGGAATCATCGTCACTGGAGAATGCATAGTGAGCCTCAAGAAGCGCGGTACGGAAGCGGGTGTGAACGAGCTGTGAGGATGTAAGAATAGAAATACCCATAGAAGAATCAAAGGAACTTTTTTTTCCTTGAGAACAGAAAAACAGGCCCTTCAATTGAAGTTTCGAATGTCTATCTATAACAACGAGGATTCGCAAAACATCCATTTTTGTCCTTAAATAGTCCGGCAGAAGCTTTTTCAATAATTTTCAATCAATCTTGTGCTAACCCTAGTTGTGGTGCGAATGATTGTGGAAGGTAGGATATCTGTCGTCGAAAAGGCCAATGCGCATTGCGTACAACATTGCTCTCCCTGGACGGTGCTTCCATCAAAAGCTAAGCTTAGTGCCACATTATACTTTAGGTTAGTATCTAGCAACACAGTTATGTTCCGCTTTTTACTTCTATCGGAATTGGCAGGCTGGTCAGTAGAAATGTGATCCTTGCTCCACTCTCCTACGATATGATTGAACGTGAATTCCCGATAATGCGCCCTGCTGATCTTCTCATCAGTCTCTTTGCGGTGGCTACATGTCGGAAAATGTGCTCGATGCACTGCCATCAACGCATCGGATGGGTCAATGATTCGACGATATGAGGCGGATCGCACCATTGTTAACAGTCGGAACGGAATATCGGCCGCTCCAATAATGGCGGTGTCCAACATCGCGTCATCCGAAGCGACTGTTTCATTCCTGCTTCCCCCTCCCGAGAACGTTTCTGACCCTGCCACTTCTGCCATCTCCATGACTCTCTCTGTTTGAACAACTGCATGTTCACCGCTTGTGCCGCAAAGTTGCCCTTGAGAGATAGAAGCCCCGAAGAAGATCCTTTCGTTTATCGGATTGGTGAGATCCAACCAGGGTGCTGCGATGACCAGGCTACCATACTGGATAGCAGCAAAAATAGTCCACCCTTCCCCTATTTGAGAATGAAGTGTTGACCACTTCCCTCCTAAGAATGCCAAAGCGGCAAGCGCGAACCACGTGTTCCACAAGACAACACCTTGAAACACTAACTCGGCAAAGATTATACGTAGGGCTTCTCTCTCACTCTCAATATCGGCAAGTCCAGAGGTGTCGTCAAGACCAAAGCTATCCACAATTCCATGGGATAGCAAAAGAAGTAATTCGTCAAGCGCCGCTTCCCTTAAACACCCAACTTTGCCCGAGCCCAAAGGCTCCTCTCTCTTACAAGAACTACAGGCGCAGCGACGTTTTGTCCACTGAATAGCAGACATCGCAATGGGAAAGCAGCCTATTATATCTTTCCAGCTTCGTTGAGACAGGTCTTCATGTGCGCGGTGATACGGAATTCCCTGCCACACGTCGACCTCTACCTTAGCCTGACGCTGAAGTGCTACGGAACAGTCATCCGGGATCCGGTAGACTATTATGCTGCTATTTTTTTGTCCGCAGTTCTCAAAGATGAAGCTTGGATACCGGGCCATCAAGTCTTGAATCTTCACCCGCTTGTATCTACGGTGCTCTTCTTCTCCATTCTGCCAGGCTGCAAACCCCACTGAATGTCTGTGAGGCCTTACCTCAAGGTCCATGAGCCATTTAAGCATACATTGTGCTGCAAGATGGACTTCAGCGGTTTCTTGCTGGGTAAGAATCCGATGTTGGCAGTGGTAGAGCATTGAAGTCGAGTACAACTTCTGTCTGTCCGCTGGGCGAGCAACGGTATGGCAAGCTGCGTCGCTGAAGAGCGTCTGAAATGACCCGCCTACTCGTGTTGTCATTTCCACTATATCTTGACCACTGATAACGCATGATCCCACTGATTCATCTTCGCAAGACTTTTTGACGAGAATTAAAAGTTTCTTTGGAACTCTGCCAAGTGCCTCCTCAAAGACTATTAATCCAGACACAGAGATCTCTAGATATCCGTGAAAGTGTGAAAGTACCCATGAAACAAGGTCGTGAGGGAAGTTTGTACAGGTGATAAGCATCTCTCCATCGCTACGTTGAATAGCCATGGTAAGTGCGCTGAACATCGACGGGTCAAGCGGGTGTTTGTGTACGTAAAACTTCTGGATTTCTGGAGGCAAAATCTTGAGAGTTGAACCAGCGTTGACGACGTGGAGCGCGACGCTTTCAACAAATTTCCTCAAGACTGGCGTGAGACGTGTACGGTGAATACTGTATCGCATTCTGGTTTCGTTTTGGTGGCCACCTTCGTCAAGAGCCATATTGCAAAGTGCCTCAGTAGTGTCTTCTATGCCATGGAATGCCATGAGTGTTGCAACAGTGGTGACAATATACACGTAGTTGTCATCGAATGCCATCCAACGTCCGATCGCTGCAGATATCCGAAGCTTTAGCCCTGAGATTGTACTCATTTTTTGATCCGCTGACTGGATGTTCGATCGGATACTGAGACCTCTCTCGTTTGGATAAGCTAAACCACCGATTGATGAGAGGCAGTATTCATACTCTTTCCGGTCGACTCCCTCTCTAGTAAGCCAATCCTGGACAAGACGAACAATTTCTTGTGCTCCACTCTCGCTGTTGACGGTATCAAGTAGGGCACGGGTAAGATCCACGACTTTTGCAGCGACTTCCATGCTGTGTGTCGCCGTTCGGGAGCCAGGCTGAAGGCTGGTGACGTAGAAATAACTAGAAGTTCAGAGCTGCGATCTACGCAACGGATTACTGGAATATAGATGTTCTAAGTCAAGCGAACTGCGTAGGGAAGCGTAGGCTCATTAAAAAAAATTGGGAGTTCCGATGCATGGGTCTGCCTAGATGAGATTTACTTTTAGTGAGGCGTTTCGTGGTTACACAAATGCACTCACATTTAAAGAGGCTATAGAGCCTTATCGAACAACTGGACGCAGTCAAAAAGAAGGCAATCGGCACGACAAGCTTGAGAATTCCTATTTATTATGCCTACAATCTAGCTTCGTCCCTGACACCACTGCACTCGCCATTCTTCCTACCCCCCAACCTCCCGCTGTGTTCCTTCTAGTCACCCCGGTCGGAAGACGCTAAAGGAAAAATATTCTTTCAAACCACGATCTCCTAGGCGCAAAATATCTTATAAATATCTCTCACCCACCAAATTCCCCGTAGTTGACAACTCTCATTAATATGAGATCCGTAGATGTGCATGAATAACTTTGGGCACCACTACCAGATCCTCGCAGAGCTATGGGAAGATGCATGGACTTTGAATGGCTTCAATGCAGTCTAGAAATCGTTATAATCCACTGAGATACATGTCTATTTAGAATCTACAATAATCACATACACTTTGTAGTGTATATGGGACAACCCAACCGCCAAGGTGACTCTGAGGAGGAAAATGATAAGAAAAAGAAACAAAAATCCATATTTACTATCTACTAGGCACAGCCAATCCTGCAGCCTAGATTGCTCCTACGCTAAAATAATGACGCTACGATAATCCGGTCCCATACGCCGTGATAACTTTGCATATTCTAACAAGTCTACTAATTTGATTCTAGATCGGCCTTAAAACCAACATTCTAATCAAGGAACTCCTAACTTCTTGTTCCTCTTCGTCCAGTATCATTTCCCTTCAAAGAATTAAAGAACGGCATTGCGCATAATATCCGTGACGCCAATTTTAAATGACAATGCATGATGAGGAGGATGCTAATTCAGAGGACAGGGTCCCCTATAAAAATTTAGTGTACCAAACATGATTGTCTAGTCTATAGGTCCGGGGTGTAGAGATTTGGCTTTCCGAAACTCCAAAATGACTGCGCCCGCGCTTATGTTCTACGACCTATAAAGGCAAAAGGAAACGGCTAGACATTATTCAAGGTTCAAAGAGGCGGGTACCGAGGTCTGCTGTTTTGGGTGTGAACATACGATAAGCTTCAGCCATACTGAGAGCCTACTAATAGACGCCCCCACAATCCAGATCATCGCTCGTATTGTTATGCTAAATGCGGAGAAGACTATAGATGATAGGGAATCTTTACACAGCCCTGTCATGCTGGCCTCCGATATCATCGGCCACTTCCATACCAAGGTTTAAGACCACGTACAAACGCGATGTCTATCTCATGTGTGTTCCTTCTCTCATGGCTAACATGGAACCTGATCATCAGAACCTCCTTCGCGCAATCGGGCTGCGAAGCTAATACCTCAACTTATGGCCAAAACGGTCTCGTTATCTCTTTTAAAAATCTTTGTGGCAGAGACATTGCAGCCCAAGTTGACTTTCCTGATCCAACGAATGAACTCACTCGGTCAGACTGTATCAATCGCTGCGTCGAGAAAGCGCCTCTATGCTACGGCCTCGACTTCACACGCCCGGGCACTGTTGAATTCAGCTGCTGGTTCATGAATGCTACCTTCCCCGAAAGTTCGGCTCTGTTGCAGTCATATACTGTTGATGCGGCGATGCTAAGTTCGGAGTTTCTAGCTAGGCTTTCGGGGGATTGCCTGATCATGGGATTGTTGGGCTGCTACTAGAGCAATGGTCAATTAGGGATGGATTCTACAACGGCATATATTTCGTCAACTACCACAAAGCAGAGCTCCTCGACATCATGGTCCGTGAAGACTACGACCACGGCTGTTACAAACGGCACCGGCAGGAATGTGATAACGATTATCATGACTTACACAGTAGGAAGCACGAGTGCAGCCCCTTCAGGGCCGGTATCGCATGGCGGGGGGGCTTTCAACGGGTGCAAAGGCTGGTATTGGTGGGGGAATCGGAGTTGCCGTATTTCTTGCAGGCCTTGCCGGTGGAGCTTTTCTTCTCAGATGACGAAGACGAAGAGCACAAGAGGTGGGCGTTACTGTGTATCCAAATGAATCGGAGAAGATTGTGGATGAAGATTTTCATTCACGTGGGCGGGCTGAGCTACCAGTTCACCAAAGCCAATACCCAGGGGTGGAGCTGGAAAGTATGGACACATCACTCACCGTCGTAGGAGAGAATGGTAACAATGGACTTCCAGAACTTGCCGGTCCTTTAAGATAATCTAGCGTTGCGCATCATCAGATGCATGAGCTTGATAGTCCCGCTCATTATACGAAATAGTGGGAAGTGTTTCTTGTCACTTATTACATCGGGAAAAGCCGGTGGTGCTAGAAGAACCAAATGATCGGATCACCCGTCAGCCTTGCCAAGTATCACTTACACGCGGAACATTTCCTATTTGGAATTGATGGGCCTACGCAAAAAACTAAATATTACCATCTTTAAACTTCTCCGCAAACTCTCGACAAATACCATGTTCGCCAACAACTCAACAGTCCCCCTTGGCGCCACAGCCTGGGTCAAGGGATAAATCGCCGTCATGCTAATAAGTAAAGTTATATGCACTGCTCAAATTGCTTTGGCAAGGTCATAATTAGAAAGTTGAAGCCGGTGCCTCTTTTAACATGCTAGCTATCATGCTAAGCTAACATTAAAGATTTGAGTGACTGTGAGAACTATATATTAATGTTATCAACAAAACCCACCAGACTGGGACACATGCTTTCATGCATAAAATAATCCCTGCTAATGCTCTACAGAAAGAGCTAAACAGCTTGGAATTATCTTTGCTGTCATATCCTACTGGTTGCTTATATTCCTCTGACAATCCCAGAATCCCATATCTGCAAAAGGCACTAGTCAAAAGTGCTAAAGAAAAAGGATATCCCTAGTCATAATCCTTTAATGCATTAAAATATTTTATAAAAAAATATTCTTCATTTTGGAATTCTGCAAAAAGGCAACTGCCAACTCGTGCGGATGAGCTCGTTGTATGGGAATAACGTGTCGTTTGGCAGCACAGCAAGATCTAAGCGATATGACAAAGAAGATGCGGCCTTAGAGAAGTTATGTAGTACTGATATGAAAGCCAGACAGTTTGTCTATTTATTACTACCAACTCTAAGTAGTATGGTCCGAAACAGCAAATTCTTACCCACTGAAGCATCCCTTATTCTCCTTTTTAATGGCTCGCGGCGGTAACACAGCCAAAACTCTTACAATTATTAAGAATACCCGGGCAGCCGATATATTCTCTGTGGATTTATGGTACTGATAGAAATATTAATAGATGCGATAATTTGGAACTGAGTTTTAGGCATCTAGCCAATGCTGTAATGATTCGTTCAGTATGTATTTATCTGCCTTCCTCGTTAGCTGGAGTAACGCCGGCTCCTCTATGCATTTCTGAACACATTAGATAAACGCGGGGTGGGCGCAAAATATATGGTGTAAGTAAAGATAACTTGCCGATCACACGGTCCTCAATTCCAGCCTCCAGCCATAATGATCGTGAACCATCTAAATGTCCAGCAGAAACACTCGTGCAGCTTAGTAGAAATAATCTACCATCTGACCGCAAGCTAGTGTAATTCACTGTGGAACCAAACAATATCTGTTTTAAGGACTTGCATATCTTTTCCTAGATAGTAGGGCGTCTGGCACATTTTATTGGCTCTACAATCTGAGATATCCTACCGACCTACGACCTTTATACCAATGTGAGCCAGGTCACTCAAATGAACCTAAACTTCTTTCGCGCTCAAGGAGGCTACAGAGAGAAACTCTAAAATCAACGGCTTCGACGCTCCTGTAGGGTTCAAGCCGATGGCTTCTACAATGGACAGTGGGAGCTGGTACGATTGTTCGTCATTGGCTTGAAGAGTTTGTCCTCTCAGTAATAGACTGGTTGGAACAGCTTTACTGGTTTTTTATCCCAAATGTACTAGCGCGAGCTTAGAACCTGCGATAAATAGCGGCGAGCACAACGGTCGGAACTGGTCACATGTCACTAGCTAGGACAAATTGGAGATGGCGAATTTGGAAATCGTTAGACTCAATTAGGAGTTGAAGGGTATGCTAAGACACTAGATCTATTCCTTCGCATGAGGCAGAACACTCGAAAACAGATCTAGGAGATGCAAGCCACTTCATTGCAGCCTACCCATCCTCCGCAGGACATCCTCCGAGCTATCTAAGTCTTATGCGCCCAAGGAAGCGACAATTCAAGAAACACTATCCTCAATTATAACACCTGTTAAGATGAGACGAGGCAATCAGCAGGCGGAGGATACATGAACAAAAGGTGGTTGTTGCACTATCTTAAGAAGCGGGGTAATTTTCCGTCCCTTTCCATTGCTACTTCTACCACTGGCCAGTGCAGCGTCATTCCATTCATTCGGAATCCTGCCGCCAAGTACTTGAGTCAACACGCATAGACCGTGCAGATGACAATTCAAGCCAAATAAAGAGTTTAGGCCAGCTGCTTAGATCATTGCAGATGTCATTGAAAGTACGCCAAAATGGCTCGTAGACTTGTGTAAAGTTGCAAGTAATTATCGCATAATCTCCTGATAGATGAGAACTAGAGGGGAATTAGTGTAATTTCATTCAAACAAGTTCAATAGCAACATACGCTTAAGCTGCTCCTTGGTTAGATTGTCCTTGTTCTTATCGAAGTCGAAGAACTCTTCTGGAATTGGATCGGCAGTGGGCTCATCATCTGGGTCGTGGTATGGCTCGAGATAGGGGTGCTTGAGAGCCTCCTCGACTGTAATACGCTTCACGGGATTGAATGCTAGTAAGCGGTCCAATAGGTCCAATGCAAGGTCTGACGTCTTGGGGAACATCGCCTTCCAAGGTATCTTCTTCTTGAACGGGAGAGAGCGGATGTACTCTCGAGCGCGGCGCGACTTGATGCCGTAGTAGTCCTCCATGGTTGGAGTGCCAAGAACATCCAGAATCAAGGTGAGCTGATGGTGGTCTGCGGAAATTAAGACGTCACTACATGTTCACAATCCGGGTAATTACGGACAGCTTACAGTCCTTTCCAGGGAAAAGCGGCTTTCCGCTCAACATCTCAGCCAGGATACATCCCACACTCCATACGTCAATCGCCTTAGTGTACTCTTTGAAGGTGAGCATAATCTCCGGCGCTCGATACCAACGCGTAGCAACGTATTCCGTCATGAAGCCCGAGTTATCTTCTGTCGAAGCAGCAGATCGGGCAAGACCGAAGTCGCAGACTTTGAGATCGCAGTTGGCGTTTAGTAAGAGGTTAGAGGGTTTAAGGTCACGGTGAAGAACGTTGGCGGAGTGCATGGCCTTCAATGCGCGCAAAGTCTGGTAAATAAAGTATTGGCAGTGATCGTCGGAAAGTTCCTGGGTTCGGATGACACGATGCATGTCTGTCTCCATGAGTTCCTGTTCCAGGTTAGCTATTACAGCCAGAGTACCAACGTATGAGCATACCTGGATGAGATAGACTTCGGTGAAAGTCTCATAGTTTCGCGGCTTCTGAATGTCAAGAATCGAGATGATGTTCTCGTGGTTGAAGTATCGGAGAAGCTTCATTTCTCGCAGAGTTCTTAGACAGAACATGGAGTGGTCAAAGGGTGTGATCTTCTTGATCGCGACTTTCTGGTTGGACGGCTTGTGTAATGCAGAGCTGTCACCAGAGTTAGCGGCCGGTTTTACACTCGACAAGGCGATTGGGGACCCACGCAACAACACCGTACGCGCCCTCTCCGACCACATCCTGAATGTCATACTGCTCCGACACGTTGAAGGAGATTTTCCTTGAGCTTCCGCTCCCGGCTGGCGCGCGAGACATGTTGGCGATGTTGGCGAGCTATTATGCGCTCTGGCGCAATGAGACGATTCGGAGCGAGCTGGCACTCGGTCGCGGTCGTGTACGTGGCGTAGTGTGTCTGTTAAATGCTGGCGCGAGATCTGGTTTACGAAACGAAAAGATCGAGGGCAACAAGGCCTCGCTAATCTGTTGCCACTGGTTGTTAGTGGGGCATTAAAACATGAATAAGCTACATATTGTCGACAATTAAACGCAATGCTCGCAAGCCGCCTTCACTCGCTCCAATGCAGCCCGCACCGACACATGTGTCTGCGCTGGAGAGAAGCGGCTTTGAATGGGTCGCTGGTGTTAGAGAAAGGATGCTACATCCGCTCCCATGACGCCAATGCCTCAGGAACCTTCACCTCGCTCCACATCTCCACTGCGGCATTGCGTTGAAAGAGTTTCTACGTACCGGTCAGAATCAGCTGTTCGGTAGCGTCGTACCCGAATATTGGTGCTCTTGTTAATCCCCGAATCTTGTCTTGTCCGGTCCGGAGCCACAGCCTCGCAGCCTTCGAGACTAGAAAGAGCAACTATTACTTGAAAAGAGCAAGGGCTGCGGTATTCCGGGTGTTGCTGGCCAGGAGACAAACGGACAGATGGTCTGCTCGGATACGCAACCAAGGTGGGCGTCAGACGGGGCGGCGGTGGAGGAGGGGTGGGGAGGATCGGTCTGGTGTGCGGTGTGCTGGATGCGCCAAGTCAGCCCCTCTCCTGTCCTGGAGGGAAACGGCGGCGAGCAGGCGGCGCGCGAAGGCTACAGGAGGAATGGGCAGACGTACAGCGGTGCAATTATTCGGGTCGATACGGTAGAAAGCACAGGCTCGGTGTCTGTCCAGACCTGTCCGGTTGTTGCGTAGAGCGGTTGACAGGCAGCCTTGCGGCGGGAGGGAGTGGGAGGGTTTGGTGGGGTTGTCCCTGACGGGCGGGCCAGTAGACGCACGCAGCGCACAGCGACGCAGCGGAAACGGGGAATGCGAATGGAGGTGGGGAAGTATGCGAGAGGGGAGGAAGTAACAGTAGAAGTAGTAGCAGTAGCAGCAGGAGGGCGGCGGCGGCGGCGGCGGCGGCAGGACCACAACGCGCAGATATGAGAGACCAAGACGGTGGTGGAGAGTGGGCAAGCAACCCAGCGCTCCGGGCGTGCTAGCCGCCGTGGTTGCGCTGTCTTCCCGAGCCAGACCCTTCGATTGGTGTAACCCGCCTCCATTGGCCCCAGGTCACACACACCCCTCCTGTGATTTCTGCTATATGCACCCCCAACACCACGCCGTCGCCCATCCCAAAGCCCTGCCTTTCCTGCGGGCTCCGAAGGCGTCGAATCAGCGAGCTATGCTGCTGCTGTTGTTGCGCACTCGTCTCCCTTTTCTCTCCTTCTCCCTCTCCTTCTCCCTCTCCCTCTCCCGTGCCCTTAGGCCCTCCAGAGACCCCATGCTTGGTCTTCGTGCGCGCCGTCTTTCTCATCTCCCCATCACACGCTCGTCACATCATCGGGCTGGGGCCTGCTGGTGCCGCCTTGCCTGTCCTGGCTGGCATGTATCCAGAGCTCCTGCAACATCAGGCCAAGCATTGTAGGGCAGCACCTGAAACCAACCGCAACGAGCCGCTGAACCAGCCACGTTCGGCTGCAGGGGCATAGAAAGTGTCCCTGTTTGAAGTTTGCGCCGTCCATACCTTAGCGGGCCCATTATGAGGCCGACTTCTGCAATGCGGCTGTATCCTTTCCCGAACTCATTGGATATCCGTTGTGCGTGTGGCGAGACTCCATCTAAGACATACGCTGCTGCCACCAACCACTGCCGCTCTGCACATCTTCCAAGATGCCGGACCCAGGCATCGATGCGCCTTGTCAGCTCCCCAAGCGCCAGAAACATGTGTTTGACGTGGAAGAATTGGAGACCTTCTGGAAGTGTTTCCGTGCCAGCGTCTCTCTCCTTACTGGTTTGATCGTCTTTGGGACAGCTACTGACTCTGTCCTGCGTCTTCTGAGGCAACTCATCACGCAGCCTTTAATGCCCGTGATGATGCTGTAACCGGTTGTCAACGTTCCGGACACTAGCCCGTGGAGATTGCTAACAGGAACTCTGCCAGTAATAGTCAAGATTCTGGCCTGTTCGGCGGAGCGTGATTGCAGGAGTATTGTTCTACGTCGTCCATTACTAGTTCTGTATGAGAGTCCTAAGATATCCTGTACCATAGGACACATGCTTGAGTGGGTCCGGATCCACGTGCTCAAGTAGATGGTGCAAAATCCAAGTATTGGAAATATTCGTCGAGGCGCCTTTTTGATTGCCATAGGTCATTTATGTAGACATTAGTAAATCCTGGCCTCCGATCATATCGTTGTAAGCTTTGGCCCACACAACCTGCCATATGGCTCTCATACTGAAAGATTGTATTTAACTATATCCTGAAAAGGAAGGACCATAATGTCCCGGACGTTTGTAACAAATCCTCATGTTGTGCTTGCGGAACCCAAGGAAACGGGAAGGGTACATAACTGCGGCTGCAAGGTCCCGCCGACGCACTCGAGGGCCGTCTGCTCCAAAGTAATCATGGTGATGCAAACCTAGGGACCGTGCAGCCGTGCAAGTTTCCCGCATCGTACGCATCGTCAACTCCGATCGCATTGTATTGGGTATAATAGTCCGATCCCCTATATTTTGCATCCGTTAGCCATCCACTCCGCCCCTCTACGTTCGACCGTTGAAACTTTAAACCATCCGCAGTCCAACATTCGTCCTTGCATAGATCAGCGTCACACCAACAAACACACGGCACCCGAGATCTCGTTCCCTACAATGCCTCTGTGCACTATAAGCCGTGTTTCGTGCCTACTGTTGCTAGTTGGATTGCCCTAGAAACACCAACAACCGTTATAAACGTCCACGGGTCTCTGGCAAATAGTGTTCGCACTCGTGACACGGGCAACGTACAACGATCGGAAAGATTCAGTACAGCAGATGGCAGTTCGACCATTTGATTCGCGAGGACTCGAAAAGCAATGATAGCCTGTCCCACTCAGTATGACCGTCAGCCGCTCCCCTACTATTAAAGAAGCCAATTCACAGCCCACGGAATGCTGAATGCAACGCCATGCACATTCCCCATGACCACAAGTCCACACACAATCCAGAAATGTCTAATCATACTATGCTCCGCCGAAAACCAGTTCCCGCAGCATTTTCAGCAATTCTCCTCATTCTCTTCCGCCGAGTTTCATTGTTTCCGACCATCCATTCCCTACAGCCTTCCCACTGCTTCCCCTTCTCTGTATCCGTTGTTCCTATCACCCGCTCACCCTACCCTCTCCCCTTTGCTCGCCGACGATTACTTCCCCCAGGAGAACAGGCCGGTTAGTCAGCTGGTGGCACTACTCTTGGGTGGATACTGGTGTCCTTTTGTCTCGATCTTGGGCTCGCATTTACACCACTGATCCTGGGGGACGTTGTCCAAGACAGCGGGGATGTGGTTGCCGCAACCCCACCATGTTACGCCGTCTATCGAGAACACGATTAGCTCCTTGCATAATTTCAAACTTCAGGAAAAAAAAAAAAAATGACATAGGGAAAAGAAAACTCCAAATGGAATGGCTAGATAGCAGTACGTTGACGCTCAATAGAAAAGAAAAATAAGGAATCCAGCACATACGGCAAGTATTGCAAGTAGCTTTATGACACATATTTTCTCTTTTGTCCTTCCTTTCCCTTTCAGAATGTCGGTTTGGCGTACGAGAGCGCTTCAAATATCGTGATATGCAAATAGTAACGTCTACGTTTGATATCGAAATCGTTTGCTAGGCAATCGGGGCTCGGTGACGACACTCCTCTATATATCGTTCATACGGCTATATAAATTCAGTAATATACCGAGCCACCCTCGCGCCTCCGTTTCGCCTCCGCCATTCGTCACCTCACCTCGCCGAAGTCAAGTCGCCGATTCGGGATGCACGGTTCACTCTCCCGTGACTGCTCCTTGGCATTTTGAACTAGCTGGTAGGGTAGCCGCAATTCCAAATTGGGCGTAATGTGTAGTCAGCTTAGACTAAAATTACTCCTTCTAGCCAGTCTGCATATGCGGTGTGTATGTGGTATTCTAGATCCGTTTCCACGTTTCCATGATGGTGAATCTAGAAGGCATAGGGCTTGAAGAGCTGAATGAAAAGCCAGCCGCACACAATGCTGTAGCTAAATGTTGTAATCGGAGGGAGTTAAGTGGGGTTCATGTTAAGCTTAGTTCCTAATTCGATTTATTGGTTTGATGGTTACTTTTAGTCTGCCCCTAGAGAGAATAGCGTAGGCAAGGTATCTATCAAATTACTCCCGTGCTATTAATTTTGGCCGAGGTTCTTTTTCTAGAACCTGAAAACAAATCATAATCATAACCAAAGAGGCATGTAGCTTGTAGGCAAACACCAAAGACTACTTGACCATGTCTCGGAACCTTTCGCAAACCCATAACGCCTACGCTGCCAAACATTATGAATTATGCATGCATCATGCATATCACCTCGCCGACGTAGCACGGCAATTATCCTGGCCCAATTCTTGTCTATTTTCTAATCAAAGGTTATGCGTGTGGCCTTCTTGGTAGGATCAATATCCTTCACAAAGGCGCCATAGGCGTCGTGTGTCTTCTTCTTCACGGTCGTGCCGAACTTGAGGAGGTCTTCCGGCACGTCCTGATTCGCGGCCTTGAGTACGTTGATTAACCTGCACAACATATGAGTAGAGCCGAGATGGGAGGGAGAGAGAATCAACTTACGCCCCCGATAGACCCTTATCGTGTTCAGTAAATAGCGTAATAGCCAATCCTTCTTTCCCGGCTCGGCCAGTTCGTCCAATACGGTGGACATAGTCTTCAGCGGTCAGTGGAAACGTAACATTGATCACCACCTTCACCGCTGGGATGTCAAGTCCCCTTGCCGCGACGTCTGTCGCCACGAGGAGGGGTACTGAGCCTTGCTTGAAAGATTCAAGCGAAGCGGTGCGTTTCTCTTGGCTGAGGTCACCATGAATTCCAGCCACTTGGAATCCATTCCTGCGAATGAAATTCTCAACGCGAGTAGCTTCCTTTTTATACAGACAAAATACCAAGATACGGTCATTCTTGTTTTTTCCACGTTGATATTGGTTGAGCAGTTGGAGAAGCCTCATCTCCTTGTTTCGCGGGTCTATGACTTCGACCATCTGCTTAATTCGCGCGTTGGCTCGCAGTTCTCCCGAGTGATTATCGCCAATGGTAATCTTTACGGGCGACTGCATGAACGTGGACGCCAATTCACGGACCGAAGGCGGCCAAGTTGCCGTGAACATGAGAGTCTGCCGCTTACTTGGTGTGCATTTAATAATCTGCCGGATAGCTTCTTCAAACCCCTTATCGAGCATACGGTCAGCCTCATCAAGGACCACATACTCGGCTTGACTGAGATCAGCGGAACCATCACCGATAAGATCATTCAGGCGGCCGGGTGTAGCAACTACAATGTGTGCTTTCCTAATCGCCTTAGCCTGTGGCTCCTTCGGGACGCCACCATAGACGCAAACAACTTCAAGCCCGGTAGGAGAAGCCATTTTCACCAACTGATCATGGATTTGAGAGGCGAGTTCTCGTGTGGGGGAAACGATGACTGCCTTGACGCCTTTCCTTCGTGCTTTGGGCAGAGTAGATATAGTTTGCACACACGGCACACCGAATGCAAGTGTCTTCCCAGAACCGGTCTCAGCCACTCCGATCATATCTCGCCCTGACAAGAGTGCTGGCCATGTTGCGGCTTGGATTGGTGTAGGCGACGTGAATGATGCAAAAGGCACTCGTTGGGCCTCATCGGTAATAGGAAGATAAGAGAATTTGGTGATTGGGCGTAGAGCGTTCGATGTTGTTATCGGGTCATCGATGGTGACCGAGTGTGCAGAAAGGAAAGCGTCGATTTCAGTCCGTGGTAGAGCGGTCAATTCGGGATGTTCCGTGTATGTGGAAGCCAAGTCCACTATCGGCTCTGGACTTGTTGCAGAAGATGCGCCATGTGAAGCCGTCGCGGATGTGGCACCTGAAATAGGGTTCGAAGAAGCGGTGGGGGTCTCGGCCTCAGCTGCTTCGGCTTTCGCAAGCTCTTTCAGCCTTTTCTTTTCCGCCTTGCGGACGGCTTTTCTTGCTGCCTTAGCATCCCCCCCATTTAGTTCTCCGCTTTCTTGAACACTCTCAGAGGCGCTTGTCCTTTGAGAGAGCAGCTTCTGCGCTTTCTTTGCCTCTTTCGCTTCTTTCCTAGCCTTCTTCGCAGCCTTTCGTTCTGCCTTGGAAAGTATATCCTGATTGACAATATTCACTGCTTCTGAATTGCTGTTGGTCTCAACTCTTAGCAGGCTAACGGCCGAATCATTTGACTCTAGACGGGAGGGTATAGGGGGAGCCTTGTTGGTCTTGTCCTTGCGGCTTTTCTTGCATGATACTATTTCGAATTTTGGGATCGCATCGTCTCCGGCGACTACTTCTGCAATTGGGCGCTTCCCCATCCTTGTTTCTCAATGTAAATCAGCTAGCAGTGGAGGCAATTGACAATGCTAAATCCACTATAGAATTGACGTATCGTATTGCTAGATACCGAAATAGAATTACTCTCAGGAAGAAACAAGCACGATTCGTCTTATCATAGAGAACACAATAGAAGAAATTTGTGCCTCAGAAGCGTATGGACAGAGGCTGGGAAAGTTGCAAAAGAAAATTCATTTTCGATCGGCGCCGGCGAAAGATATTCTCCGCGAAACCTTGGCACTCCGCTTCGAAAAAAATATTATGTCGAGCTAAGACTTTCCTCTGAACTTAAATCTATCACGGCGCAACTTACAGCATATCAAGCTAATTCCTACGTCCTTGTGCAGAGAAATAGCTGGAAATGGCGATTGATGATTCTATTACCTCTCTACTCACTACATTGACTGCATCAATCCGATCTGCAGCCGAAGCGCTACCGACAGATGACATCACTCCGCCTGAAGATGGCATATCATTATTAGATGTTAAGAATGGCCTTTTCCTCTCGTACGTACAGAATATCGTGTTTCTCATCCTTCTGAAACTACGATCCCGTGCGGAATCACATGACGAGAACGACGACGCTATTGACATCCAAGAGGAGGTTGTGAGAAAGCTTGTTGAATTACGAATTTATGTAGAAAGAGGAGTGCGGCCTCTTGAAACCCGATTAAAATACCAAATCGACAAAATTATTCGTGCGGCGGATGACGCTGCAAGGAAAACAAGGCAACAATCTGAAGATCTCAACAGAAGTTATCGCTCAAAAGGATCAAACGTTGACAAGGATGATGACTCGGAAGGGAGCGATGTGGAATCTGTTGGTTCTAAGCAAACTGAAGATGATCTAGAGGACGTGTCTTATGGGCCAAACAAAGCCAACTTTGTGCGATCTACGCTAGCCAGCAATAAGAAAGTCAAGGAGTCTTCCAAGGATGGCATCTACAGACCCCCACGTATCATGCCCATGACTATGCCAGCTATTCAAGGACGAGATGAAAAGCAATCAAAGAAACTTGGAAAGTCAGCCACTCTGGACGAGTTTGTTGCCACGGAGCTCTCGACGGCGCCCATTGCAGAGCCCAGCATAGGAAGCACCATCGTTTCCGGTGGCCGTCGTACGAAATCTGAGCGAGAAAGGAGAGAGGAGGCAGAGAGGCGGGAGTATGAAGAGACTAACTTCGTGCGTCTCCCGAAGGAGAGCAAGAAAGAGCGAGCGAAGCAACGGAATAGGGATCGTAATGGTGGTTGGGGAGGAGAGGAATGGAGAGGACTGGGAGCTGGGTTAGACCGTATAGAGAAGCTGACGCAGAGGAAAGGCGGCTCATTGGGATCATTGGAGAAGAGCCGGAAGAGACCTATCGAGGATGGGCCTCGCGGGACTGGTTCTATAGCCGGGGAGATGTTCGAGAAACGGAGAAAAGTGATCCCGAAGTACAAGAAATGAATTATCACTCCATAGACTTCTTATTAGATTCATTAAATCTTTAAGCCAGCATTTTCATTATCATTCTTACACCCGACCACCATAAGGGTACAAGCCCCAAGATTAACGCGGGACGGAATATTAATACGCGTTATGCATTTGACTTAATTTGTATTTTACTTTTCAGTTGCTTGCACACGAATTGGGATTGACCCGGCGAATCTATACTGATATCCTCACAATATCCATCAAACTCTCTTTGAAACCATATACAAAAACACTCTGGAACTTCCCCTAAACACTTATGACAAATGCTGCACCCCTAAAGTCCATCTAAATACTGACAATGCTTTTCAAGTCAATAGCGGTAAGTCAAAATTCCCCTTTTCGAAAACGGACCGAGTTCTTCCTGCTAACATTAAGACAGCAACAATGTTTCTCGGCTCGAAATATTAACCCTCCACCTAGATGGCTTATATTTTGTTCATCGTAGAACTACACTAACTGCCAATGGCTCTTCTGGCTGGCCAATTAATAAAGTCCTGGTAGCTCAATCTTTACTAGCATGATGTATTTCCTAGGGTCTCCTGTATGAGAAGCCGATCGACCAGCAATGAAAATGGATAGGGCTGGCAGACAGCCCACGTTCTAATAGAAGATAATAAACGTTCCCAGTGGTCCACATTTCTCAAGTCCAAACTTAATCAAGCCTCACTTGAGGTACCCAATGCCTGCACAACCCAGTTCTATCGCTGTCTTATCACTAGCTGCAGTAGATTTAACATAATGTCGTCGCACGATTCTTAATCCCGCCCGACGTAACTGTAAGACTCCACCGTTTTCCTATCTGGGCTTTCACACGTACACATTATCGTTCTATTCAACATCTCCTGAAACCTTTCTCAACCGCTAGGGTACAATGCACTTAAAATTTTCTGTTCCATCTCCAAAACAGTCCAATTTTCAAACAGATTTCTCTGGCAGGCTACCGTTGAACCACCCCTGTAAGTCGGCTTCCGAAGGAAGACAGGTGACACACAAAGTATACCCTATGTACCACATCAGCCAAGCGAGCATGATCTGCTAGCATGGATTGCAACACACTATACCCTGCCGAAAATGAAGAAAATCTCCAGGCTTCGGTTGCCTCGTGCGCTTGTAGCTTTTTTATCTCCTTCCGAGCCCTCAAAACCTGGTACTATAGTCTTGGATATCTATATCCAGCTTGTGACAATCGCGTGTTTGCGCTGGAGAGAGCGTTTATTAAATTTTAGACGTGATCGGGGACAGGGGTACGTGTACATGTGTACATGGTCTACTTCCTGACGACCCACTTCGTATATTGAGGTTTGCGAATCGTTATTGGCGAGGCGTGGCACGCGCTGGTCCTCGCAATTTTCTAGAACGACCTGGTGGTAAGGTTTGTCGGAGTACTCTTTTTACTAGTTCGAACATGAGATCAAGTATCGATACTTCGCTTGTCATAAGAATCCCTTCCCATGATCAGATTTGTGGATCGCTTGGTGCGTCTGAAATTCTGTCCTGCACGCGAGAATTCTGGGTGTGAGGTATTGATTCCCGGAATACCACTGAACGTATAGATAGACAGTAATGCCCGTATGAGGACTGGGGAGGCTCTGTGTCTCGTAGTATCCCGGACTTGAGCGACAAGTCTACGCGAAAACATTAATTCGTTCGATATTTGCAAATCTCAGCTCTACGACAAATGACGCTAAACTAGTAAACCCGGGCATTATGATACTCCTTTCCCCGGAGATGTGTACAGTACTTAGCAAGTACATCAGGACAAATTAATCTGACCTCGAAAGACAATGCTAGTCCTCTAGTCACGATACCTATTCGGGTAGGTGCGAAGAGCGCGTAAAAATCAATGTCACGTCACCTTGTACCTATAGAATACGAACCCCTGTCGATAGCACCGAGCGAACTTCATTCTGAGGCGTAAGGTGAATGCTTGACTAAAGCAAAGTGTCCAGCAACAAGATCAGCACGAAGTGCGCGGTCACGATCCCCAAAATGTCAGCTGTTGCATATTTCGGCGGCGATATACAAGAAAACATCAACAACGTCCACGAGACGTGGCTGCAGCTAAATATTGAATCGATTACCTGGGGGAAAGGTCTTCGAGATTGGTATAGTATGCAGAACCGCTGCCCCGGGGGACAATAGGACACTGAGCCAGGTTACACAGGCTCTGTAGGAATGCAAAGGTCATGTCCAACCTTGCTATTCTCAAATTTTCACTGTCTACTTAAACCCAAACCTGAGCTAAGATGTGATAATAGGCACAATTACTGCGCGGGATACGAGCGGATCACGCAAGAGATATACGGCACTGCGCTTGGCGGTGGTGCTTTAGAGGCTTAAACCTATCCGGTTATTGAGAGACGCGCAAAACGTTCTCGAGCTAGCAAGAGAAAGTGCAGGACTCGACATTAGTCAAGATATTGTATGGATCTCGCTTATTAGAGAGGGGGGGGGTTGTGCAGCGGCCCCGCTGACATACAGTGGCAGCTATTGCATGCTACTGGTTTTCTTCGCTACGGCCAGGTCTTTCGGAGACAGCCACAAAGCAGCCACGATTGATGCAGATGCTTTGTAAAAGGCAAAGTAGATTCAAGGTCGTCAGATGTGCTTACGTTTACCCCGGCCGTCTTCCTGTCTTTGCGGTTTGCTCCGATCACATTGATCGGAATAAATGAGTAGGTGACTGCTTTCTGTAGTCTCCGAGCGAATACTAGTCGTGAATTGCAGTCGAACCGGTTTGCTCACGTAGAAGCACGGATGTGATAACGAGCCCATGTCCGCCTCGTTGTCGACCTACTAGTCCAATACATCTCGTTCTCGTGTGCATTCGAAGGCTATTGCATAAGCTACCTAAGTGATTGATGCTTAGAAAGCAAGGATAGAAGGATTCTAGATCGATAACGAAACTAAGGCGACGCATGAATCACGTATTAGAGTTCCGACCACGCGGACGCCTTACGAGCGTCATCATGTCTAAGAGATGGAACTACATCACAGCGTAAGCTAACTGTCGCAGTGTGGGTGGTTGATGGAAAATCTTTGGAATGGGCGTGAGCATGCGCTGACAGCGCAGTTAAGGCGGTTGTGTCACAAAGCATAGTGCATGCTCGCGTATTCAGTCAACACTAAACTAGGACAACATGCGGGATGCGCACATCATCACTAGGACTGTGGTGAGGATCCTTCCCAAGAGCGATAGAGCGCCCACATTCGGACCAGCGGAGATAGTTCCTCCGTGAGAAACCTTCTACTCATCTTCGAGAAGCTCTGCCCCCCAGTGTCAGGATAAATCACCATGCGGGGTACAGGCCCCCAATCATGGTTTCCCTGGTGTACATATCCTTGCTTTCTCCACTCGCATTCTCCGGGCCCTGTCAGATCTTTAAGCTTCTTTAATCTACACTTGATTGAAGGGTTCCGATTTTGGCGTCGTACATGCGCTAGAAGAGTGAGAGAACCCTCGCGGACGCACGCCCGCTGCAGGTAGGCGATTGCGATATGTACATACATGGCAGCAGCTGACTCGTGAGCCTACCTCTTCATGTCCGGGGGCTAATAGGAGAGCTACGGAGGATCTTCATGGAGGGTGATTATCTAGACATGTACCGGCCCGCTTGCCTCGGACTCTGGGTCTCTTTTATCGAATTGCTGTATCTAAAAGCTCAGTGCAGGAAATTGACGTACTAAAACCAGTTATTCCTTAGCTGGGATTACTCCTGTTCTCTTATTGCTATTTCTAATCGAGCAACTTAGCGATGAACCAGTCATCAAGCCGACTTGCCCCACTCTATATCATTGTTGTACATGTCGGTTCCGATCTCTTCCTCCCAATTCCTTGTACCGATTGTTGCCGAACCCAGCCATCGAGAACAGATATAGATAGTACCGAGAAAATTAGTCATTGTCAACTAAATGATTGAACACAATATAATGACCTTTGATGGCCACCTATTCAAGGCCCAACAACGGCAACCCTACCAATTCACTAGGGGGCGCTAAGTGGCCTAATCAGCACGACCCATGTCCCGGGGTTACTGCGCCTTCGTCTGGGCAACCCACTAAGGCCCTAGCCCTGCCCTCCCTGTTCTTCCTTTCGTGTTCCATACATGCTTCCGTGTCGGTAATTTTGGTGCGATGAGTGGATGGGAGGTCCTCTAGAGGTATTGGGACATGTACCCCTGCATGATTAACCGGTGGGTTTTCAATACTGCTGTATATGCAAACGTCAAACTGCAAACGAACGAACTGAACCTCGAACGACGCGGGTGCTTGGATACTCTCCGGAGTGCTTGGAAGGAAGATCCTGGCCTCGTGTTGAGTGACCCCACATCGCCATCCCCGGAGGCAAGGATCTGAGGTGGGTCTTCATGTCGGGAGTTGAGAAGCTATAGATGGGGTTCTAAGCCGGGGTAATGCACCATCTCATCGCGGTGCTCCGAGTTTGCTCCTGCAATTAGGGATTTGACGGGTTATCGCAAAAGGGAAGAGGAAATTACTCTTCAGATAAGTGCCATCCGGGTCGATTTAGAGCGAATACTGGACCAAGGCAGCGCAAATCTCCTCGTATCTAGTAGAATTTATCCGCTCCTATTTGGATTGAGCGCCGTAGAGCTCTTGGTAAACGGGTGAAGGGCTCGACAGGTATATGCTATACGAGGATTCCCTTTAGTCTGGCTTAGAAGGGTATACTAGTCTAAAGCGTTGCACGCGTAGACGGTATGAAGTATGGTGCTTGTAAAAGCATCCTATCACACTCGAGGATTCTGAGAAATCGCGTATTCGTGCACTGTAAGGAGTCAGTTAACGCAACATGCAGCTTGCTTCTGAACCCGAAAGCCACATACCACGATACACTGCTGTTTTTACCCAGGCACCATAGTTCATTCAAACTTTAAGTCCGGCTGTGCGGAGCCACATCTGACGCTTTCCCTCTGCTTCTCGGATGATCTCCGCAGCAAGACGAAGACTTGGCGCCAAATGCGCATACCGTTCTATTTCGCGGATGACATTATTAATTATATCGTCCATTGTCGGCGCTGGTGGAAGCAGGGCGGAGAGAGACGCGGACATCGTCGCTCCCATGACCAAGAGCGTTTGTGAGACGATGCTATTGCGCGATTAGACTTCTCTGTCGGTATGGACGAAGCAAGAAGACTTACGAAAGGGCACCCTGGAAGAGATAAGGCAGGTGCCCGGCGTGATGGGCTGTGATATATTCAAGTTGACGAATACATGCTTCGAGGCACTTGTGGCAGTTTTCTTGGACGCCAGAATCCAAAGCAAGACTCTCATCTTGAAGAACAAGTAAAGTGTATGGTCGAAAAATGATTGTACGACACGCAAAGTATCGGAGCCTCAATACAGTCTGGACTGGATTCTGAAGTGGAACTCTGTCGAGTGGAAACTGCATCGGAAAAGGAAGATTTTGGTACCATTGGTTCAACTGATAGTCCAACTCCGCGACTAACGGGTCCAATTGTGCAATGGACGAGGCTGGCGGCGTCTTGTAGTATGGCGATGAATTGCTGTATAGTGTAGAGCTCACTTTGTTGAGTAGCCTTCGGAGGGCAATCTCGCTGAGGAAATACCAAAGTTCGTCCCGGCCGAGGGACTCCCCCCCTAAGTCCTCGAAGCCAGTGGGTAAACTAACTGTTTCTTCAAATTGTCCAATGCCAGAGTGGGGAAGGTCCAATTCTGCCAAGAGGTCGCTTATTTATTGTCAGTCAAGATACATTATAGTCTCACGAAAGTTCAACACACCTCTCAATCATGATTGTGTTCCAGTATACTCTTTTGCTCAACTCTTCCTCAGCAGGAGGTACCCTTCCGGGCGAATTCAAGAGCAATTGTAACTTCATGCTAGCGCTTGATAGAATATTCCATGCTTCAACGGGTCGCACAAGATATATCAAATACGCAGTCGTCAGGATCTGGCATTGTACAGAGAGTAGATTATTTCTAGTCATTAGAGCGGGAAGAAGACTCCAGGCTGCAGCGAAATAAGGCAACCCTGGAGGATCCTTGTCGGGGGATTGCTGAGATATGCTGCCTGCGCTTGCAGCGTGACCAAGCGCGAGAACAAGGAGGACAATGCAACTTTCTGGACCTTCGCGAAATCCGTGAGAAAGCGCAGTCTGATAATAGCTCGTCCATGTGTAAGGATTCACACATGCGTAGAATACATTGACCCGGTCAAAAAAGGCCTGGACATAGGCTGCAGTATTGGAGAGGTCCAAGCCTAACGTTGTGCCAAGGAACAGTGGCTCTCGACTCATCTCTAGCTGGAGGAGGACTTTGGGGTCATAGGGGCGCGAGACGAGGTCACGGATCATGGGGGATTGCAGCAGGTGCAGGGCCGCTGTGGTGTGTGTCTTGGGCATGGTCGAAATGTTCGATGCTGCGCTGTTCCACGTGCCAATCCCGTTCATTTGTGGAACCATTCCTAAAGCGGCCATGTTGCCGGTGCTGCGCGCCAGAAAATCCTCACTCGTGGAGTTACTTGCAGCCGGCGAGTGGGTTGCCAGGCCGAGGCCATTAGCAAGACTGGTCTGGAGGAGGCCCTCGATGCGGTTCAGGTGTTCGAGGATGAGCTTGTCGCCAGCGTCCAGCTTAATCCCGGGTTCTCGGTAAATGCATTCCGCGTTGAGCTCTGTACACAGTCGGCACTTGGGCCTCGAACCGTCGCAGCGCGACTTTCTCGACCGACAAATTTCACACTGTCCAGGCGTCAGCAACGAGTTCTGCAGACAGACAGACAAACAAAGGAACAGAAAGAAACGGAGCACCGCACCGCAATCGTGGCCCGCCTGCGTGGATAGTCTATGGTGTCGGTGCTGGGGCGCTTCTTTGCGCTGGACCGCGGCTCTGTGCCATTGCTGGTGGGCGCGCTGCTATTGGGCGGCGCTTGGGGTGCGTCATTGGACATTTCGCGGTCGGTGCCGGACGATTGAGACATGTTTCGAGGCCGCCGCTTGAAGGAACCGTTCAGGAATCCAGGGCCGGAATGGAAGCCATTCGGAGACTCGAGCAGATGGGGAGACTTGAGCGTCGACTTTAAAGCAAAATTACTCGCGTCCGGCAAAGTGGACAGGTTAAGGCAGAACGAGTCTCGCGGGAATTGGCCATTAGTGGTTGCTGCTGACACGGGACTAACATCTGGAGACGGCGTGACACCTGCCATGATTGGTGGGCAGAGCTGCGGCGGCCGGGGGACCACAGGTGACGGGCTGCACGTCGAGGGCGCTGGGGTGTGGCAGCCACAACGGCGATGTCGATGTCGATGTCGATGTCGAGGTCAAGGTTGAGGGCAGGCCGATACAACCCTCGCGGCGAGAAAGACGGGCACGCTGAGCAGCAGCAGTAGGACGCAGCGAAAGCGATATTCGGCGCAGCTGCCAGCAGGATGGGTGACGATGGTGGACGAGAGGGCGCCCGCGAATGTATATATCGATTCAGACGACCGAACCGCCCTAGCCTTGCCCCAACCTCAGCGCGAGATGAACGGTGCGGATGCGGGGACGGCCTTGGGGCACTCCACACCTCGCTCAGACGCTCTAAACGTCGTCTGGAAAGACTGCAGGGACAGGGGGGCGGCTGGAGACACACCCAGGTTCATCATTCCCATGCGGCAGCGCCTAGCATCCGCCGTTAGATTGCCTCCATTCCTGTCCAGATGCATCCGCGCATGTTCTGCACATAGACCACTCGGTGGCGGTGGCAGCCACGCGTAGGCGGAACAAGATATATCCTACCAGCTCACGATACATACCGACACACATACGAGTACAGACTACATCGAACACGGAGTATGAAGGACCAAATCATGCCTCGCTGTGTCTGCCATGCCCTGCATCCAGAAAGCATGTTGAAGCACGTTGACGCGAAGACCTCCGCTCTCCTCGACCGCTTCGCTACCACGCAAGCTCGCCCTATACAGGCTAATAAAGTGGAAACGGCTTCTCGCTCCTTATAGCGGCGCGTTATTTGCTGGGCGTGTAGGGGTGCGACTCGATTACTGCGATCAGCAACAGGCCAGCGGCGGACCTGCAGCAAAACCCACTCCTGGGTGCGTATCCGGGATGTCAGACTCCAGCACGACCAGCGTCCCAATATTGCGCCAAGTCCCTCATAGTACCCATCGACGTCTGCACCCCAAATTGCAGGCTCTGTGTGGCTTTAATGCGTCAACTGATATGAAATTTTGCTGCCCAAACGCCGGCTACAGGCCCCTGCCCCGGTCTTAGAAGCATTCGAAGTTGTAGAAAATGTGGAGTGCAGCATCCGGGGTAGATGGCTTGTTGACCGCTGTCGGTGGCCTTCTATCTCTACTCTGCTGAAGTCTGCGGCCAAAGTACCATCGGTCGCTACGTTCGCCAAGTTCAGAAGGTAATCCACCACACCCCGGCCATGAGCCTGTAATTACTCGTTGCTGACTTGTCGGCACCTGGTTCGCATTTCCACATAATCTAAATGTCAGGCTTTTCCTGCACATGTGCCACAGAAAACGAGTTGGTGGCGATGGCCGCACAGAGAGCGTGATCTCCGAAGGAACTGCGTCGAAGCAGTATGACAGCTTCTGGAAAATCTAAATCGAGGAATCGCTGCACGTCACTGGCGGTTATCTCGATGGAACACCTCGTTTGAGCGCCACACCGACAAGGATAAGCTAAAATTCTCGTAAGCCTAGGATCTGCCTTGTTACAAAGAGCAGTCCAAGCTCCCCTCGAACCAACTGTCGGAAAGATATTACAAGATTATTCTCCAATCTTGAATTCCGTTACAAGACCGGGTAGGCGGTCTATTATCAACCGTATTAAGGGAACGGGCAACACGTGAGACGATAAGATCATGCAATGGTCTCATGTGAGGAAGAACGGGGAATCTTGTCCCGCGTCGAGAGACAATTCAGTGCGCAGAGCTACACTTGACGTCGATGCTAAGATTGCGGAAAGTCAAGGCACGGCTGCTTGATGACAAGGACCTAGCATGACTCCAGCTGGAGCAGCCACAACCCATGATGTTCATTACCAAGAAATTTCTACATCGGTGAGCCCTATAAGATTAGCAGTTCCATTGTCTATTGCTAGAATCGCGATGGGTGTATCATTCTAATGTTGATCCGCCGAAAGCCGACCCCATAATAGAAGTATGGCGATCGTGGCCAAAATGGCGAAACTGGCATATAACAAGTTCCATAGCGTCGGCTCATTAGATAGTCCTAGACCCGCCCCTATTTCGCCGTACAGGTCATCTGACAAAGGTACTTCATGCAAGTGGCCTGTGGACCCGGATCCAGATAAATCTTTAAGCGCATATTAAGCAATTAATGAGTGATGAGGCTATTCCTATGGAGACCGAGTGCACAACCATAGACGCCGCATCCTACCAGGTAAAGTAATAATGACGCCCATGGAGCGAGCACAACCAGCAGGACTTTGAATATTGTACTAGAACGTACTGGGTGCACTTGATAACGAGAGGACGAGGAAATCAAGTAACTTCCTGGCCAGATATGCGAAAGAGTGAATTGATGAAAGTGCACAAGGAAACTTGAAGAGAATCTTAGCCGACCGGAGGAGCGCCGTAGTCCAAGAAGTTGCGATGCAGAAAGCGCCTGTCCCCAGTGATGATTCCCGCAGTTTCCTTTGTGTCGCGCTGCTCCTACCTTCGCAGAGCCCACCAATTACTCCCGATTAGGTTCGCTCGATAAACAAACGCAAGAGGGCAAACTCAAACAACACGAAACAGCAGGCTCAACAGTAAGCTGACACACTCCGCCATTTGCAATTGAACGCCTGCTTGAACACCTACGATGCCGTCGAAAGAATCAGCCAACCCTTTAAACAAGGATTTAAGGTCAGTGCCGAGGACTGTATCCGAGGTAAATCATTAAAAACGTCATAACTAGCACCTGCCAGCACTACTTATAATCATTTAGCCAAATGGTTCAACGGATACGACCCCGATCCTCGGAGAAGTCTCCCGACCAAGTGTGCTTCCCGAGGCCGACGACCAAGGATTAATGCCCCATACTACGATATCTATAACCAAAGCAACCGAAGACCTTATCAAAGGAGCAGAAACAGTCGTGGAAGAAGCCGTAAATTGGATTGAGCAGAAAGCCAACGACCTAAAACTAGAGGAAGATATTGGACCATATTCTTCTCCTGGAACCTGCGCTCCAAGTGACCTAGATCCTCTAGCTAATGGAGCCATGCCAGTGCCATCCGTCACGAAGACTGCGGATGATAATGACGTGGAAAATACGAAAGATGATGAGCCCAGCAAACAGACGACCGGCCTTGATGGGGGAAGGAAGATGTCCCAACCAGAAGGGAAAAAGTGAATAGAGCCGAAGATATGTCAGAATGACCGATCAGGCTCAGATTAGCCTGACAATAGCTACACTACCAGCCTCAGGACCTCCCAAGATCAATAATAATGAGCAAACTAAGTTTGGTTAGCGGAGAGTTTTTAGTGAAGGCTGCAGCTTGAAGTTAACGAACTTATTATCGAAGATCTTTATTAATCAGGTACATATATACGGCATTGAATATAAATAATTTGCCAGACTGCTAGTCAAATGATGATTGCTCCGTCGTACATTCTGAACTAATCGGGTTGGAAATTGGGTGTTGAAAAGTGGGTCCAGCGCACCAAATCTAAAATAGACTAGTGTACAGGGGACAACATCTGTAACTTACTGTAGTCTCTCCATTCGATTCGCCCATTTTATCAGTACTCCTCAATGCTTTACGGGCGTCCATATTAAATTAACAATGATGAAATACAGGTACTATCCTCTATCAACACCGAGCTCGACTCGGTTGCTTGCTCTTCTACAGGAACAAGGCAGCACCTCGTACGAACTACAGGAGGTCGACTTAGATACCAAACCATCCTTCGAAGCTTTATCATACACTTGGAGTGATCCAGATACAGAGACTGTGGATGATACAGATGAAAATGTCGAAGTTTGTATTGGGGAGGTAGGCTGCCTGACGATAACGAAGAATCTCCACACAATACTACAGTACCTGTCAGATTCGGAACAGGGACAGAATATGAAGAAGGTCTGGATAGATCAAATATGCATCGATCAGGAAAATCTTGAAGAACTTGGTCAGTAAGTTTCAATCATGCATCGTATTTACGGTCAAGCACAACGGACCTTGATTTGGGTTGGGCGGCCAAACGAGCAGTCACGTCCTTTTCTGAAGCTATTACGGGGCTTCCTTGATCCTCCCTTTGATTGTGAAAGTTACATCAGTGGTAGTCTTCTTCGCGACCTCTGTGGTAGAGTCCAACCAATTCTGAGTTCTAGTGGTAGGTGGTCGTCACTTCTTGTTATACTGTCAAATTAGTGTAGCACTACTTAAAAGAAGTGCTTTGATATTCAATGTTGGAGATAGTCGGCTTACATGGGATAATATCATTGAGTAAAGGTTGTAACAAATCTACATGTTGGTCTCTTTACACCTACAATTTATAATCTGACGCCAGAAAGCTAGGAATCACACGGCAAGCGAGAGAATTTACGAAAGAGCAATATCTCGGTTCATTTGCTTTATTTCTCGGCCGCAAGTGGTTTTCACGTGCGTGGGTGGTACAGGTACGTTTTCTAGGAACACACATACCCTAGTTCATTGAGCTGCTTCTATTTGTTTCAGACGCTATCAGGGGATGTTTCATACTATAGAATTTTGACCTCAATTGGGCTCATTGTCTTTTTTTTTTTTTTTTCTGTTCATTCTCTAACCGATAAGACTTTGCTAACCATACCCTATCTTTGCAGGAGGCAGCCTTGTCGTCGAAGCCTGTAGTGATACATGGTGGACAGACGTTCGATCTCAGAGCCCTTGATTGTCTTCTTCTTGTTGCGGTATCACTAGAAAAAGATGATTCGGGGCGCGTCCGCCACTCGGAGCTATTAAAGACACGTGGAGCGCATATGCTGCGACATATTCAGCGCTGTCGGCAACGGGTTTTGAACGTTGTGGATAGACGCGGACGACTTGGCTTTCTGGATATCCTGCAAAAACTTTCATTCGCAACTGACGCCACCGATGCACGAGATCAGGTGTATGCATTCTTGGCTTTTCAGGATGAGGGTATTATATCGATCCGACGAGACTATAGCCTATCAACAAGCTTCGCATTCGCCATGATCGCCGCCAATTTCATATACAGTACTAAATCGCTCGCGATTCTTGGCTTGGTTCTAGGAAAGCTTCTCCCCGGGCCTTTGCCTTCTTGGGCTGTGGATTGGCGCAAAGCGCAAAGCACTCAAGGCACTCGACTAGACGCAGGAGTCCACTGCCGGTTCAATGCAGCTTGCGACCATCCCCACATCCCAAAAATGGAACCGTTAGCATATGATTTGCAGCTCCTTGTTAGGGGAAAGATAATTAATCGGGTAGCGAGAGTATCAGCAGTCACCAGGCCTAGATCAGAGAGTGCTCCGATAGACAACGTGCGTTTGACCAAAGAGATCGAAAACATCTCGAATTTAGACTCCAAGTTAGAAGGGCTTGATGAGGCTGCTAAGACCGACTTCATTAAGCGCGTCTTTGCCGTTTTAGTAGCTTATGATCCTGGTTGTGCCCTAGACGAGGGCGAGAAGGATCTAGATCTTACCAATTTGTTGTTTACCTACAACCACTCTAGCTCTATAAAACAACTGTCTGAATACGCGGAAAAGAGTGAATATTTCGAAACTGCTCTGAAAAAGTTGGCAAGGAGGGCCGGAATTGTCGTGAGGAAGCGTCTGTTTACCGGGGCCGACAAGAGGCTTCTAGGATTAGGGCCCACAGACTTGTCACCAGGAGACTTGATCTGTGTCCTTCATGGTTCTAGAGTGCCTATACTTCTAAGATCACGAGGTCATGGGTACGAAGTGATCGGACAATGTTACTATGAAAATTGGATGTACGGAAAGCAGGTTGACTGGGAGGAACACGGCGCCGACGAGCTGAACCTCTTCTGAGGACTTGGTATTTACCGCAAGCAATTTTATTATAGAGAATTAGATCACTCGAAACAGATATCTTGGCTTGAACTCTGATCTCGAGGATGACATATGTCCCTGCCCGTTCAAGTTGCTACTGCTCTTTTCAATCTTCGGAACCATACATATCAACGGAGACTATAAATGTTCCCAGAGACCTACCAGCTATTCTTTCCAACGGATTCACCCTCGAGTCCCGCACGCGGTTCTCTCTCTATGCGCCCTTTTTCGCGAAAATTCACCTCACCATGCGCAATCGTCTCCTGAGCTAGTTGCTCTAGAGTATGCCTATTGCCATCCCGGCGGCTACTGGGGCTTCTGAGATGTCCGACTCGTTTTATATACTGGGTGCGGAAGCCAATGAATCTCACTCAAGGCGGCATCCGCACATCTGATTATAAGACATCTATTCCCAAATACAACCCAAATGGCTGTGAGCATGCCGTCCATTCTATTTCCGCCAGTATTGCCGCAGATGCCTAAATCACATACTGAAAGATTTCAGCACAGATTTTCAAGTTAAAGTCAGGGCATTTCTCAAGTATGTAACATATGACAAGGATATAGCAAGTAAATTCAATGTCCAGTAATGTCTTGCTGGCCAAAGTAATATGAGGACTATGTTGCCTGTTTGGCCTAGGTTGAAAGCTCCTATAGAGCCCTTTAGGGTGACGATGTCGATACGGGGTGTACTAAATGGATCGCGAACATTATGTGCGGTAAATCTTACCGAAATATTTATGATAGTATCACTGGAAATGCAAAAGACGCGGGTCATATACCATGAAGCAATGGAGTATTGGCCTGTCAGAGAGCGTTCTCATACATTTGCCCGCTTCTTATGCTAATGGCAAAGTATATGTAGTGATGTTACGCACGCATCGGAATCTAGGGTTGGAGCTCCGGAGCTAGTGAAGAGGATGAGTGGCAGCCCTACCTAAATCAGACGATAGAAAATGGTAACGTCCATCCCTGCGTCGCAGAAAACCCGCCGTACTGGAAAATATGAGGGGTACTTTGGCTTCAAGCGACTACAGCTGCGCGCACACGTCGAGCTTTACTAGAAATTTGTATAAGTCTTGTGCTGTTGCACATTCGGGACCTCTCTTACTTACATATCACGTTCGCGTGGTCGCCTTCGGGCCTGATTCGTAGAGGGCCTCCTTTTCTAGGATAACAGTGTTCCTTCGCTACAGCACCGCCATCGAGCGCTTATGGCTTTCGATGCTCATATAAAGGTTTATCTTAGCTTAAGAGACTTATATGGTAGTGAGAAGATCTCATCACTTGTGTCTGCTATGCCGCGCGAATTCATGCAAGGTCGCCAAGCAGGCTGGTTTTCCTATCAAAGCAATTGCCAATCCTGGCTAGTGATAAACGACCATGCACGCGGTACGACATAGTGGAGGTCAGACCAGTGACTGTGCGTCCTGCCAAGCGGGCCACTCACCCCCGCAGCTGTGCAATCCAACTCAACATCGGCCATGCCTCCGACTGCCAACTTGGACACTATGGGAATACCTACAGAATACGCTGCCTTAAAAGGATATGGCCGGACCGGGTCAGCTGCAATCCCCGCTAACGTCTCTATGGTGATCATCCGTTTTTTAAAATATAAGCATATTCTGGCTCGCCGCTCGGATATTCGTCTTCTGCTCAAGGTTAGTCGGCATGACAGTCTTACCGCGCCACAATGTGGGTTGTGCAACCAACACACGGTACCGAGCTGAGCTTGTTCAAACTCCCTTCTTACAAAACGAAGGATATGCCAAGGGCACGGCAGAATACACACGGTATTCTTGCACGGTCTTGGTTTCACATGCACGTCTTTAGTATAGATTGGCGCTCTATTTCTTGTATGCGCGCTAACCTTAATAGCTAGGACTCTAATTGCCAACGGACTACGGGTCGCCATATCTGTCTCTTCAGTTAAGCTGCCGCGCTCGAACACGGCAAAACCCATTCCTCCCGCTCGCCCCCCATCCAACCTTATGCGAAACAATGCGTCTTTTGCGATGGAGCAATGCTGGTGAATTTAGCTTCACTGAGGATCTGGTTGGTGGCAAGACAATCCCCCCCTATGCGATACTTTCGCACACGTGAGGACCGGATACTGAGGAGGTTACCTTTGAAGACATAATAAATGGCACTGGCAAGAACAAGTCTGGCTATGAGAAGATCCGTTTCTGTGGGGAACAAGCGAGACAAAATCACCTACAATATTTTTGAATTGACACCTGCTGCACTACACAGAGTCACCATCGATGCCTTTGCCCTACGAAAGGGGTAGCATATGCCGCCGAAGATGGCGGCAGAACGTACATAGCTTTTCAATACATATGTATTATTATTTCCTTAACGTCTAACTTTTCATTTGAGAATCTATGACCAGCACTCTAATCCGAGAACCCGCTCATGCAGAGGCCTTGGAATTAGGCCCTGTCAAGCAGTGGCTGAGCAAGACTGAGCCTACCCTGGCCATAGAACTATTAGGTCAGCGTACAGCTGTGCGCCTCTGCCCCACTGCAAACGAACTTTTGTTCGCAATCTTTAACATCACTCGGGCTTCTTCAACAACGCTCCTGCTAATTGCAACCCTGTGCTTTCCAACCACTATTCCCATGTGGCATTCCAGTCCTAAGCGCCTATCATGTCGTCGCCGTCGCCGTTGCCGTCGTCCCCGAACATGTTCATGTCTCCCCACGACACCCCTAGCACTCAAAATCGACCTCCACAATCTACGATGCCTCTCCGCAATCGGTCACTCGGGCGCGATGTCCATATCTACGATGCCAAAGATCCCGCTGCAACACTTGGTGGTTTGATCCTCACGAATGGCGTCACAAATAACAACTTTTACTCCATGGTGGAAATCCTTGGCCTCTTTGCAAGCAGCTTCGAACTACGAGATGGAGATGATACCAAGATTGAGAAGAATGATGACCCGCTTCGGCCTGGGAAGTACTACATTCATGCGCCAAGTAATCCAACGTGATAGTCTCACCACACTTAAGCTAATTTTAGCTTTTAGATCCTTTCTCAATCAATGACGAGGCTTGGCTAGTTCGTACTATATCAAATGCCAGCGGGACTCGCGTCCAGTCATTCCGCGATGCCGTTCGCAAAAGAGACGGCCGATGCGTTATATCTGGGAACGTGGCAGTTATGGCACAATTCGACGTTTGGGATGGCTTTCAGGCTGCGCATGTCTTCCCGATAGCCTACGAAGGTCATTGGAAGGATCATGGATACGACCGCTGGATTACCATTCAACCTGATAACGGCGGAGCCATTAACTCGGTACAAAACGGCATGCTGCTTCGGAACGACATACACCATCTGTTTGACACCTACAACCTCTCGATTAACCCTGATGTAGGTTTTCGCCGTACCCGCTGGGATCCGTGGCTGATAATGTTTAGGATAATTATAAGATTGTTTTCTTTGCCCTTGATGCATATGGTCTCGCTGGCAAACATCTTGACCAAATCTTCATCAATGACCCACAACGACCTATCGATCAGCTTCTGCGATGGCACTTCAGGCAGGCGGTCCTGGCAAACATGAGAGGTGCTGGAGAGCCCCGGTTCGAGCATGATTTTCCGCCTGGCTCTGATATTGTTGGTGACATTCTCAATGGTCCAAAGCCTGCTGAAAGAATGGAGTTTGAGCTGTTCAGTCGCCTGGTAGCTTAGGTTGAAATGCATGACATTTCTACTACTCAGTAACTGGGAAGACAGCCGTAGAACATCCAATAACACATTGAGTTAATATATCAAGACAAATCCGCGATGTATTCATCACTTGTATCAATAAGGAAAACAAAGCGGAGCTCTCGCACGCTATTAACTCTATGTTCCACTGGATCCGCAACGCGACTCGATGCTACGTCTATTTATCGGATGTGCCCACAACGTCCGTCACGTCGAACAGGAAAAATAAGCTGACGAAATATATGCATTTGCCGTTCAACTGGGCGAAGACGGCGGGAGTCAGCAATAAGAAGTAAAATCCATTGCTATGGGAATCAGATTTCCAGAAAAGCAAATAATTTACTCGGGGCTGGACGCTTCAAGAGCTTCTGGCCCCAGTTTCGGTCGAATTCTTCTCCCAAAAACGTAGGCGACTTGGCGACAAAAGTTCTCTAAAGCAGCTGATTCATGAGATCACGGGCATCCCTAGGACAGCGCTTTAAGGAACTCCTTTATCTCATTTTAGCATTAAAGATCGATTTCAATAAATAAAAAATCGCCAGACCAAGCTTGAAGAAGATAAAGCGTACTTATTGCTAGGTATTTTCGACGTTGATATACCCCTTCGCTATAGCAAAGGAATGGTGAGTGCTTTCAAAAGGCTTAAGGAGGAGATTGACAAGCTGTCGACATATATCCAAGACTTACGCCTCACCAACCCCTACGACGACAAGAAACGTATTGAGGAAACGAAAGGCGGACTGCTGAAAGACTCGTATTATTAGATCCTCGAAACCTCCGACTTTCAACGATGGCGTGATGACCAGCAGAGTCGATTACTATGGATCAAGGGCGATCCCGGCAGGAGTAAAACGATGCTTCTCTGCGGCATTGTTAATGAGCTGAAGAAATCAATGCCCAAGACGCACTTTTTGTCCTATTTCTTCTGTCAGGCCACAGACTCGCGAATCAACAACGCAACGGCCGTACTGCGAGTTAGCTCAGTGGCCTTTTCCCACGACTCGACAAGGCTGACATCGGCGTCGCGCGACAGCAAGGTCAAGATATGGGATGCCAGCAGCGGCGAGTGCCTGTAGACGCTTGATATTGGCAAAGCACTCTACCATATCTCGTTTGACATAACTGACTTGTACCTTCTCACTGATACTGGCACAATCGATATTAGTGCTCTATCAGGTTCAATTACATCTCCAATCCTTTCGGAGTCCTATCCTCCAAAACATCAAGGTATAGCTTTAAGCTCAGATGGTGTATGGATAAAATACAATTCAGAGAACCTATTATGGCTACCTTCGGAGTATCGTCCATCATGTTCAGTACTATTAGGAGAGATGATTGGTATCGGGGTTGGATCTGGAAGAGTATGGATATGTAAAAAGCTTAACATATCCTAAATCCTCGGAGCATTTATGTAGAGACAATGTACTAATTTTATATCTTTTATTATCTCTATTTCATAGAGTGAGGGCTGGGATCCGATGTCAATATATGGTTTGCTATTTTGCTACGGGAAGATTCGAGCGTGTTTTAGCTATAACCCACTTGTTGAAGCTTTGCCACTTAAGCCTCGTCAGAGGCAGACGAACGCCTCAATGACGCTAGCAGGAAGGATGGTCGACTGGCTCCGGCCATAACCTTGTGAGGTGGTGAATTCTGTAGGTGTTTTCAGAGAGCTGAGTTGGTTGACTGGAGGTATGGCCAAGGTTAAGCGGGGATCATAAGCCTACCGGGCTGAGGTCGGCCCGCTTGCTAAGACTCCGTACAGCTACAGGCCTAAGAGCCTCTCTAAGTAAAGTACACTATGATGATGAATTATATGGTGCGGGGGGGTTGTTTTTTTTTTTGCCATTAAGCCGCGTGCTGACCTTTTCATGAAATTACGCGCTACAACAGGCGTAAGGCTAATAATAACTTCCTAGTGTTGTAATAAGGTTGCGAAACTTAGATGATGCCATTTATAAGTATTAGGGAGTGGTAGAAGCTTAATGGTGGTGCTATAGGGAAGGAAATCTGATACGCTGTAGAAGGAGGCTCTTTACAGATTAGGCGTAAAGGCGATAATGCGGACGTTACTTATGAGAGAAATCCCAAGTATTTAAAACTAGCTGCAACACATGACTTATAACCACACTATAGTAAATGTTAACGTATACGCAGAGTTTAAGTTGCTCAAAGTTAAGGGACGCCTCATATTTTCCGGTACGGTAAGTTTTCTGCGACGTAGAGAATGATATTATGGTAGCAGGGATTTAAGCATACGAGCACGAGCTATTTCTGCCGACAGACTAATGATATGTTTGAGTTGCACGACTATCATATACTTGACCCAGGGATATGGCTGACTTTGCGCGCGAATTGCTGCTGCCGTGATTTAGACAGGGGACGTGGATGTGGGAAACGGGAGGTATGAGCGGGGGAAGATTTCATTGCAGCAAAGAGACCATCTGCTGTAGTCGTGAATCTATGTAGTGATTCCGGATATATTGTAATAAGAATAGAAGTATGGTGACCATTGTGACAGTTGAAACAGACTAAGTCACGTGTCGTCGTGTGCTTGCCAAGTATCTGTTTTCGCGCTAACCATGAAAGCTCGGCGCCGGAAACAGTAGCGCCTAAGCTTCAAAACAACCTGTACTTGTCAATCGCCAATACTAATACCGCCGAATCGTTTACGTCCGGACGCGCGCAAACCGCTATCCACCTGCTGTCATAATATGATACAATCGATGCCGCCTCGCGCTCTTTCATAGCGAGGATCCTTTCTTTCTTGCAGCGACAGCCACCCTCAAACAAACAAAACCAGGTCGCAAGCAAGAACCATCCACTTCACGATGGCAGCTTCAAGGAAACAGAACCTGCCAACGTACAACATCTTCACCGGCGGTACCTCCTCTCCTCCTCCACTAGGACGGCAGCCATTGCGCGAAACATTACGAGAGAGCCTCCGTGCTTCACAGAATGCCCCACATGCCGTGCTTCCAACTGATCCGATCAATGAGGATTTACGGGCGCAACTCAATGCCCTACGTTTTGAGCTAGAAACAGCGAAACAGGACAAGGAAATGATGAAGCTACAACACGAAGAAGAAATCAGAAGCATTCAGAACAAGGCCGAAACAGACTTGCGGAAGATGCAACAAGCAGAAAGCTCTAGTAAGCTGATGGCGGAGAAGTTAGAGGCACTAAAACGAGAGCTTTCGGACATTCAGACACGAAGCGCAAATGAGCGACAGGATCTGGAACGGCGTTTGCGCACATCACAGGAGAAGGCGCAGCAGTTGCAAGAGGAAGTCGACGAAGCGAAAGAAGATCTAGCGGCTCTACAGCGAGAAAATGATCGGAAGAACGATGCGCTGCAGGCAGAGCATAGATCTCTTGAGGAACTTGTGGGGGAGTTGAAAGCGGACTTGGAAGGTAAAGTGAATATACTACAAACGGTCCAAAGGAAGTTGTCAGAGAAGGAAGCGGAAGTAGGGGATCTTGAAAGCCAAGTGCTAAAACTGAAAGCTGTAACAGGAGACGGAGAGACCCTAGCAGTATTCAAAAGAGAGTTGTCGGAACAAGTGGCACACATAAAGAAATTAGAAGCCTTAACGAGGGAACAAAACACAGAACTGAGGCAGTATCGGAAGCAACACAAAGCCATTGAAGTGGTAGAGGAAGAGAAAAGGGCGCTAGAGTCAAAAGTGCGCATGATGGATGATTTGAGGCGGGAATTGAGTGAGGCACAGCTGAGAGAACAGATGTTGAAAGACGCAAAAGAATCTTGGACATCTTACTTGGAGAACGAAGCCGCTTCGCAAGGTATTCAATTTGAAACTCCCGAACAACTCGCACGAGCATTCATCCGCGAGCGTCTAGAGAGGACCGAGTTGATGAACCAGCTTGGACAAGTCAAACCAGAACTGGCTGTTAAAGACGCAGATATACAAGCTCTTGAGGATGAGAAAGCGAAGCTCCAGGCTGAAATTCGGGAACTCAAAACATCAGGCCGCCCTGCATCTAACGCTGATGATGGCAAACTTCGTGCAAGGCTAGAGAGGCAAAAGGCGTTGGTAACAAAAGAGGTCGAATTTCTCCGTGCCCAGGTCAAAGCATTTGAAGATGAGGAGCGCGAAATGCAGCCCGATCACTTTAATCAAGCCAAAGCAGACCGTATCAAACAGCTTGAAGAACTCGTTGATGAGTATCGCAAAGAAATCGAAACGCTGCAGAAGGAATCGTTCGTAGTCGAAAAGCCACTGACCGTCTCTGCCGGTCAGAAGCGCTCGCTTGATAACGAAGAAGCTGATGAACGAGTCGGTGAACTACGTCGCAAGAATAGGAAATTGCAGGATGAGACCACCGAACTGAACAAACGCATTAAAATACTAGAATCGGAGTACAAGGTACAGTCTGCGCAGCTACAGAAATTGAAGGCGTCCTCTCGGACGCGCATTCTGGAACTCAAATCCAACCCTACCGCAGACGCAGAGGCCTTGAAACTGAACACCGTACGAAATCTGCGCGAGGCCAATGCCGAACTGCTCGCCAGGCTTGAAGGCGCAAGCCTTTCCCCGAAATCTGTTCCAATGGCTACTCTTGTGGCAGCTAAGGATGAGCTCGCAGAACTTTCTAGCACCGTGGCCTCACATGAGAAGAAAATCAAGCGGCTGAAACAAATCTGGACGGCTAAATCCCTCGAGTTCCGCGAAGCTGTTGCATCTATCCTGGGCTGGAAACTCGACTTTATGCCAAATGGACGGGTTAGGGTAACCAGCATGTTTTACCCCGGAGACCAGGAGACAGGGGAGAACAGCATTGTCTTCGATGGTGAAAACGGTACGATGAAGGTTAGTGGTGGAGAGCATAGTGCGTTTGCGAATGAGATTCGCGATCTTATCACTTTTTGGGTAGAGGAGAGGAAAGAGATACCCTGCTTTTTGGCTGCCATGACACTAGAGTTTTGGGAAAAGACAACCAGGGCTGCGAGGTAGCGCATTTGCCGAGAGTCATCGAATTCGCTGTCTATCATGTCTATATATTTTGTATAGTACTATCGACTGGCGGGGCTAGGAGGATTTTACTCTTGCATTTTCAATGGCAAAAATTGGGGCGCCTATCAAAGTAGGCTTGCATTCAGAAAACTCTCACATTTAGATCTGTCTAACCACACATTAATTTCTTTAATCAGTTTGATGTTGCTTCGCCCCCTATCGTTTTCGCTCTTTCCTCCTCAATAGTATTCAACACTCTTCTTGTGATAGCATCTCTCTCGGTGGTAGCTACAATTCCGTAGGCCTCTCTTGCTTCCCGAAAAACTTGGTCCTCCCAGCCGTCCCCAACATTGACTTGTCCTGCATCTGTCCAACACGCTTGTACCGTGCCCCCAATGTTCTTGAAGAAGGCTTCCAATCCTCCAGGTCCTCCTCCGGCGTGGTACGACTTGAAAGGCCCAGCAACCGCCCATCGCGGCCCCATCGAAGATTCAACAATCTTATCGAGCTCCGTCACAGAAACCACTCCAGACTGGACAAGATGGATGGATTCACGTAGCAGCGCGAAGGCTAGTCTATTCGCGACGAATCCCGTTATTTCCTTCTTGAGATGAATCGGCACGCGACCCCTAGCTAACCAGAAGTCCTGGGTGCGGGTGATGACTCTCTCCAAGGTCTCCGGGGATGGGACGAGTTCGAGTAACGGCATGATGTGGGGTGGATTGTAAGGGTGGACCACTAAAAGGCGGGCCCGGTCTTGCATGTCTTGGCTTTGCTGCGACGCAGGAATTCCACTCGTGCTGCTCCAAAGGAGAGCGTCTTTTGGTGCATGTTGTTCTACTTGTTTCCAGAGCTGCTTTTTGAAGGACAGGTTCTCGGGTCCGGATTCTTGGATTATGGAAGCGGTGGAGACCGCGGATGATAGGGATGTCGCAATGTTGATTTCCGAAAGCGAGATGGGGACTGAGCCGTTCTGGTAGAATTGGGGGAGAGTTGATAGAATGTATTCTTCTGCGTTTGGGCGTGTGTCGTAGATTGTGAGATGGGAGGGAGAGGTTAGATGACTTAGATGGAAGGCGGCGAAGGAGAGTCCAATCGTACCGGCACCTATCAGTGTAATTCTGAGTTCGGAATCGTGCTCCATTGCTTTTGGGTGTTGGTTGTTTCTGAGACCGCGGACGGGAGTTCTCGTGCGCTTTCCGATGCTGAAGTGGTTTGGAACGTAAAGATAAATCGAGAACTAAGGGTAGATACTCTACCCCAACAGAAAGACTTTCAATTGTAGCCACTAGGTCAGAGTTACGGGACGCTGTATCAGTTTGCGCGTGGAAGGACAAGTAGTAAAGAAGATGAAGAGAAATGTTAAACTGAGGGATAGACAGATCCCAATTCTGGAATAGGTCTAGACCCCTCGCAAGATTTTACTTACCTAGGTTCTTTGTGTTAGAAATATGTTTGCGGGCCTTCCTCAAAATTATTATTCCAAGAGTTGAGCATGGAACTTTGGATGAGGTTAAACATCGCCGATACCGTGTGTTTCCTTTTCGGCAAGGAAGCTTCAGCTTCCAACCCCACTTCAAGCTTTACCTGCTTTCATGGTCGATTTTTTAAACAGTTTCTGTTCACATTAAGACTTGTGAAGTATGATGTCATTTAAATTTAGACCAAGATAAATCAAAGAGCCCAGAATCTCTACGCTCCGTTGTCGCTCCATTCATGCTTACTGTCACATATTAGTCAAAGGATTTTTCCGTGTGCGGCTTCCGTGCGCTGTCGTTTCTCAGTTATCGACTCTAGACTGTGGACGGAGACGGCTAGAAAGAAAACGCGGTTGAGCCCGGGACAAGGGCGAACCCGTAGAAAAGTACATATATGAGCCACTTGCTTAGGCGAACACGAAGGTGAAGAGTTGTTTGGCGTACATCTAGCGAAGAAATGGGATATAAGTGAACGCTCATTTAACCAGAAAAAATTGTGGTCTGTCATTATCTTGAGACATTCCATACTGGATATCATAAATGATACATGATGCCCTCTTCATTTAAGCTCAAATAATTAATTTGTGAGAGCCTCGCATGGTCAGGCCTCCGGTACTCCTTTTCCTTGCTTGCGAGCAATGCATGAAGCCCAAATTCAATTCGCCAAACGCCACGCCAAAGGAAACATCATATTGCCCACCGGTAACTTGCGTACCTCCCGGCAGTCTCCGATTTCCGGATGATCTTCACGACCTGCCCTCTCCTTAAACCGAGGTATTTAGCGACCGGATCAGTAACTTGGATTCGGGGCAACTGGGTTTCGCGCAACCGGTATCGCTCCAACAGTTGCGCCTTCTCTTCCTTGCTTAGTAGCACGTGCTTAGGAACCAGCTCGTGCTTTGTGATATTGACCAGCAAGTCCTGCTCCACGAAAACTTCGACGCCACCCTTGGGACCCTCCTCGATACCTGATGCACCGCGCAGAAGCCTCAAGGCCATGCCCGTCATGGGCTTTATGCAGACCATAATGCCGGAGTAGAAATTGCCGTTTACAAGATGCTGCATGTAATCGCGCAGTTGCTTCAGGCCAACGTTTTCATCCTGGTTAAACTCGACCCATATGCTGCCGATTGCAGGCTGAGGATCCGGATCTTTTGCAGTGGGAGTGACGGCATACTTGCTGAGCATCTCAGGGGAGGGCACGCAGGAGAAGGGCATTCGTGTGCGGCTGTTGACATGTCAGCTTTGCGATGCAAACCGTGGTGAAGGCATGGAGGTACTCTGGCTCCCCATCTTCGCGCGCAAATCTAGAAGCAAAATCGGCTAGACTGATCTGCGTATCCTCCTCAAGGATATTGTAGCCCTAGGCAGTCCGGTCAGCGCTGCGAAATGAATGCGCTCGAAGTTGGCGCATACCCTGTCTAGGCACATCTCCTTGGCAGTGCGGTAGACGCGCCACATGCGGATCATATTAGGGCTGTAGCTCTCCCTGTCCTCCATTCTGTCCTAGCCGCAACTAAGTATAAGCAGGCGTAGCCGGAGTAGGAACAGTGGGATGTTGGTCGTGGACGTTGGGGTAGATAGTCGTGCCTGGCTGGTCAAAGAAAAGTTTCGAAAGCGGCCAAAGACTGAAGAAGCCGCCGAGCTTCGAGCTGCCGGAGGTCGGAGGTCGGTGGTCGGCGCCTCAACACGGGCCATGCGCACGTCCGCCCCGCCCCGCCCCGCCTAACACCACTGACGACGAGGAAGCTGACCGGATCGTCGTCATGTCCACTCACCACCACCACGAGATTCCTAACCTCAGAACTCTGCTCGGCAGCCGGCGCGGAGGTGGAACAAGAGGCAGAGGACGCGGAAGGGGCCCGCCAGGCTCTTCGCACGAGGGCAACGAAGCCGCCAGGGACAATGCCGTGCGCAACACCGACCAGGACGCCGCGGGCTCCCGCGTGAGTTGCGTGAAGCTGGGCTACCTTCTCGATCCCTACGCCCAATTTTTCGCAATCCAGCCGTCGACCCGAAGACTACCTCTCCTCAATCGAGGGACCTACGTGCGCACCTCGGCCATTGATCTTCTTGTGGACAGATTCATGACGATTGCCCCTGACGCGCCGAAGCAGATCGTCTCACTCGGTGCTGGCACTGACACGCGCTTCTTCCGTCTGCGAGACAAATACCCAGAAGCCACTATCATATACCATGAGATCGACTTTCCAGCAAACACGACAGCCAAGCTCAACTCCATACAGCGGCATGCGCAACTATATTCGAAGCTACGAACAACCCCACCGTCTAGCCCGCTAGCTCTTGAATCAATGGCAAGTTCGTACCATTCCCCGACCTACAATATCCACGCACTCGATCTCCGCACACTCGCAATATTCGAAGATGGCCAGCTACCATCACTCCCCAATCTCGACCCTTCAACGCCGACCTTGATACTTTCTGAGATGTGTCTCGTGTACCTGCAGGCCTCGGTAGTCTCTAAAATTCTTTCCGCATTTCTCGACAGATATGTCCCCGCCCCTACACCAATATCCTTGGTTTTATACGAACCAATTTTACCGAATGATGCCTTCGGTCGGACCATGATTTCAAACCTATCTACGCGTGACATCCACCTTCCGACCCTCGCAACATATCCTAAACTAGCGGACGAACGGTTGCGGTTGAAGAGCCAGGGTTTTAGTAATGGATTCAAGGCCGCGGACACCGACTTCATATGGCGGGAGTGGGTCAGTGAGGATGAGAAGGAGAGGGTTGCGGGGCTAGAAATGCTTGATGAGCTGGAGGAACTGGAGTTGTTGCTGCGGCACTACTGTATTGCGTGGGGTTGGAGGGATGGCGGCGAGGGGGGGTTATTTACGACGGCATGGAAGGATACGAGACAGCAGGAAGAGGGCTGAAGCTAGGCAGCGTCTCAAGAATCGCTGGACTTCGTTCGCGTATTTGCGTGGGTAGGAAGTGACAAAAGAGGTACAATATTCTTAAATGTTCCTAGGCATCCTACGATGCTAGCTGTTGAGGGAGGTAAATGCTATCAAGCCTTTCCCATTCTCCACTAGGACATTCTAGGATCTTCTGGCACCAACCTTAGAGTGCCCTGTCCACCAATTGAGTCATAGGGCAACTTGGCTCACCGTTCGACGTGCATAGTGGTTTATGAATCAACACTGGAAAATGATGTATCCGTGAAGTTCACACTAGCAGTTATATTTCCTCAATATAAAGTGGCGAGCCATATCCATCATTGGAATACCTATACCTATTTGTGTTGTATATTAACTATGAAAACATCCACATAGCAGTCTATCAGATTTCTGTGTCGGCATGCGTCCAGGGGGGTTATATTATTAGTCTTCTTTTCTATGCCGCCGTTGCTATGGCGGCGTCTAGCAAAGGCCCCGGCGCTAAACATACTACTATCAAAACAATAGCAGTAACAGCTATGGCTTGCTAAGGGCGGATAACTTCGGTTCCTACATAGGCACCTTCATAACCTCGCCCAAGCCAACCTCAATCGGCCAGCTCCATAGCCCCTTCAGCTCCAAAGCCATCAACAACTCCGCTTCAATATACATTTCAACCATCCAAGCCCGTTCCTCCAGGTTCCCTTATACCATCAGGAGGACCGCAATTGACTTTTTAACCTACCACGCCCGCTTCTCAAAGGTCCATCGGCAACGTAGCACTGTCAATCACTTCCCTTCTACGACTTCCAGGCCTCTATAGAAGCCTTCTCGGAATATAGGAATTGCTTATCCGGGCCCAATCTAGCGTCGTCGTGGCAACGTTTCCACACTGATTAACGCTTCGGCTGGTTGCCCGAAAAATTCTGCGATACCTCCTATCGGTCAGACTTCAAAGCATCCTCTAAAAGTCTAGCTCATCCCGACAAGTAGGCATTAAACTCTATCTACAGCTACTAGCTTACTCATAGCATCCCCACCTGTAGTATCCTCGCCCATCATATCCTCACCCCCGGCTCTACCAATTTCTTCGCACCTAACAGACTCAACCGCCCTAGGAACTCTAGCTTCAATGTCCATAGTTTCGGCTACTATATCCAGAAGTCGAAACTGTCCAGCTTCGAGAATTTCTTTGGTACCGGGGGTTCCGCAACAGCCAAGTAACGTAACGGCAAGTTGGGCTACGACAACAACGTTAACGCCTTCAGCTGTATCTTCAATGGGAAAACGAACACATCTACTGTTATAGAGGTAGACGCAAGGGGCTTCGAAGGAGAGGAGAAGTCCTACTAAAGTGAAGGCGGTTAGATGGCAAGTACGGAATGTGCTTGGTCGAATTTGGTGAGCACAATGTATCGAATACCATAGTACTTCTGCTAGTGGTCGTACAGACCTCGGTGTGAATATAGCTCATTAGCAACCTCTTCAGTGGGCCTGTTATAGGCATTACAGGATCCTGCCAGGTCAATACTGTGCTGTATTCATTAAAGTATACATGAACTGAATGGCGAGCTAAAAAAGGAGAATAAACGCTTGAATAATTGTTAGCTATGAGTAAAATATTGAAAGATTCATTTATAAAAATGCTACACCGGTACAACATACCCCCTTACCGTAATCCCCTGAATTCTCTTCGTTTCCTAAGACTTATTCCAACCGCTACTTCTACTACTCGTTTCTCTCTCACGCTAACGACGTCATGTTTCTAAGGACTATAATTCTCCACCTCCTCTTCGCCGCCGGGTTCGCTGCCGCACAGTCCAGCGTGCTCATTGTCCCTGCAAATACCATACCTTCCGAAACTTCGAAAGCGGTGTCCCTACAAACACACAAAGCACTCTTGGAAAAGCACATTCACCTGAGCGGGTTCGTATGGCCCGCCAAGGTAGCATCGCCCAATTATGGTACCATGCATATCTCTCAATGATCAAGCATACCTTAACTCAACTCCCAACATTCATGTTAGACTACGACCCCTCCAAATACCACCAGCATGGGCCTTGCATAAATCAAGATGCGGAAGGCTAAGGAGGGAAGGAGTCCAGTCGAAACGAAGGCGGCGAAGTGGAACACAAAGGAAGTGTCAGGATTGCTCTGGGTGGATAGGCGTGTGCCATTAACTACTAGCGTCAGGATTACATTGGATATATCATCTGAAAGGGAATATTCAACCCTATTAACAGAAATAAATAATTATGATCTCTAGAGACCTGGTAGGTCCCAGGCGCTCGTATTCACCTAGATTTGGAATTAAGCGATCCTCTGGGCTGATTTGATGCTTCATGCAGCCGTAATTATGATCCTGGCCTCCATGGAAGACTTTGTTGGCACCTGCACTTGGCATGCGAGTATGCGGGGAGCTTGTGACAACACATTTAACACGTAAGTTTCTAAGCAAGTATGCCCGAAGAGAAATTGAATGCAATCATTCATCGAAGCCGCACCATCAGCCTCTGGTCGTGTCGAACTTGGTATATAAATAGGGAGCAACCGTACAAATTCCAGCAGTTAGATAGAGACTAGCACTCTAATTACTTGAAGAGTGCCACTGTAGAGCAATTCTGTGCTGTGAAAAGTTCAATCCATGATTTTCATAAGCTCATGCTCTCTTTAACGCCAATCCATGTAGACGAGCACCTAGCCATTTGGTTGATAATTGCTTCAGACAGCGCCAATCGCAATCTCGGCATGCCTTGGTCTTGGGAGTCGAGCGGAGTTTTTCCGCCATAATCGAGCTCGTAGAAGTGTGTGATCCACGGCTCGGTGTACTTGGTGGTTGTACATCTCTGAGGCCCACGGGGCGCATGAAATTGCCCCCATCCCGCACCTTGTCTTGCTCCGTGGGCCTCGCCTCATGCTAATCGATACCGTGTTGGCGTTTGAGATTTTCTAGATTCTGCTGGCGCTCGGCGAGGTCGTTCTGCGCTTTTATCATTTTCTCGGGCTGGTGGTATAATACTAAACAAGTAATATTAGCCCTATATACGAGTGCATGGAATGAATGGAGCGGACGTACCGACGAGATATCGGTTCTGGAAGTTGAAGCCGTTGAGGCTGTCGCATGCCTGCTTGGCGTCCATCACGTCCTCATAAACCACAAAAGCCGTGCCCTTTGTGTTGTTTGCGATGCCCTGGCGGATTTGGCTAGAGATGTGTCAGCACCCGCAAACTCTTTTCACCGGCCGCATGGGTCGTGCGATGGATTGGCTGAGGGTCGGACATACCGCACAGGGCCGAACTTGCCGAAGAGGTCAAAGAGCTCTTCTGCCGTGACGTTGTAGCTGTGAGAACATTAAGCGCAAGCACTTGAAAGACTGAACACCAAACTGACCTCAAGTTCTTTACGAATAGAGCTCTGCACGAAAGACATGTGTTAGCAAAGGTCGTGTGAGTAGATCGCGGCGACAGGCCGGCCAGCAAGCGCGACATTCATGAATGGGAACGCCTTACCGATTCACTTCCGGGGCAAGCTTTCCGCCTCGACTCATACTTTGGCGTCTATCAGTAGTGAAAAAAGGACTGGCTCCTGGAAATCAACTCAGAAGGGAGCTGCGGGTGGTGGTTGTGTGATACGAGATAGTGGTCACGGACGTCGAGGCCGAGCAGCGGAGACGATCAAAGCACGAGTGGCGGAGGGCCAAGCCAGCCCTGGAGGGCGCTCAGCAAAGAGCCATATCACGTGACAAGTACCGTCTTGTAGAAGAGGCGATGAATTGCAGAGCAACGACGCTCTCGCATGGGAAAATCTGGAGAGCGATTACACTGCAGGAATATAAAGCGACGGCTATGCTGCGATGGCCGCCCATTGCCCGTGCCCGCGGTGGTTCCATGAAATGCGGCTCAAGGGCGCTTTTGTATCGAAGTATTCCAGCGCTGCTCGGACCTCTGGCTGCAAGCAGTGCGCGTCTCCACCACAAGCTCCATTCCACTCGTGACTACACCCTCACTCACCGTTGTGTCTGCTGTTCCCCTCCAGCGCCCATTCTGCGCCCTGCGGCCGTCTCCGTGGTGCTCTGCCGCTGGTGGTGGCCGGCGTGGCTCTCGCACTGCTGGTCCTCGAGCGCCGCGAACTTGTCATTGCTTCAACTTCCTTCCCCGCGACTCAACCCTCCGCGCATCCATCCCACACCCTCAACCACCCGCCGCCGCCCAACACCACGCTCGTTATCGCACTTATCCGCGCCCGCCGGACCTGTCGCTAGGATATGCTCTCCCCCGCGCCCGTCAGCATCGCCTGCTCTCCCAGTGTCGCTGCTCCGTAGCATCCTGAGACGCCCAGCACCGAGACGGCACCTCCGACGACACCGAACCCCCCATCGACCTACGCAGCGCGCCAGCAATTATCACTATGAGGGGCACATCGTTCAAGGCACAGTATCGGCAAGCTCCGCCGCCCGCTAGAACCCCTCCGCCGCCTGCATATGAGCCGCTCTCACCTGTCCTGCCTCCGGCGGAACCCTCCACAGTAGGCTTCGCGGGCGGCAACGACAGAAATACCAGGCACCGCAACAATAGCGCGAGCGGAGTTGTGCACCGCACTCCGATATATGTTGACGTTACGCACTCACATCACTCCCTCCCGCCGACTGCTTCTGGCTACGAGCAGCCGCTGAGGTCCGCTCCTCTTCCCCGTCTCAACACGCAGCACTCGCCCGCGCTTGGCTCCCCAATCGACGCTCTGGCGAATGCTGCCGCTACATCAATGCACCCGAACTCAGTCTATATCGATGCCTCGCACCGCTCCTCCCACGGTCAGATGTCGCCAGTTGCCGCTCCCCCCCTCCATATGCCAGCCGAACGCGTCCCGAAACACGCATACATAGATGACGCCCACTATCCATATTCAGAGCGGCCTACAAAACGCGCACGCTCTGAGTACTTTCCCTCCCCACAATATGCGCAGCATTACTCAAGGCCGATGACTAGTTATAAGCCGGGCTTGTCTTACAACGTTGAGCAAATGGTGGACAGAGGCGTAAGGATGTACCAAGACAATGGCGTTGCGCCGCATTACCAGAATAATGTCAGTGCCAAACGGCTCTCAGATGCTCAATTGCTGCTGGACTTTTCCTTCGGTGCTTCGTATTCGGCGGGAGCACCGACCCCTACTGGAAAGAGATGGAGCATATCACATCCAGAATTCCAAGATCGTCCTCTACTGCAATCGGCCGAATCATCGAATTCCTATCTAGTTCCTCACTCTCAAGACCCCAAGTTCACCATGCAATCCTTTCACGCGAATGATTATAACCGTACGGCGACCACGGAAGCAACGCCTCCTACCCTACCGACACACCACAACGTAGCTCTGGCTGCACAAATACATACTCCGCCGGAGGAATCTCCCGGTGATAAACATTCCTCCACGCTTCAAAATTCTGAGGAATCAAAAAAGCCTAAAAGGAATCAGGGTTGGCCGAAGGGAAAGCCACGCGGGCCTCGTTCTGGTTCCGCTGCAGGGAAGAAGAAGAAATCCACGCCGAAAGCTAAGAGCGGGTCGTCTGCTACGAATACGACCATACCTGATCAGCTACATTCCCCCCAAAGCCTCCCAGCAGACGGGCACGAGGTACGCCAAGTGGAGGCTGTCGCCTCAGCGCTGTTGAACGAACATTTCTCACGCGACGTTGCGTCGCAGACTCGCCGCCATTCATTTGCCAATGCATCGCTGCCTGCAATAGGACCCTCTGACCGCTCAAGCGATCTTCCTCGAGCTCGCTCAGTTCCTCCCGATACGAGCATGACCATTACGCCGCCGCGCGACGACGCGCCCCAGACGATCGGTGGCGAGATTAATGGCGAAGCTCACATCACGGTGTGTGCGGGCTGTCACTCTTCCGACTCTCATGCTTTGATCGGGGAAGGTGAGCAGTGGATCAACTGCGATGGATGCAAAGGATGGTTCCATTTTGTTTGCGCAGGTTTCAAGAATGAGAGAGAAGTTCGTGATGTGGACAAGTTCTACTGCGGGGGATGTAGCCCGAAGTTTGGCAAAACAACAAGTGAGTATATATAATAATACTTCGTTGCTTGTACTTACGTATGTACAGAGGTACGCAAATCGGCCAGAGCCCACACTGCAGTAGACTATGCCGGCCTTAACGAGGGCATCATGAAAACCTCCGACGACAACCCTGAGCATCATTACATTCGGGGATTTAAGAATGGAGATATTGTGTTCACCAAGGAGACGTTCGCACGCCTTCCACCCGAACTGATCTCAGCAGAATTCCTTGAAAAGACGAACGGTTTCAAAGAACCTGTGATGATCACGGCGGCATCCAATCCTCGGTACTACTTTCCAAATGATAGGCCTTCTCAGCAATTGTCCAAAAAAGTATGCGCCGATGATTTCAATGAAGAGATGTACGGGTACGAGATGGTCCCTGATGATGGACAAGACCAGCTAGACATGGTCATACCTGCTGGGCTCACCGTACGGCGAGTAGCAGAACTATATGGACCGATGGAACGAGTCGATGTCATTGATGTGAAAGCTCAAGAGGGTGAAGCTGGAAAATGGACGATGGCAAAGTGGGCCGATTATTATGAACAAGAAGGAGAGAAGCCCGTTCGTAATGTCATATCTCTAGAGGTGTCCCAAAGCAAATTAGGGAGACTTATACGTCGTCCGAAGGCTGTCCGAGATTTGGATCTTCAGGACTCGGTCTGGCCGGAGGATGACAGAGCCAATGCTCCCAAGGTCCAATTCTATTGCCTTATGTCTGTCGCGGATTGCTATACGGACTTTCATATCGATTTCGGTGGATCATCCGTTTACTATCATATCATCAAGGGCCGAAAAACGTTCTTTTTCATTCCTCCCACCAAGCAAAACCTTAAAAAGTACGAGGATTGGTGTCTTTCTCCAAGACAAAGCCATGAATTTCTTGGCCACCAGGTCAAGGAGTGCTACCGCGTCGATCTCTACCCTGGGGATACGATGTTAATTCCATCTGGCTGGATTCATGCAGTCTGGACTCCTGAGGATAGCCTCGTCATCGGCGGGAACTTTCTCACACGAATACACTACGGCATGCAGATCAAAGTGGCCGAGATTGAGAAGAATACCAAAGTTGCCAAAAAATTCCGTTACCCTTTCTTCCAAAAATTAATGTGGCTGGCTCTTCTTCAGTACATTGAGGAAGATCCAGTTCCACCATCAGTTGAGGAATTGCTGTTAAGCGGTGGCCAGTTCAAACGATCAGTCCCAATACATTGTGAACCGAATAAGTTTGGTCATAATTCTGATCTTGGTCCAGAGAACTACAACAGACGCTACTACGCGAAAGCAGAGCTTGAAGGTCTTCCTGATCTGGCCAATTACATTTGGAGGACTGTCATGATATCTCTAGGCAGGATTGAGGGGATAACGGCCGTCACCAGAAATGCAGTCACGAAATCGATCCCTAAAGGCCACGGTGACCCCCTAGCGCTGGCTCAGCGATTTGCTTTATGGATTGCTTGGAAGCGAGGAAACGAGAGCATTCTGCAGTGGGCTCATCCAGACTCGCTACCGCCGGAAACGCCAGACTCGAAAGGTGACAAGAAGCTTAGTGCCGCGCAGGTTAAACGAATGGAACGTGAAGCCTGGAGTGACGCGACAAGGGAAAGGCAATCGACGCGACTTCGAGGCCCGGACACTTCTCCGTCGGACGTTGTCGAAACTACTGCTCAAAGTGTGTCCATGCCTTTGACGGGTTTCTTACGCCCAACTAGAGAACCCACCAAATATCTCACTACCCCTAAAACATCTCAACTCGGCCCAAAACGCATCGCTTGTGACTCTTGCAGGAAACGGAGGATACGCTGCAAGCACAAAGACGAAATTGTAGAAACAGCTAGATGGGAAGCTCCTCCCGCAGGGCCGATTAATGGCTCAGCTGGCTCTGGGCCCATGTCCACTAGCTGGTCGTTGGGGAACTTCATCCCGCGCCGCTCGAGCGATGCCGATGTGCCATCCGGCTCGCTTATGAGAACGTCAGCTGTGGCTAGCCCTCAAGGAGTCATGAATGGAGGTCCCATCTCCCCAGATGTGAACATGGATGGTCTTGCTAATCGATCCGGGCGCGTCAAAGCGTGCCCTGACTGCCGCAAGAGCAAGGTAAGATTTCTTATTTTAGCATCGTGACCTATACTGAAGATCTTGCAGCGCCGTTGCATACACGACGAGAATGGCAACGTCGATCCCGTCAAAGCGTCTGAGGCACCAATACCCAGGGGTTCAGCTTCCAAAAAGCGACGTGTCAGCGATGAAGGCGTTGACTCAGCTAGTAGACAAGATAAAGAATCAGGTGCTGATGGCGGTTTGATAAACGGCGAAGCACACCTACTAGACTACTTACAGACGCCGTCACGCTCAACTAGGCCAACGGAGACCGAGCACACAATGTCTATGTTGACCCCACAAGAGAATAAAGAAGCCTTTGCTTCTGGAGATCTAATGGAAGTCGACCATCCCTCGCCAATTTTGGATACTATGATAGACCCTATGTTGACTTCATCTGTCAACCTACCCACAAGAGACACAGTCATTTCTTCTATCGAGAATAGCGCTGGGAATCATGGGGAAGACGTAGCGGAGAGCAGTCACAATCCTGAGCCTATTGAAACTGAACCTCCTATTGCTGAGCCACGCACTCCGGCCGCAGCTTCTGTTGCGATTCCCAACGGTCTTGATGGTCTTGGTCCCAGGAAAGACACGAATGCACTGAACAGTGCTACGCCTGACGGAAGCCGCCTTGTTATCGCTCAGCCAACTGCTGTCACACCCAACGCCTCTCGGTCCTCAAGAATTACACCCGGCGGTCGCAGATCAAGTCAGACCCCTCGTTCCTCAAACAGAAAGAGCACGACACCAAAGTCGACACCCGGTGGCAAGGGACGACAAGACAGCAAAGAAACAATAAAAACTGAGCCGAGGGCAGATGCAGATGGGGTGAATATCGCCGAGACGGATGAAGACCGGGCGAGTCTAGCGTTAGCGCTTCAATTGCAGATGGAAGAGCACGGTTTAAGAAGGCGGAGCAAGTAAAGAATTCATCATCTCCTTCGGCGTATGATGCAGATGTATTTTTGTCTTTTTCCTGCTCAGACTTGTTTCATTGGATCGTTCCCAACATATTAATCGGAGTTCTTTCGTGAAATGGAATATTGGAGTCATTATTGGAGGATCTTCATTTATGATTAGGGTTCATTTCTGAGGTACATCGATCTTATACCCGTGCAAAATATCTCTTGCTTTGAGAGGTATACCTGGTTGGTTTTGCACCGATAGCTGTCTCGTTAATTTCTTTTGAAGGCCTAAGAATAATTTCTCAGCTGGGGCTATGGCTGCATATGGCGTTGGGATTTGCGCATGTACCGCCAGCAAGTATTGCCTGTGCGTTTTCTATTTCGATAGTCTTCAGAAATCGGTTCATGGTTTATTCTTGAGTCTATCTATGTCTTATACAAAGTGTATTGCTCATAACTATTCGATACTTTACAAACGTTTAGTCGTTTTTACTTAGCATGCTGCCATCAGCAGACTAAAGAATATTCTTTGAAAACTGTTATAAAAAGTTGCAGGTTGTCTACTCAATTACCGCTTCAGGTACTTTACAACCTATTTCCAATTAAAGAGCGCTGTTTTTCCGGACTCGTCCTCTTAACCTTATTAGTTCTCTTTTGCCAAAATATAGTCTACGCCGATCAAGCGCTGTCGCGTTTGCTTCCGAGATCTGACTCTGCTCCATTTCTGACCGATTCGGAAGCAGTACCGGGTGAATGATACAGATACAGAATCATTTCAATTGCTCGTCAAAGAGAGTCGGTTTCGTCAAGAGTAATGTATCTAGTGATTCGTGACGACAATCTCGTACCCCAATAGGGAATCGGGCATGCTTTCCGGACCTCCCGTACTCTATCTACGGTTGGCTGAGTGGGATTTGGATCTTCGATTGCTTTCACATAGAATCCAAATGCAGACTTGCGAGGCCCAACGACATATGCCGGGCGTGCCACATGGTGCTCGGCCCTGCGAGCTCCCCAAAGGGTTAATAATGAAGAGTGGAATATGCTAAACCAACGGCAACAATGTAGGAAATTGGTGGAATAAAAGATTGAATGCCTACGTTAGAAAAAGGTTAAGACCCTACAGAGCCTATAGAAATTCAAAAGCAATGGTCTAAGATTGGTATATCTCGACAAGCTATTTCTTCTTGCCAAATTACGTAGATGCTGAGGTATTTTAAAGAAATTTCAGTTTGAGTGAATGCTAAAAGAAAGGTCCTAGAAGCGAGTGGGAAGAAGAGCATGCGATCACCAACGAAGTCGATACGAACAGTGCCACAAGGAGCCAATCAGGCAAGATCAGAAAGCCGCTGACACCGCGTCGAACAACCTCGGCATTGGCATCATCAAGCAGTCCCAGCGCCCGTTGCGACCGAGTCAAATACTACGTCTGAGGACCTCGGCGCGCCTGGAGACTTATTTGCTCGCTACCCTTCTCGATATACCGTCCCCCCCTTTTGTAACAGCCGATACTCCGACCTCCAAGCACGTCCGAACAACAATCGAACCGTCCCCGTAACTTCTTCCGCGAATATCCACCTCCAAGACCGCCGCAATGGCCGAATCCTTTACGCCTAAACAAGTCGCCGAGCACAACACGGTAGATAATGGGCTGTACATCATAATTGACGGGGACGTATATGGCCTAGCCTCGTTCGTAGATGAGCACCCGGGCGGCGCAAAGATCCTAAAGAGAGTGGGTGGGAAGGATGCGAGCAAGCAGTTCTGGAAGGTATGCCGATTCTCCTTGTCTTTTCCCCTGTCTTGATTAGATTGAGGTACAGGGCTACAGTCAGATAAGCTGAGATTCTTTGGGGAGTCGTAATGTTCAAGGGCCGAGTTCCTGTGTCAGTGGGTCGTGTTCGCTGACGATGCGAGTGTTTAGTACCACAACGAGAGCGTCCTCAAGAAGTATGGCCCAAAGCTAAAGGTCGGAACCGTGAAGGAGGAGGCCAAGCTATAGGCCGATAAATGAACACGCTCCTTTGCCATGTTCTTGGGTATCATAAGCCACCACCATCTCTCTGCGACTTCTGGAACTCGAGTAGAACGATGGCATACCACATCGAAGGAGAGCATATTTAGCATAATATATGACGAGATGAAGACTATCACGGGGGAATAGCGGTTCAATTTTCATGTGTATATTTCAAGACAGCTAGATTTACTTTAAAGCCAGCACAAATCATGATTACTTCTCCTGAACGTGGCAATAATGAATTTTTCTCATATTAGTGCTCATGTTAACACCAAGTAACAGTCTCACGCCGTCCATATCCAGTCCCCGCGGCCACTCTAAGCTCATCTTGCCATTGAGATCACCGGCCGTCTATGAAAGTCTTCCTCCACAGTTCTAGTTTGCCGTTATTTGCAAGAAAAAAAACAAGCCGAAAGTCGCTACTCTAACTATAATGCGTGTATTCCCTAAACAAATCATACGTGGGTATCGTGATAACGCCTCCGCGATGCTGTGTGCAAATGCAAAATATTGTCCTGCCATAATATATCCATCGTTCAAAAACAGCCCCATCGCTTCGTCTTCTTCACTGTATCTCTTGGAGCAGCTCTTTCCACTCTCCGACTTTGCAATCGCAAATTCCCATTCACCTTCTCATCAGCTTCATCTTCTGGCACATCCATACGATATCTTCGCACGGATCCCGTATCCGACGTATCTTGTTCGTAGAACCGCGGCGGTGGTGGTCCGGAAACGCATCTTGGGACCATCTTCCTAATGAATATCCGGATCCCGCTGTTCTCTCGGTCGATCTCTTCATACTCTCGCCTTCTTGTGCTTGGCGACATCCAGTGCGTGACGGTGTTTGTTGTTTCCAGAGGCGCCATTGTATCCTCGCTCTGTTTCGGGGAAGTCATGCTGATAGTGTCAATTGATAGCGGTGAGGTGGTGGGAATAGGGTCAACTATCGTTGGATACAAGTCCGTATTAACAACAAGCCCGGGCCCGTGTCTAGAAATGGAGGCCTCAGGGTGTGCCGCATGGTACGAGGGGTTTTGAAAGAGGCTGCAGCTACGGAAATGAAGAGCTAAAACATCATCGACATCTCGTGTAACCGAGGGTACAGTATGAGAGCTTTTAATCCTGTAGTGTCGAGCTGGACGAGAGGGATCTATTACCGTGCAGGAAGTGCGTCTGGAAGATGGCTTGGATCCACGATGCCCGCGCGACTTTGTTGTGGAGTGCTCTGAAGACGACCCTAACGATAGTTGGCGAGGATCCGTTGACTTTCGTCGATCAGTGGAGTTTCTCTCGGATGCTGGTCTCTGGGTATTCATCCCGGATGAAGGTGAGCGAAGAGCAATCTCTGGAGAAGCATTCTTGGGTTTGCAGCAACGTGTAGGTGCAGTATTGCTCCTGTGGACACAGTGTGGTTCTGGTTCGGGCTCCTTCAGACTGTAGGATTCGTCGAATCCGCTATCCATTCGATCCATGGCTAGCTGATGAAAGAAAACAAAAGCCTTTAAAAGAATTGAAGTCAAGGAAATAGTGCTGGAAGAAGATTTTCAAGTGTTATTGGCATGCCATTGCCTAGACGCCTAGTCAATGATTAAATAGGAAGGCCACTCGGGTGTGAGCAGTTCCTACCTAATTGTCGATGCAGCGTCAAGCTTAGGCCTTGCGATTATGAGACAACAAGGGCTGTAGAAACAGAAAGACAATATCAGAGAGGGGGGAAAGACAGAGATATTTACTACCACCAAGACGTCAATCACTCAACGGCGTAGGGAGACCGGCTCGCTTGAAGGGTGCCAAGAGATGCAAGTGGTCGAATAGAGGCTGCTGGAGGAAGCAAACGAGGGAAAGTGAGAACGACGGGATGAATATAGCGAAGATCTGGAAATCGTTGGTTGGTCCAGATGTTAGGGAGCGGAGCGCAAATATGCACGTTGAGAAACCAAGCAGTTGGCGGCTTAAGCGTTAATTCACCGCCTCCCACGAGGCACTAGGGTCTTCTCGGGTAACGAGAATCGGGAACGCGCTGGGAATAGCGGAGTGGAGCTGCAAGAAATTTGGGGGGTGGGAGGGGGAGGCCGGGGGAAGGACAAATGTGGATTATTGTTACCACGTCCGGCGGAGATGAGGCGACTATATCAGTGTTGCGAGTCGCACAGAAAGGGGAGGGCTGAGCGATGATGTCGTCTCTTCACATGCCAGAAGTGTGTCCCTCTTGTACCGGCCCTCCTAGCATTGTCCATCACCTTAGCTGGCCCTGTGACGGGTTTCGCGAGCGACACAGCGCAAAAGAGGGCGCCAGGCGTGTCGAATGAAGTGGCAGCCTCGTCTTGATAGACACACCGCCAGCGCGGCAACGGGAGCGATCGAATCAGGTGGACACACAGGCACCCGATTTCGGTGCATGTGGCAATCGGCGAGCCGTGCGGCCATCTTAAGCTTGTCGTCAACCTTGGAAGCCTCAAGGATGGAGGCCGTCAAATGAAGCGCCACGCACGGAATCGTGGTGGCAGCTGAGAGGTGTTGATGGACGAGACAAGAAAAGGCACGGTTTCGCCTCTCCCGGCCGGCAATGGATGACAGCATGCAGTTTGCATGCCTCGGGAATGTCTCTGAGTCTAGAGCAATCGAGAAACGGCCCCTTGCTCTACTGCTTATTCACTGCATTCAATAACGGGACGCCCATGGCACAATCTGCCAAGCAATTGTGTGCATGCACCCGCGCTAAAATGGGCGACGAATGATGTGTCCACGCGGGGTCACAAACCACGCAAGAGCACTCCAAGGCCGGCTTGGGCTTCTAAATGTGAACTGGGTCTGCGGGGGGTTCACTTGAACAGGTCCTTGGGGCGGAGTAGGCGTCGGGGCTTGCTTCTTCTTACCACCCAAGGTTCACTGGGAAAGACATGCAGGAGTTACTAAACCTATCATAATCTTGAGCAAAAGGTATTCTGCTGAAGGTATTGAGGGCGGTGCAGTTTTTTCACTGCACCATGCCAATCGTTTCTGAGAAATGTTGGGTTTATTTTCCGGTCGCCTCATCTGATTTCAGCCTCGTTCTCTGAGCATGAAGGCTCTCAACCTGCCCCACCACGTAATCATTTTTTCACTGAATATCGTGGTAGAAGGATAGTATATGCCTTCCCACTTCCTCAAACGCCTCGAGACAATGCCAGTGTCCAATACCCTTCATAACCTCAAGCCTCTTCTCACTGGTACCCAACTCGTCATACATCTTCTGGCACCCTTCTAGTGGGGCAGACTTGTCTTCCTCTCCAACCAAGATCAGCACAGGAACTGCGATCTTCCCATAACTGGGAGGTTTGGCGTTTATGATGACTCTGCAACTAGAGATGTAGCCTGCTGGGTCCTGTGCCAGAAGAAGCTCGCGGATGAAGGCCTTTGCTAGAGGGGAGGCTGCTTTTCCTGTTGCACCATTTGGTATAGTATTTGCCAAGGACTCCATACCTTCTTTCTCAACGGTTTGTATCCTCTTCTCAAATACCGACACTACGCTCTTGTTGGGGTACACCGGACCAATAAATATAGCGGCGACTACCCGATCATTCCTCTCAGCAGCCAGGTTCGCGGCGACGATTCTGCGAAAGCAGTGTCAGTATAAATCAACGATAACCACAAGACCATTTAAGGAAATACATGCCCGCCCATGCTATGGCCCACAACCACCGCCTTCGACACGCCGAGTGCATCCAGTATAGCAATGACATCGGCAGAGAGGCTTTCGATGCTCTGTTCTATCTGAGTATATGATGAGCGACCCGAACCGGTAGCATCGAAGGTGATGCATCGGAAGTGGTGTTTCTGCAATCCCAGAGCTATTGCTTGGTAGTAGTCCTGGCTTGAGCCTAATCCATGGTGGAAAATGAAAGTTTCGCGAATCTCATTCCTTTCTGGCTTCAAGTCCGTGTAATGGATCCTCTTGGCCCCAATTTGTAGGAATGGCATTGTTTTGCAGCTGTCTCCTTGGGAGTCAAATGCTGCAGAGAATTACGAAGACACATCAGCTGCGGCGATAAATCGGACATGGAGGGCAATGATGTTGGTGGGGAGATGTGGCCAGTGAAATCAAAATTTGCAAGGATGCCCTTGACTGCTAGGGTCTTGTTGCTTAATAAGCCGAACCCAAAACATCAACACACCATTAGATTATCCAGAACTACATCAAGATTCAAGACTTTTCATCTCGTTACTCCAGTTTTCTGATTCCGCTCTCATTTTTACTCTCTTTGTTCTTCCGATGATTTATATGTGACATTTCTACGGATCAACGCTCGACAAGGACCTTGCATCCGCCCAAGTTTCTCAGGCAATTGGATGAAAGATAAAATTGATAACGTAGCTACCACATTAATCATAGAGAATAATTTACAACGAATTTGGGAAATCTAAAAATTACAAATACCAAAGAAATAAGGAAGGGTCCAACCTCTGAAGGTATAGAATAGAGCAAACTCCGTCAAGAATGGACTCAGTCTTCCCGTCTTGTGATAATGCTCAAAAAGGGATCATTAATCTCATCTGCACACCGTTTCAAGCGGATACATGTAAAGAATTTTTGCTAAATACGCCGCCGTCGCCATCACTTTTAGAATAATCCTCGTAGTCAACATGCAAGCTAATTTCGTAGCTCTCGGAGGATACGATTTCAAAGCGCTGCTCTCTCCCCTTGAAATCATCTCCATTCCTATTCCGGACTAGATAAACTGCCAATTCTTCGCGTAATATACATCTTTCCAGGATTCCTAAGCTTGTGTGGAGCATGATTCTCATCGTTCCAATGTATGATGCGCCGTTGGAAATACGATAGTACATATAACAATTGACCTCTTTTTGCCTTGTTCCCTAACCCCTTTAAGTGCTCAATCAAATCCATCAGAAAAAAATTGTGGATCGGTGAATGCCGCTTCCTTTTCTTGGGCATAGACTTGATCCCACGCGAACTGCTCAACAGCCACTCGAGTAGCCGTGGCTCGGCTTCCCAAAAGAACTCGTGGGCGTTAGAAAGCTCCCAAAATCTCTTGAAGTCGCATACGCGGTCCTCAATGTGGTCTGGGTACGGGTCGATAATACGATAAAGATTACCTTCCTATCTAAGTGTTCGCGTCGAAACTCGAAATCTTCTTAGCATCGGTGACAGAATCGTGGCAATCCAGTCACGTTTTTGCTTACATATACCATGCGCAGAACCTGTTGTTAATGCTAGTGGAAAAAGAGCGACGTGAGTGAAAGAATTTCCATTTTGACGACAAGCTGAGTAGATAGCGCAAGGCTACCTCGCTGAGAGGTAAGTTGTGTGCAATATAACAATCATTATATACTTACTCAACTAATAGAGGGGACCAGGATAGAGAAGGCCTTTATCTCCCCTGTGAATGACTCTATATTCCCTACCTTAACGAGGCGCCTCCTCCGAGCAGTTGGTAGAGAGTATATGCGTGATCTCAAATGAAAAGAAGATTGTAGGGTTTGCTACTTAGATGCAAGCGATGTGTGATATATACAATGCTGCTAATGGGAATTTGCAAGAGAAAGACGAAGACGTGGACTCGAAATGGAAAATTTCATGAGGCGAGACTCCTTTCTGTACTCGTGAGTCGAATATTTCATAAAGTTAGTGACCAATGAAAATAACGCAGCCATGACGGCAAAAACACGAGTCACAAACTAGGCATTGAGCACTCAAGGAATATTTAAACGATCGCGAGGCAGCCCTCTGACTGGTTCTTGAAATTAAATACCTAATACCATAACGACTCAAATGCCCGGTATACGGCATTTATACCTAGTTATAGTGGGGCTGAAACATCGGTTGTCAGTTATACTTGGTTAGAGTAACGCCACCCCGATGATACCGGCCGGTATGTACACCTTCGAGGACTTAGTACGGTTGACCCGTGTAACGAGCAATGGTTGATTAGAGACAAGACCAACTGTACTGAAATGTGAAATGAAAAGATATGATGAAGACGGCACACATTAGCCAAAATACTCCAAGCTAGCTCCGTATATATGCAAGCTCTAATTTAAGATATGAGTTCTAATCTTTGGGTTAGAAGCTATATCTCATCAATGCATCCCCATATCACCATTCGCAATTGTTCGTTGACATGCACTGAGGATGGCAGCCTGTCTACTAATATCTGTCAATTTCGAAATAACCACCTGGTTTCCTTCAACGAAGCCATATGTGGCATAGGGTATATCCACCTCATTACAAAATTCTTGAACAAGCTTCTGCGTTCTGCGCAAGTTATGTCGCGGGATCCGAGGGAAAAGATGGTGGATAGCCTGGAATTGCAGACCACCATGAAAGAAGTCGAGCCACTGCGGGCAATTGACATCCATTGTGGTTCGAAGCATCTTCTGGGGAAAAGATTCGGCGGTGCCCAGATCCGCCGTACTCATTGCGAAATGACTGAGAGTGATCTGGACGTGGAGAGGCATGGTTATGACATGGCTGATCATAACAAACAAGAAGCGGTTCCATCCTCCCGGGACACATTTATAGACGACACCATAACCATACCATGTCCAGAAAAAGAACTGTCCCACAATCTCGAAATAACGGTGCCACCAAGCTGGGCCTTTTCGAGGACCTTGACCTAGAAAGAGATATGTCCAGCCCAGCCTATAGAGGTTAAATCGTCCAAAGCACATGATGAGATAGTATAGAGTGTCCTGATAGCGAATCATAAACTTCGCGAACAAATCATACTCCAATACTCGGTCATAATAGCTTGAAAAGAGATTCTCGAAAAAGCGATGACTAATTGCAAAAAAAGGCAAGTGTTCAATGTCAGGGTCATGCTCCGGCGAGTTGGTGACTAGGTGATGGACATTGTGATTGTACTTCCACCAACTAGCGCTCAAGCCCCCGCAGAAGTTTGCAATTAGCATGGCAATAATGGAGTCTGTCTGGAAGTCGTGAGTGATGCCCATGTGAGCAGCATCATGGACCGTAAAAGATAGTTGGTGCCACAATATCCCCAAGAAAGCAGCGCTCGAGAGGTACCACTCCGATCGGAGGAGGTAGATAAACATGCTGAAAAAGAAGGCGTAACGAATGCACTCAATGCCATAAGACGAGTATCGACACTGATATAGACCCTCCTCCTGTATACGGTCCTCTAGTTTGTTATACTTTTGGACAATATTTGCTTGAGTTTGCGGATCTAAGGATGGGTATTTGGCCGTATCCACGTCAATCTCGCGCTGAGTTCGGGCATCGAGGACGGTCATTTTCGGGGCTGCACGCGTCTCATCTAGACTAACTGAGGATATTGACGACGTAGAAGATATTCGAGGTATACCAGCAGAGCTCCGCTGTCGTATCGATGATGTGAACTGGTCTGCAGGTTCGAAGATGGGGCTGGGATCCGCCGAGGTTCCTGTGCTGGAAGCATCTTGCTCTGAAGATGAGATGGTGTCATTTTCCTCACTGATTAGGTCCAATTCTTCCTCCTTCCTAAACTTTCCACCTTGGATGGGGGGTGTAAAGTTGACCCATATCCCTTCGACGCGGCCTATTTGATAGCGCTTGGCGAGCTCCAGGGTTTCCACGGAGTGAAAGCTGCAATCCCATCGTTAGCCAAACCTGCCTCCAGTTCATACTCTATAGGACGCACCGGTGTACCTCATCGCTAGCGTCTCTCCCTATCATATGTTGGATAGTTTTGTCACCGCCCGGGTGATAGGGTAACCACGCGTCCACCTTCAACACCCGGTTGTCTACAATGACGATAGAGCGGCCATTGGCAATGAGAGCTTCAATCTCACGCCGGCTGAGCACTTTATCCTTGCTTCTCGCTCCCACCTCCATATCTTGATCCTTCCGAGGCGGGGTAGTCGATGTAATGTAGGCACGAGACTCTATAGGGGTCGCTCGTCAAATGGAGATTTTGAATTAGTTCATGGATGTACTTGGAAGGACCTGAACCGGATAGAGTGAGGTATGGAAATAGTCACTTGAAGAGAGAAGCGTTGTGCACAGCTGGAGAAGCGGTGGACGAATCCCCACACACTAGGAGCTCGGGACCCGGCCGTTTCAAGGTTCCGGTCTGGGCAGGGCTTGGAAGTTTGGAATGTTCGGAAACGGCTACACCGGCCACGAGCACGCCGAGCCGCCTCGCATGCAAACCGTTGAGGGTAACCTTGGAAGTTTGCTTGAGTTGCATGTGAAGCCTTGTCACAGCTGCCTAGGCGCCGGTTGGGCTGGCGTCAAATCAACGTCAAAGCGGACATCCTCCGATTATTCAACTGGAGGGCTTGCCGAAGCGAATGGGAGCAAGGGTTCGCGCCTTAGCTTGGTAGAAACACCATCAGTCTTGCAGCCATACTTGTTCTCACATCCATGCTTAGATGCCTGGTTTCATCTCACGCTAGGCCGAGACCGAAATATAAAACACTTTATCATCACCAGATCATCCGTACTTGTTCTTCACGACTTGCATAAGAAACCCCCCGGAAACCCCTCAGATACGTACATATTACAAATAGCAACCGTAAAGGTGCGGGAAAGTATATAGTGTACGATAAGTATTCTTCGAATCAATAGGGCGGGGCAAATTCACACCCAGTCACGGCTTCGGCATCATTTACAGTCCGGTCAAACTTCAGCAATGGCTAAAGACATAAAAGATCTAGCACAGGAATGGCTGAAGCTAGATAAAGAAAAATCGACTGCTGACGAGATCTACAAGTTGCTTGTACACGCCGACTACGACGAATTAGAAAGGCGACTCCGGAATCGTATTGCATTCGGAACTGCCGGTCTTCGGGGTCCTATGAAAGCGGGCTTTGCATGTATGAATTCTCTGACCGTCATCCAAGCATCCCAGGGACTCGCAGCGTACCTTCTCGAGAACGAAGAGAACGTCAAGCACCGAGGGGTTGTGGTTGGCCGCGATGCACGGCACAACTCCGAAAAGTTTGCAAAACTCACCGCGGCGGCGTTTGTGGCCAAAGGGATCAAGGTCTGGTGGTATGAGAACCCAGCTCATACTCCTCTTGTCCCATTTGGCGTGCGAGAATTGAATGCTGTCGCTGGAATCATGATCACGGCGAGCCACAACCCTGCGCAAGACAACGGATACAAGGTTTACTATGCAAACGGTTGTCAAATCATACCCCCGCGCGACAGTGGCATCGCTGAATCAATTATGAAAAATCTGAAGCCTCTCACGTGGGACACATCTGTAGTGGATGATGGAAACCTACTCATTGAAGGCTCTTTGGCTCTAGTTAGGGACGCCTACCATACAGCCGTGAAATTGGCTGCTCGGCCTGAACACCTACCCCCTCCGAGCAATACAGATTTCAGGTTCGTATATACGCCAATGCATGGAGTAGGTCTAAGACCTATGAAGAAGTGTCTGGAATCGCTTGACATGACGACAAATATGATAGTTGTCGAGGCACAGGCACATCCAGATCCGGACTTTCCTACTGTAAAGTTCCCTAACCCAGAGGAGAAAGGGGCTCTAGACCTGGCTATGCAGACAGCAGACGAGGCCTCAATATCCTTGATCTTAGCGAGCGATCCGGACGCCGACCGATTAGCTGCTGCAGAGAAGGTGGACGGATCGTGGCACACATTCACCGGAAATCAGTTAGGCATCTTGTTAGCCTCGTATCTTTTCGAGCGATACTCAGCCTCGAAACCAAAGAACAAAATCTCTATGCTAGCATCAACAGTCTCCTCGCAAATGCTCCACGCATATGCTAAAAAGGAAGGCTTTCATTTCGCTGAAACATTGACCGGATTCAAGTGGCTTGGGAATGTCGCGCTCGACCTCGAAGCCGAAGGTTATGATGTCACATTTGCTTTCGAAGAAGCTTTGGGATACATGATACCATCCGTGGTCCATGACAAGGACTCCATCGCGGCTGCGGCCGTCTTCCTGGCGGCTGTATCCTTCTGGTCGAGCCAGAAGCTAACTCCTTATTCCAAGCTTCAGAAGCTTTACAAAGAGATTGGTCATTTCGAAGACGCAAACACATATCTAATCTCGCCCTCGCCAACGACAACAAACAACGTTTTCAATGCGATACGTGCCTTGGAGAAGCCGCATCCCTCTAAGCTGGGAAGGCATAAGATCCTTAGGTGGCGGGACCTTACACTGGGCTATGACTCCAAAGGCGAGGATCATAAGCCCGATTTACCAGTGGACAAGAGTAGCCAGATGATCACCTGTGAGCTCGAGGGTGGAGCCCGCTTTACGGTACGTGGTTCGGGAACAGAGCCCAAGATCAAGTTGTACATTGATTGTGTTGGGAAAAGTAGTCAGGCTGCAAAGGCCGGAGCGGAGGAGGTATTGGGATCTTTGCTACGGGAGTGGTTCAATCCTGAAGAAAACGGATTAAAACTGGCATAGAGGAAGAGACTTGGACATTTTCATTCCCATGCCTTTTAGGATCCTAGGATTATTGGGGCCTATCAGTTGGCTGTCTATTCGGGTGCATTTTATAATGCCGCACTACTTCACTTATATTTTCGTGCTTCCATATCTTTCGTTCGATCTCTACGATGATATCGTATCCTCCCCGATTATGCTAGCTGTCAATGGAGGCTTCATATACCTCCGTTACACAACGTCAAAGTGACATGCCACAAGCGGCTCTTCATGTATCTTAGAAATACTGTCTTGGGCAATCATGCTGGCAAGCCCCATGTAACAGTTTGCAGTCCACGTACATGATTCGTGGCAAGAGCGGCTGATCAATTAATTCCCGCACGGGATGCATGGTAGACTTGGCATGCATACCCGGTGGCAAACGAGGGACCGGGAGTACGGATAGGACTTTCTGTGTTCACTCTCGAAACCCTCGTGAAGAGACATGTTTGTCGAATACTTTCCGGTGTCTTCGCCCTGACAAATATGCACAATATAGAGGTCAAGATGGAGCACCAGCATCGCCAATGTGTTAACACGCCATTAGATATCTCCATTACTTTTCGGTCTTCGTATCCTTAAGTTTTCCACAGAGGAAATTGCGTCTAGCGTGACCTAGGCGGGTTGGTGACCTCGGCCCTTTGGAGAAATCAACAAATCCTGGTAACACAAGAAATCGAAGACGTATACTTTTTTTTAAAAAAAAAATTAAAAAGAAATTATAGCGGAGAGTACGGAACCCAACACCAGTCATGAAGTATACGCCTTCGACTGGAGTTCGAAATAGGACATGTCACTTTTTCGCCGACCGCTCTTGGCCGCCGACTTGCAGTTGCGTGAAAGTCTAAACAGATGCACGCCATGCAGACAAAGGGCTGACGACAACTGGGCAACAAGAATTGCTGCTATGTGCTCGCCCACACCAAGGCCGGTATATGGGTCCTTGGAGTGTGGTCGAGGGCCAGGTGCATCGATCCATGGTTTCGCCTGCAGCTACGGGACGCGCAATTGTTCAGCTCAGCCCAATAGGAGACCTCCTCGTAGAACAGTTGAGTGAATGATCGAGTAGGAAATCAACGACGGGCCCAGATGTGCTGCTGCCTTGACGAGGAATTAGGCTAGGGGTCCCGCAAACGTGGGAGCACGTTCCATATAATGTTGGGAATGTCTCAGCCAGGCTGGACTTGGCTACACGACGTTGCTTTTGTCTGCGAGACTAGGAAGACGTTTATCTCCACGTTGGCGTGGCTGAGGACTTGGCCGCCCGCTTTGGGATAGATAGGCGCCGTCCCGCATTTTCCCCGGCATTGGGCTCCTCTAGCAGCCAATGGCCAGCCGCCCGGTGCTGCGCAGGTGCACAATCGCGCGGCCTGTGCGAGCCTGCAGGCAGAGAGTGACTCTTCATAGAGCTTCGCAGTTCGTGTTGACGGCCTCCTCCCTCCTCCCCCCCCCAACACCTCCCACCGCGCATCCTCTTTACCCGCGAGTATATAGTCGTCGCGTTCCAGTCGCTCTTTTTCTTGGCATAACACCCATATAACTCTCGGTAAGTGTCCGGCTCCTCCGGGCAGTGTCTTTCTCTGCTAATGTCATGGAAGCTTGCACAGTTTCTGAACATGGAACGATTCTAGGTCGTCTGTATCTTCCAGGGGATGCCCGAAGCAGGCGCCCATGGCGGGGCTCCAACCGACCCCTTCTCCGAACGATATCACCTCTGCGACAGCCGAGCGAGTCCTGTCGCCGACCCGATTGCTTCCTAATGGATCTTGCACGTTCCGCGACCTAGCCGGCGGCAGCACATGCGGTTGTAATCAATTCTGGGATAAATGCAGCGCAGAACTCCATGCGGGTAGTACAGAGAAGCGACCAAGCAGCGAACGCTCCACCTGGTGTGTTTGTAGTCATCATGCTTGCTTTCACCAGCTTCATGCCTCGATAGCACCTGCAGAGTCCCGTGTACAACCAAAATGTGATGGTCATTGTCAGCGTCAGCCAGGGTCATCGTGCGATATACATAGAGCCGCTGCGCACGTAGATGAGGAGGTCCCGCCGTTTGAAGGAAGCCACGGCATCGGCAATGGGCACTTGAAGATATTGCAAGCAGTCCCCAGCCATGAACTTCTGCGGCAAGGGACCCCTCAAGTCAACGGAACCAGTCAAACTGAAGGGCCACGTGATACGACATCCCAGCCAAGCGCTTCTGGCTTACCAAGAGTTCCCTCAGTGTGTTTCTTATCGCATGACCGTCAGCCGGCAGCGGAAAATGAATCCCGACAGGTGAGGAGCGATGCGAGACAAGCTCGCCATGATCTTGCAGGACTTGGTCTTTCATTGATTAACTCACAATTTGTGAGGAGTCCAACTAACCGACCGCAGTCTGTTTCTTCAACAGTTCCTGATGAAGTAATACTGCCAAACGGTTCCTATAGCGAGTCCGAATTACTATCTACGAATACCAATTCCGTCCGAGATGAACACGAAAAGGGAAATAATGCGCCCCTAGACCAAGTTCTTGAATTTAATCGCCATCTACATATTGATGTTGGAGGCGACACGATACCAAACACATACAATCCAGACGAATTCATGCAGAGCGCTACCGAAGTCGCAACTCCAAGCAATGTGAACACACCAAATCTCGGAGTAGCTGACCAGGCGGTGCAGGATACAAAGAGGCTTATTGAGGCGCTTGTGAAATTGACGTCGAGCGCAGAGCACCGAAGTGGTTCCGAGACTAGGCCGACAAGTGCAACCTCTGCCCGCATACCACAGCTCCTGCTCACAAATTCTCCTACATTGCCGCAAGAGCATCTTCAGCAAGCTTTAAGGTCTGCATCTCCTCAAACGTTCCAGAAGCTTGTGTCCTATCTCAATCCGCTTCATAATCTCCTCAATTCAATCCCGAATGTTGCGACTACCATCCGAGAAATCAACAACCGATTAGATTTACTAGAAAATCAGTCATTCAATCATGTACATCCAGAGGATGTCCAGCAGCAATTTGAGATGTATGATGGTAGGATACTCGAAATTGAGCATTGGAAAGACGAGCACGATAGACTACACCAAGCGATTGATGCCGACTATAGCAGCAACTCCTTCTGCCGTCGAGGAGTCGCAACCACTAATGATTCTTTTGGTTCCAATCACTCAGTCCAATCGACGACTTCTTCGGCGCTAATCGTTGCCGCAATGGACCGCAAAGAGATTGACACCGAATTTGAAAGCATTAAGGATCGCCTCAGTCAACTCGAATCAGTATCGATGCCCACAGCAATAAATCCTTGGGAAGTGGAAATTGTACTGCTTCCCTGGGGTCGAGAGCTTCGTGGGATCTGGTTTTCTCAGGACGAGCCCATGCATAATACTAGACCTACAACCCAGGATTCTGAAGAGTGGACCCAGGTGCGAACTCTGAGAATTGCCGCACAGAACTCCCATCCAGCCTCCCCGAAGCTTCCTGAACTCTCCGTGGCGCATGCCCAGCTTCAACTTTTCTCTAAGGGTCCGATGCCTTCCAGCGATGCCGAAAGTGGTTGGAGCAGTCAGGCCATCAGCGACTGGGTCACGAGGTTAGAAGATGATTTGTTGTCTCCAAAGGCTTGTGGAAGCAACAACCTAGTCTACAAGAGACTTCAGAGCAGAGGATTCGTGAAGAATGTCACGCTGAAGAGTGCAAGCGCACGGGACATACAGGCCACCCTCTCCGCGGTGTTTGGCGATGTCCTCGAGTGTCTTCATACCACTAATGCCGATGAGCACCCCTTTGTTAGCTCGTTCCCGGGTCTACGCGCTTCATTTATCCCGCTACGGAAAGCCGTCAAGGAATCCAGACTCCGCTTTCTCACGCCTGCCGAGATGGCCAGCTCAGCTATATGGTCCGCCCAATTTCTCGCCGCGGGTGTGATGATGCGCGTGTCAGGCGGAAACAGGCGGCTCTATGTTACTCACCGTGAGGCCTATTTACAGCCGATAGAAGAAGAGGAAAGCTGCTTGACGTGGCAAAGGCTTCGTCAACTTCCCCGTTTCCAGGAAGCTCAAGATTCCCAGACGGACGGCAATGAGGGGCACTGTCAACCGCAAGTTGCAGAAGCTGACGCAAGGGAAGCATGCTGGGCTTTTTTCGAGGCGTACGATCAGCCTCCTGTTAGCGTCACGTCCTCCTTTAGCAGCAACCACTCGATACAGCTCTCAGTACGACCAGCTGAACGGCAATGGCGGAGGTCCATCACACCAAGCTCCATACTCAAAAACAAACAACCGCACCCTATTTCTCCTCTAAGCGAAAACCACCCCCGCCGTCCAAGCTATAGCCACGACCGCACCGCTTCCACATCGGCGATCGAACAGTTACCGCAAGGCACATCAAAGCGTCGTTTAAACTCCTCACCCGTTAAGCAGTCGTCTGCACCTCACGCATACTCCCGTCGAGTCAGCGTCTCCATGTCACATCCCAAACGTCGCAGGGTCGGAAATTCATCCCCTAATGAAGACGAGCAACAAGACTGGGCCAATACTTGGAAGAATGCGCCTTACCCATCTCGCGAGCCGCCGTCGCCTTTCTACTCCTCGCACCCCGAGCTACTGAGAACAAATTCAGACCTTGCAAGCCGCCCAAGTCAAAGGTCTATAGCTGTCGTAGGGAAAGCCACTCCTTTCGCATATGCCACGCCTCACTCAGGACCTGTCACTGGCATTTTCAAAGACCAGGCAGGAGACACTGAGCCTGACGATAATTACGAAGATGACAATGACGACGATGAGCAGAGCTGGCGTGGAGTCGATGAAGAGGGCGAGAGCGGCGATGATTCCGACGCACAAGGCGGGGCCGAGATGGATATAGGCTCCTCTAGCGACGACAGCGGGTTTGGCAGCGAGCGCGAGGGGGACGACGACGATGAGGGGTATCAAGGCAACAACGATTATCTATTCGGTGCTCAACGCCAACGCCAAGACGATGACGACAATGAGGAAGGAGACGTTTTTGATACCCTTTTGGGCGTCTTACGGAATTGAGAGGTGATTTTATGCCTCACGATGTTCGGTTCGGTTTATTTTCAGCGTTTGTTTGGTATTATTCATCTGGCGCAGGTCTCAGGTAGGATACACGATTCGGAATTCCCAAACGGAGGTATATTGAGGGTATATTGAGTGTATATTGCCGGGCAATATATTGGTTCTAGATGATGGAAGGCTGGCATCATACCGAGGGTTTCCGGCTCCAATTTTTTTTTTTTTGGCTTCGCATATGTATGATATCTGTCTCGTATATGCGATCGAACGATCACCCGTTTCATTGTACTAAAATGGCATTTTGCACCTCTCCCTATCTCGGCGGCGTCTTTGCTTCGTCGATGCTGAAACGTTGTAGAGTTTAGTATCAATAAAATAATCATACTTTTAATCTTGATTCAGTTGAGATGAGTTATAGTTCTGTGCTTCTTGAGAGAGAGCGGTATAAGGGTCAGCGCTTAGGACCTCCTAATTAGATTTAGTGTGAATCGAAGGATGAGGGCGGGTATTGGGGCACAACCGTGCACAACGTAGGCAGACTTGGAACCTGCTCCTTCATTCATATTCATGTTTCGCTAGGAGCGAATGACACAACGGGCTTGGCAGATTCTTCTCCTTCTAATCGGAAGTTCTAGGTATCTAACTCTTGAGAAGCTCAATATCGCGTATACCATTAGTCAAATGAGTATCACACCGCAGCCCTAATTTCCGGGGATCGAGAAAATGCGATGGAGGAATTGCTACTCGAAACCGTAGGACCTTTCGTTCGCATAGAGGGATCTCGAGTTGCTCTTATTCATCAGTCTGTAAAGGATTTCTTCTAACATTATGCGCCTTCCTCTGTGGACGATATAGTGCGAAGATTTTACTATTTTACCGGCCGATGCAGCACTCTCCATGACTTCGATGTGCGCTCGCTACCCTCTCTTAGATGATTTCTCATTAGATATATACACGATTGAGGGATATTCTTCTGAGCTGAAAGGAGGCGATGAGAGCGACGATATAATATTAGGTCCGTCGCCATTACATATCTGTGGTACTCTCGTTGACGGTCCGTTGCCTAACGTTGACGATGGTCTAGTAGAGGACGATTGCTCTATTGTGACTCAACGCTATGCATTCTACCACTACGCAGCTACGAATTGGGCTACGCACTCTGCACTATACGAGGAATTTGTCTCTCAGGATCTTTGGGAAGATGTACAGAAACTGACGCAAGGAAGGAGTTTCACTCTTAGAAACTGGTTGAAGTTCTATTGGATTGAGATGGATATGGAATTCCCATTACCGGACGAGTCCGACACAATCATGGTCGCTGCGTTATTTGATTGCCACATCTTGCTCGGCAAGTCCTTGCGCCAACAGCCGTATATTGAGGCGTCCACGAAGGATCGAGCTTTATTCTAGTCTGCGAGAAAAGGATACGCGAATTCGGTTGAGGTGCTCAGATACGGCACGAATCCCAATTTTCGCGGTCTATATCAGCAGACTCCCTTGACGATTGCCTCGCACCATGGCCATCTCAAGGCCGTAAAAGTTCTTCTATCCAAACCCAAAATTGACGTTAATGCTAGGGGGAAGAACGGTCGCTCAGCTCAGTCCTTTGCAGCTGGGAACAGCCATGTCGAGGTCTTCCAAGCTCTATTCGAACGGAAAGATTGCCGCCCGGATCAACCAGATGAGAACGGTTGGACTCCACTCTTCTAGGAAATCGAGAAAGATCATATAATGATCGCTCGTACGCTGCTCGAGCATCCAATGGTGTATATCAATCATGTTGATCAACAGGGCCGCTCATTATTGTCGTGGGCTGCTGGAGAAGGATTCCTTCGAGCCATGAAGATGATCCTGGACGACTTGAGAGTTGACTTCAATCTCAAAGACTTCCGTGGTCGTTCACCCTTGCTGTGGGTAGCGGATTGCGGTCAAGGAAAGGCGATTGACGTATTGATACAAAATCCCGTACACATGGACAGATTCTGTAAAGATGTTGATCATAGAAGCGCTTTGTCTCTCGCTTGTGGGAAAGGGCATACAGAAATGGTCAAAGCTTTGATCAAATACAGATGCTGGGGTGTGGATGAAAAAGACGTCGACGGATGGACTCCTCTTGCTTGAGCACTGAATCGCCGATCGCCTTCAACTGTGGAGGCAGTTCTGTCAGGTCGAGAGATATAGCTTGACTGAAAGGATCGTAACGGTCGAACCGCAATGATATGGGCGGCGAACTACGGCTACACTAGGGTAGTACACATACTCCTGAGTCAAAGAGCGGATCCACGTATCACAGACAATTCCGGACGCACCGCACTTGATAACGCAAAACTGTGTAATCATTCTGAAGTGGTCGAACTGTACTATGTAGAGAGGCGGTACTAGCCTACAATGATAATGAAGGGTGGAATTGCCCACCCAGCCGCATTGGTTCCCTGGGTCACTGTGGCACACGCCCGATTACCTCGCTATATTGCCTTTAGCCGACCCCGCCCCTCTGAGACAGTAACAATTATCTGGAATGATATCATGCCTATTATAAAGCCAGCTTCAGGGAATTTGGAGGCATCTTCATCTAAGATCGTGGGTGTGGCCTTGGCGCGCTACCTTTGCCTTCATTGCTTCATTTCGACTTTCACCGCAAATTCTCGCTTCCAGCTGAAATAATTTTCACCTTTGCCTGCCTCCAATCAATCACCCTGGCCGCTAACAAGAGTTAACTGGCAACAGGACACATTAAATTTCTAAGTTATTTAATTTTTTGACAATTTGTACATAGCTATTTAATAATCAGCAACAGCTGTATATAATTCAGTGTCAAGCGGCAAGTAGGCTACGCGTTGTATATTCATGGGAGAGCTGAGGTACAATCAGGCGGTCTAGCGTGTTCGCAGGGTTGTACTATGTTGAATCTTTCCCAGAGTGTTGTTTATCAATCCGGGACTTTGATGCTCTTTAACAACATATATAGAATATATTGCGAGGCTTTCAGTATTTGAATATGATTTTTTTTTTCTTTTCTTTTCTTTTCTTTTCTTTTCTTTTTCTTTTTTTTTTTTTTTTTGGTATGCTATATTAGTTAATAGAAAACTCCTTCTCCTGTCACTTGGGCTGGAAGGCTTGCTCCTTTGGCGTAAATGAAAGATTAGCCAAGACATCTAAGGCGCATGCAATGTATGTTAAAGCTAAGCCGTCGAAGAGACATGCAGCCCACATCAGAAAACACAAGCAGGGGCCCAAGGAATAAGCATGGATTGGTCGCTAACATAGGGCCAACCAGTTCAATTCGAGCGGTCACGTCGTCGCTTTATACCCAGCTGCTCTGTTCGATGTCTTTCTTTCCCCTGACCCCAACTACAGTGAAGAACCCCCGTCAATACAAAGATTCTGTCCGGTAACACTCCTACTCAACGCCAAAGTCCTCACCTGATCCGCAACATCCTCTACCGTAGCCAATCTCTTCAACTTTGTATTGTTCTTAGCAGCTTCTCTTTTGCTCTCAGGGAACTTCATTCCCCATTCGGTGAGCATCATTCCCGGGCTTATGCTATTCACTCTAATCTTCGGTGCTAGGATGACGGCCAAGCTCTTTGCGAGATGTATCTGTGCGGCTTTCGTTACCGCGTAAGGCAAGCTTGACCCTGATGGCTTTACCCCAGCCACAGACGCCGTAGTAATAAATGTGCCTTCGGTCTCAGCCAGTGCATTTTTTGCTGCGTACGCGAGCCAGAGGTGCGTCTTTACATTCATTGTGAAACATTTATCCCAGTCCTCATCAAGCACACCCTCGTCAATGTTCAGGAAATTGGTCATCCGCGTCCAGCCTGCATTAGACACCACAATATCCAGCCGGCCCATTTGTTTTATCGTATCCCTGACAAGAGACTCTACGGAGGATCTTGAGGAGACATCGGCTTGCAGGATGTGGAAACGTGGGGTCGACGGGGAGGGATGCAAATTCGGAATCGAAGAGAGCTCCTTCAGTAAGTTTTCGGCGCGCTCCTTGTTGGAGGAGTAATTTATGACCTATTAATATGGTAAGAATTGACTCCCAAATATTCAAGGTGTAATCGAAGGCAGGGTTGGAAGCAATGGCGATAATTAAGCTTTAAGGTTTCCTTACGACTCGGCAGTCTGGCGCGAAGACGCGTGCGATTTGGGCCCCGAGACCTGCGGAGCTGGCAGTAATGAGAGCGACTTTCTGAATAGACATGATGCGAGCTTTGAAAAGAAGAAAGAAAGGAAGGACACAGAGGGTTAGTTAAAGCCCGGAGCTTCGCAGAAGCTCGACATCGGCATTGACGTTTTTTGGAGATGTGGGGTAGAAATTCCGCAATGCGGAGAAGCTGAACGGAACTGTTCCGCAAGTGGTCGTCTATTATTTTAGCTTGCATCGATGAATTGTAAAGCTATTAGAGATGGTATTTTCCTAGACATGTGCATGACGTGCTATGTAAACACGCTGAAATGATATCAGAAAGATTGAGTAGTCCTCGACGAGAAGCAACAAGAAAGTCAGAGCCCGAAGAAGAGTACAATGTCTTCCAATAGGGATTAAAACAATTTTCGATACACCAATTACAATAGAAAAGCTACTCTTTCTTAGTAGGTATGAAAGAACGGCCGCTCGGCGTTTGCAGGTTGCTAGGACATCAGATGGTTTGTGTTGGAAGACATCATAAGGACAACCGAGACCGATACAATCGGGGGTAAGAACACGCCATAGTCGTCTAGTACCTCGTTTGCTCAACCGCCGAGAGCTGCCCGTTGGCAAAGAAGCCCTAAAACTAGATTTGATAGATTATTACAAATGGTTTTATCCGTATTGCAAATCTATTGAGCAGGCACTGAAGCTCATCTCGGAGATTAAGATCGAGGGTTATGAAACGCGTTGTTGGGAGTTCGTCGACAAATTACTGAATCTGGAAGGAGGTGGCGAGAGCAGTGGATATGACAGGCGCCAAATTTCAACGGTCCCAAATTCAACGGCCTGCTCAAGCTAATAACATGAAACAATAAGAAACGATTGAAATGGATAGCACTGGGATATATGACCGTTGCGTGGGCTACTCAAAGAAATAAATTCGCTTTGCTATTGTGGCATACGGGGCGGAGGGCTTCCAATGCTTGACCCGAATGCCATCTCCACAGATTGATTGCCACAAAAGAGGCAACATAGAAGAATGCCATCGTTCATGAACTATGCCATCCATGTAATGGACTTTCAGAACAAAGCTCATTACGGTTTCAAGCTCGACGATCGGTGTCCAACGCGTTCCGCGTCTTGTTGTGATCTGATCCTTTGGCCTTAGCCAGTTAGCCGGATATTAGACAGATGCAAGTGTGCAATTTAGGCATGCGTAACCGCCCGCGATATTGATAAGAGGCAACTAGGGAGCGAGTGGGGTGGGCAGTAATTTCGCGTGTCGGGGTCAAACTAACACCCCGTGCCTTGCAGGCCTACAGGTGCGAGATGTTAATATCCTTGCACAGACATCACTCAGACTCACATCAAAAACATCAGAGCAGAAAAATCACGAATAGCCGGGTCAAAACCTGACTTCCCAGCAATGCGTCGAGTTTAACAATCGGCTATAAAACTAGAGTAGCATAGCTATATTATTCTATGAGCCGCCGCATTGGTATCATGAACAGGAAGAGCAGTAAAACTCCCGTAAGAACGAAGCCAATCATTAAAAACTGCCAGGCAGAAGAACACCAACGAGGAAATCGAGAGATGGGAGTGAAAGCCATGTCAATTAACTTGCCGACTCTTCCAAAAGCCCGAATCTATGAACATGAGAATCCACTAGACCACACACCGCGGTTCCCTCCTGAGCTTGATGGCAGAGCCCTTCTACCAAGCGTAAGAATCAAGTTGTACAATCGAAATGCTACTGCGTCAGGCGCATGGTAGGGTGCATGAACCCGTCCTCAGACCATGGCACAGAACCATAATCGCAAGCACGAAATCATTGACCGTCAGAGAAAGCAAACTTCCCCAATTGCGCATCGTAAGAGACCCGGTAAGAGACGCATATCGCCACTATTCTACCAGATCTCTCACTAATCGCTTACAAGAGGTAGGCGAGTACTCCTGCAACGGCTGCGAGGCCCACGCCAGCTTGGGAAGCTGCGCCAGTGAACTCGGGCGGGGAAGGAGTGGTTGAGTATCCACCAGTAGGAGCGACATAGGTTGAGGTAGCGTTCATGGAAGGATAGACTTCAACAGATTAGCAAATATGTCTTAAATAGTGGCTCAAAAACGAACCTGGGCCACCTGTAGGATAGACGGGAGTGTATGGGGTGCTTTCCGGTGGCGAAGGCGTATATGGCGGCGGGACTTCAGGAGTGGTGGTCTAAAAAGTTTAGTTCTGTACTACGGCATTTGTAACATTGAATTACCGGGCACTCGAGAGTGAGGGTTGTCTTTTCAGTAACATAGGTGGTAATCGAGCCGTAGGTGACCTGGCGCGTACAATTAGCAACCATTCTTCAAAAACAATTTTTTGTAACGAATTTGTTCTGAGGCGCAAATCGAGGAGACATGCCTAGGAGGCTCCCACTGCAAGCTCGACTGTCCACGAACGAACCTCGTTACTCGTAACGGTAAATACTCACAGTAGTAGGACCCTCGCATGGAATTTCCGTGTAGGATGGCGTTGGGTAGGATGGGGTGCTGACGTTGTACGGGACAGGAACATAGCCAGCAGCGGCGACACCGACGGCGGCGGCAGCGACGAGGGAGAAACGCATCTTGATTGATTAGATTATTAAGTATAAGGGCTTCGGAGGGCGTTGGTGAACGAGCGAAATCGGCGACAACCGGAGTATTGATAGCGAGTGTGTGGTGAGGAAAGAAGAAGATCCCAAGGTCAACCGGAAATGCGCTTTATATGAGAGGTACTTTGCGCTGACCAAGGCCTCCTATCCATGCGAAGCTTGCACAAGGGCATGGTTTGACGGTTGCATTCGTCTACCATCCGGGAGAGCTTGGCCTGAGCGTGGCGCACGATGGCCAGGATACGGGAAAGGGGGAGCGTCCATTGTTGAGTGGGGAGGGAGAGCTTTGACAAGCCGGATGCTGGGCTGTTTATTGATATGCTGACGCTACCAATCAGGCAGAGGGAAAGCACCAGAAACGAAATTAAGAAGGCAATATCGCCTGCCAAGGGGGAAGAGCAACCCATGCAGCCTCAAAGTTCGTTGGCCGCGCTTAACTATTTTTGATGCGGTCAGTGCATGTGCACAAATTATTCACAGCTGCATAGTGTGCACAACGGCCACGCATGAAAGGAGATTTTATAGACAATGTGACAAGATTGGAGCCACTTTCTGGGGAGAGTGGAGCACTGGGGCTCTGCGGGCAATACTCACAGTGACGCCGCCAAAGCAAGGAGTGGAGTCGTGTGGTCTCCATGGACCAGCTCCCTTCAGCCTACGGAAGTCTGGTACGCTGGCTCGATTCTGGCGCGACCCAAATCCCGCTGAAGATCGAGATCAGCGCACTGGATAAGTCGCGTAAAGTCAAACTCCGGGAAAAAAAAAACTGCATTCGAAGCAAATCATTAGCGCCGTCGGCTTTCTCTGATAGCAACAGCATCGAATCTAGAAATCGAGCCCCGAGACGAGGTCCATGCTTAGGGGATGCGGGTTCCTGCATCTGGGCCTGGCTAAAGCTCTAATTAGCGCCGAGCCGCATGCTCGCAGCACGGCGCCATTTCCAGTTCAACAAATGAAGATTGTGTTTTCAAAGGTGTTCAGTTCAGGGAACAAGAGCGCGATTCCAGCCGTGAGCTACTTCCCAGCCTTAGATACGTTGTTCAAATAGCGAGCTTGAACTGATGTCAGCTTGAAAAAGTACCGTACGTCAAGCACATGTCAGTGTCAACCGCAATTATCCCTTGGCGCCTGCCAATTTCGCCTCAAGAACGCCAGATGGCCGGCCTAACTGTGATCCTGGTAAACGCTATCTGGTATTGACTTTCATGCATGTAATGTTTGGCGCGGAAGTCTAGAATCAGACGCGTCGCGCACACGACGTGTTCCTTAACTGAGCCATTTCAACAATCACGACATGGAAACGACGCTGGCAGGAAATACTATATGATACATCGTGGCTCTCTGAATCTCTGCCCTAACATAGACGACAGAATGTGAAAATAGAGTCGCATGCGGCGTACGGATGCGAGACTGGCGGGGATGGACCTACAAGCCTCTAGTTTTCGAGCCCCTCTTTTCAAGGTTGAGTCAGAACACCCTCGCCAGAGCACCCATTTCCACGATATCGGCCCACATCTCCCATCCCTTCCCCGCTGAAATCAAGCAATCTAGTCTAGAGGCGAGACCTTCAAGATGCCAGTCTCGCAGTCTGTTAGTCCAAAGACGCCAAAAAACTGGCCCAAAACCATCGAGTATCTCCATGCACCTTCATATTCAAAGAAGATCCAGGATGAGGCTTTGAATGCGATTGTTTTCCCCAAGTCTAATTTATCCGCCCATGAAACACTTCAACATGCAGCCGGACCCTTTGCCATTATCAAAATCGTGAGAATCACTGACTCCTCGCATCCAGCCTATGGGCAACACGGTCTATTCGCAAGCAAACATCTTGCTCCAGACTCATTCGTTCTTCCGTACCTTGGATACGTCCACGACAAAACGGACACAGATGACGAATCCGACTACGACTTGTCTCTAGATCGTCACTACGGCATAGGAGTTGACGCATCCAGAATGGGAAATGAGGCAAGGTTCATCAATGACTATCGAGGAGTGTCTACCAAGGGCCCGAATGCAGAGTTCCGTGATCTCTTTGTCGATATTGGTAATGGAAAGGTCGAAAAGACAATGGGCGTTTTTGTCCTTCGTGCGGGGAAGAGTGGGAAAAGGGCGAAGGGCATAGCGAAGGGTGAAGAGATTCTCGTCAGCTACGGAAAAGGTTTCTGGACGGAGCGCCAGACTATATGAGTTTAATGCCTACTATCTATGCGTGCCTTAGGAGGTGCGATCTCATAGTTCGGGCAGTAGCGGTAGACTACACGAATCTTAGTTTAACTAACACTCTGCAGTTTTGACCAGCAGATAAGTAATGGTAATAGGGTGTAGACTTTGTTGGGGTCAACACGCCCGGAACATGCCAAGGGGCATTTCTTGGGTACTGTTGGTAATTGACCACTTCATCTCACCACTGCTCGATCGGTTCAGCATAGCAGCTATTAGATCCTTGAGGATAAGCTATTTTAATTCGATTTCAACATAGGCCTTACGTCTACTTGGAAAACTCAGCATCGTGTAATAGCCAGATCGTCATAAAATAACAGGCTCTAAACAGTTTAACAGCCGTCTCCATTCTCAAGAGAGCGGTGCTTATCTCATCGAGGAAAGTTTTCGAATTGTTTCGGAGTGTCAGATATGTTCGGACCAAAGGGACTGGAGCATCAGGAACCTCTGACTCTGTAAGGCAAAAATGCAATGGCTGCTGAGTCCGAACATCTCGCTGACTTATTGTACTGTCCAACACGTGGGATTCTGTAAAATTTCCCTCGAGCGAACGGTCTTTGTATGCCTATCGTTATCTACAGCTAGTCGGTATTTGGCTTTCTACTCTCTAGCAGCTAGTTGATCGTGGTCTTATGATCTAGCGACTCTTCCTATAAATGCCCTCCTGAAACTATTATCATGACACTCTTATCATGTCATGCTTATGGGTATGGGCACTAGTTATAGTCTCCCCAGTCAATTGTTACAACATTTTCCACAGAGATTGCATCATTAAGTGTTCTCCAGTTAGACCTCCCCTATAGGAATGACGTTAAAATTATTTCGATTTTCCTGCGGCTTCCACACGACGTCGTACATCCTGGAATTACACAGAGCAGAATTGAATCACCGCGAAACTTCTTTCCACGTGGATTCTGCAAGCGACTCCGCAGTCGCGAATGACGTTTACTGTGAAACTGGTTTCAGCAGGGCGTAGCAGGGGAGCAATCCCGTCGATCGCAGACTCCTGATTAATTGTCAACGACTTCGCCCGTCAAAGGAAGGCATAGTGGCGCTCAGGATTCGCAAGAGCCACATGACCGAGCCACGTAATGAGGCTCAAACTTGTTTCTAAATTTCCGAGGAGAGCATGGCGGTGATGCACAACATTACAATGGAATGTGCAAGACCAACGGTGACTGGACGGCAGATCAAGGCCCGTTATCAATCAAGCCACCTTATTGCTCCAAGAAGCAATCTGAGGAGTAGCGTGGGAGGTGCAGCCTTGCGCGAGCATGGGGGCCACAAGCCGTAGTGACGTTGCCGGTCAGAGAATGCTCTCGCCTGTGCAACGGATGCCAGCCATGTGTCAGGAAAAAGAAAGCAATTTCCTAGTATACGTCATAATATGGCCCAGTGCGCCCGGAATCCCATCTACTGAATATTGTTAAGGTTCATGGGCGTCTTACTATTTCCTACCTTTGCAGTAATGGTAAGAGAGGAGAACAAGGTTAGGACAAGCAGAAGGAGAGGAGACGCTCCGCGGCCAGGCAAAACGAAGGGCCCTCGCACTTGGAAGTGCCTCGCATGCGATTTTCAGGCACGGATGCAGGCTTTCGCACGCTGGCATCGCGATCGTGATACTTCACGCGCCCTGATTGATGCGCTGCTCCAGTGACGCTGCTAAGCTTGGCGATTCTGGACACTAGCAACGGCAATCATCCCCACCGAAAAGCACGCCTGCTCCAATCATGAACCTCTGCGGCACAGCGCCGTGGATGCCAATGGCTGCAGGACCAGCCTTGACCAAGGCCTATCATTATTCCGTTGCAGGGAGGTTGAGGAGGACCCGAGCCGGATTCAGCCATGCAACCCGCCGGACGGGAGCCATCCCTCCCAACGTCATGGCAGTTTTGGCTACGCAAAACCCCATTTTAGACCGAACAGAATAAAAGGCCCCGGGCAGCCTGCGATGCCCGGTAGGACAGCGGGTACTCTGAGCAATTCTGCACGCGACCCTATATCATCCGAGCACTTCCTGCACCGCATTTGCCATTACCTACAAAGTATCGTGATACTTGTCGCATCCGCACTATCAGTCGATGTCACCTTACCTACACAGCCCACCAGCCAATTAGACCGGCCGCTCACAGCTCCGCGCGCGGTGCAGCACCGTCAGGCCCAGGCCCTGCCAAACCTAGTCTTAGCTATTCTGGTGTTGCTGTACCGTATTCGACTCGATCGTTCTCGAATATAGATACCCCGCCTTCCGCTGACTCTCCCCTCTGAAAATTGCTTCCAGCTTTGCTTGCACCGCTATCCCAAGAGTCTCTCCACTACTCAACAATAAGAAAGCAACACCAAGCAAGCGGCCAAGCAAGCAAGCAAGCAAGCAAGCAATCACACATGGCGTATCCATCAAGGAAAAGGCAGTCGAGCTCCGTCAGTAGTGTAAGCCTATGCGGCCCCCAACCTGTTTGGTTTCCATGAGGATAGATTCACTAATACTGTTGTCCAGGATGATCTAATGCAGAAATACATACTCCTAGAGTCGCAGCGCGAAGTGATACGCCGCCGTCTATCGCTGCAACTTCCTTCGACGTCCCCAATGACAGCCACATCGCCCGAATTTCATTCCCTCACCTCTTCGCCTACTTCTGCTCGCGACTCGTCCTCCTCGATTTGGTCGCCCGAGCCAAGCTACATGCCTGCTTATCCAATGCCAACTGAGCCTATTTCTGTCCGACGCAGCAACATGGGCGATACAGCTTGCGACTCTTCGAACAAGTCATGCGAAATCAATCAGCAAATCAAGGCCACGCTTACAGAGCTTCTCAACACGGAGTCAGTTCGGGCAGACGAGAAGTACCGTGCTTGGATACAAGAACGCTTGATGGATGCTGAGCATCAAATTCGACGACAACGGCGCCGCCGCTCAAGCATTGATCGGGAGATCGCTGAGCATATTGCGGAATCGCTTTGAAACAACTCACGAGCCACGACTCGGCGCTCTCCTATCGGGGCCAGGATGGCGTAAGGGATTTACACAACTCAGCTATTTGGAGATAGGACCCGTATGGCCTGATGGAGTCTGTTGTTCAAGGGCTATGGAAGACTGCGTCGACAATCTTCTTTCATAATTTTGGGATTACGAGTTGCAACACCGGATAGCGGAACGGCGTAACGGTTTCTCATTCGGATTTGAAGTGCTCAAATCAGAAACTGGTTGAAAATGATACCCACTGCATGCATCATGAAGGGGCGATGCGTGCCCTGGGCTTGTAATAGCTCAGCAATGTAATTTAGACATAATAATACAATCAAAAACTGTATCAAAAACTTCCTCAATTGTCCACAGAGCTATGGTTTAGTTGGGATCCACCGACTAGCTAGGTCTGACTTTTGCGCTCATATTCTACTTGCTAATAGTCCACTGCAAAACGATTATGTGGACACGAAAGCCTAGATCATCAATGCCGAAATCCTTACACCTCACTATGAGCTCACATACCGAACAAACATTCGGCGAACCCAACAGCCATCTTGACGCAACCACCATGGGGTTCCAACCCATTCAATATCAGTATCAATAGCCCTTATCGTCCCAACAAAAATTCCAAACATCAGATTTTACGCATGAGTGCGATCTTGGGCCCGAGCTAGCCGCGACGCTAATATCGCGCTAAATGCGGGGTGATCCCCTCAGGCAAAAACAACACAGACAAGGGAATCAGAACACGCGTCCGTGTGAAGGATCTGCCGCCGACATAACCTTTCATTAACGAACCAGTAGTATAAGTGCGAGAATCTGTGGAAATTGCCGCCTGCAGGGAATCCATTGACACTCTCCACACAGTGTACGCCTGCAAGCTCGATTGCGGGGCTCGCCGTGATACACAGTTAGCAGTAGTAGTGGGGATAAAAAGCAGTTGGCATCGATCGACGTTGCAGAAACCCTACGTCAAAAAACGAACCTTATCCTGGGGTAAAGTGGAACGAGGAGGAGAGCTTTTTAGCTGATATTCGCGCAATGGGGGAAGTCGAGTGTGGCCTGACGCCCTGTCGGCAAAACTTGGGACGGATTATCGTTCGGGTTCTTTCGGCTTGATGGGCTGACTGATATGCCACTCTTGGAGGTATCCGGAACTAGATACGAGGTCGGTTGCTTATGAAGAGGGAAGCTCAGCTGAGGTTGGACAAATCAGGTTTCTATGGGGAATTGATGTCTAGTTCTCGATACCGGAAGGCTGTCTATGGTCACGTTATTACTAGATAGTCGTTCTAGATTGTCGACTCGGTAGATTTATGAGGTTATGATTTCAGGACCCCCTGCTCGATAAGTTCATGTACAACACCCAATCATATTATTCAAGACACGTGATTGTATAATAATAACTGCATCACAAAGTGGCTTTCTTATTTTCATTACCAATGCCTTGCTCCTCGTCCCATCTTCTTTAGTAAGAAAGAGGTGGTTGGCTAGGTAATTAGCATCCGTTCCGTGCACTTTTCGGTCGGATCTTTACAATTCTTGAACCCATGCCAAATATCTGTTCGTTGGAGTCACCAAAAATGTCATTCCATTACTCTTCCACTTATCCAACAAAATCGGGTTTATGCACATCATGCCAACATTATATGCTTTTGCAAGTTTCCTTGCTTGTTTCCTTCAGCTGACTTTGTAATATGCTGTGGTCTATAGTAGAATTCAGAATCTTCACGTGCCGTGGTATATTGATTGAACCTTGATCAACTATTCCATTTACAAGCCTACAACAAAATTCCGTTTTCTAGGAAAATTTAGATTTTACCAGCATTTCTACTGAATCTGCAGATTATATGGCATATTTAAGAGACAGTCTTGCAGATATTCTGCTCGCCTTATCATACAGGGTACATCCCTTCTTTGAAGCCTTCTCAGCTCTTGCCAGAATCCCAGCTTTGTGTTATATTTGAAATATTTATAGTTCTAAATGAGACTATATTTAAATACTGCAGTCTTTCCAGGAAGCGCGACTAGTAAGGTTTGAATAAGACCTTATAGCATTTAATAGTAGCCAAGATACCTCACAATCTTTCTTCCCTTCCTACCTGGCCTTACTTTTGCCGTACTTGCTCAATCTTAGTCAATGACCTTCCAATCTCGGGTGATAAAATCGATAATAAGTTTTCATAATACTAAGGTGTCAACTTTACATCCCGAAGCAGGCAAAAGCCGTAGACACTATTGGGATCTGACCTAAAGAATGCGATGTGGAAACAGGGACCCTCACTCGGTGCCTCCTTGATGCTCCTTTTGGTGGTTTGCAAGAATCGCCTCGCTTGTATAGAAGTGATCCGTGGCGAATTCTTTTTCATCAGCCTCGAAGTCGCAGCCCTAGAACGGACAATTTTTTAATAATTGTCCATAGCTTCACATAAGAACGCTCCGGAGACGTGGCTAACTCAAGAATCAAAAAAGTGAATACACTCTACTTACAAGGGTTGTAATCGTTACGCCGGTAGAATCCTCATATCTATCATACGTTTTGTTTGGCTAGTGTAGGCGCAAGTCGACCTACAGCATATTCTTCTCATTCTGTCTTGCTGTGGCTCAAAGATAAGATGTTACGGCTCGACACACTCAAAGTTCCTACAGAGGATACTGCACAGATAGATTTCTTCCCAGTACCGCATTCGGGACTCTTCTGATGTTTCGCCAGTCTGTAGTTTAATCAGGAACTGCCAGCCTATTTGAGATGTGCTGTGATTTTCCTCACGATCATCGCAGAACTAGTTTAGATTCTTTCGCGTTCGCTATTTTTGACCTGCTAGGGCCCCGGTTGGATAGAATGTCGTTTTAGAATTTGTGTGCAAGATTCTGCATGCACCTCTCAAAGTACCATTCAAGCGTTGCTCGTTCGTATCCTTTATTGTCTCAGACTACAGTCACGGTATGACGCCAGTTCGGATCATACGTAGGAAGGTCCAGGCATCATTTGCTATGGATTACCTGACCTCTGCATTGTGGTGTAGCTTCTTCAAACAATTTTGTGCTCTCTCTCCCTCGAAAGATTTCTGGTTCCAACATTGCCTCTAGGACTTCGATTGTGGTGTGTCTTCATTATCTTCCGCCTCGATGGTTTCGGGGAGGTATTTGGGGTCATCAGAAGAGTCATGGTCACCGGAGTCACCCACCCCACTCAATCGTTCCATTGGGCCTCGACCGCGTCCGAGCCGGAATCTTGCCTAGCTCTTGACCTTACTTACTGCTGGCGCCACTCTAGATGTATCCTTGCATCCCTTAGGCACCGGGGCTGGCGCTTGCGGGGCTGAGTGTGCTGGTGACATTGGGTATGTATATGGGATTGAATTTCGGCTGGAACAATATGTCTATATCCTAAATCACGATTCGGGGTATAGTAGACCCGTGGAAATAATAGTATATAGTCTTTATACTTTAGCTATCTTTAAACTCTTACCTACTAATATTCTCTGCTATATAAAAGGAGTTACGTTTGTAGCACGTATATTCCTATAAACTATGATAGATGTTGAGCTGGTAGTGTTGGACGGAGGGCTTGAGGTATATTGAAGCTATGGGGGAAGCTATATATATGTGGGCATGCCAAGGCACTAACACGATCACGTGCGAGGGCAAACACCATGGAGGCACCCTCCAACAGGTAGTGGTTGTCAGTTGAATCAATTGTATTAAATGATTGACAGAATCGGCAGGTATTCTGTTCCGACTCGCTGCCAGAGGATGCTGGATATTCCGAGGCAGTAGTAGCCAGGAAATCAATAGTATGGTCAAACCAACTGATGGTACTGTTACCAATAGTATCAAAGCTAACTTAAGTAAGTGAATGAATAAATATTAGTAATTCCTCGGATACCTCCAGTTCTAAAACTTCGAAAAGATTTCTTGCCTAAGCCGGTTACCATGGTGCAATATTATATGCATTCATTTTGTAATAGGAAACATCTTTCTGGAGAGCTGCAATGCACTAGGAGACAGATAAGTACCCTACTCTCCGTTCCCCCCCATTAACTGCTCCAGTAATACAAAAATCTCAACAAGATTTTACATTGGCAGCAAGGCATAGAAGATCACGTAGTATACGCCTTAATCTCTCTTGATATCCTAGCCTTAATCCTCATTGTGTGCCTCTTGGTGGCGGGTAAGTATACATTTTCCTAAGTCAATATACGTGAATGTTGCGGGGAAAGTGGTATTAAGTCGACATTAACGAGAAGTTTCAGGGCAGCAGATATACAATGCATTTTGGTATGTAATCGACCGCAGGTTGCGTGTTTGGCAGAAAGGATTAATCTGGAAAATCATATATACTTACGTATCGAACCATTTTGCCTTCATTGCGGATTAAAGCAGCTCGGTATTCGGTATCATTATTGCATCAACAAGCCTGGCTATATACTCTTCGAATTTCATGCGCTGCAGTAGGTTCGGACACCATATATGTTGGTTCCAAGCACTCCTTATCGCTACATATCTCGGTTCCCTCTAATTGCTTGCCACTCTAGTAAGTCATCCAGGCTTCATCATAAACTCCGCCTGTCTGTAATCTTACACTCTATGACCACGTAACTCTAGTGCTGTGGATACGTTCACCTTGTTTTCACTGCCATTTTAAGACCTTCTCGGGTAACTCCTCTAGAGCGCAATTTAGACCCGCTGTTGCAAGTATATCATGTGGGCATTGTTTCAGTAGGCTGCAGCTACCTGACAGAGTGTTGTTCAGTAGTCTGTCGCTTGTGCTCCACATCCCATCTGACCATAGCTAAGGCCGCAGGTTTGCCCCTCCCATACGTAGTAGCATCCATGATTCCTCTGCCAGAAGCTGTCTATACTCCGCATTGCGAAATAGTGCCCTGAGGCATTCGAGCTCACTAGGTATCACGTCAACGTTAACATGGTCATCGGTATCATTAGGACTGAGTAACAAGTCATCGTCCACATCAAGGGCCTCCTCAATGCTTTTGTCATATACTAGCCGCTGAAACGGGTAACCCTTTTCGGTAGAACCTCTGGATCTGGCAGTGGTGGTTTCATTTTGCCTCTGCCTTTGGCGTTTGAAGCAGACGCTACAGGGCGACTTGCCTCTAGTGCAGCATGCCTCAGAAGATTCGGTAGAGGTGCGACCTAGTCGCTATATCCTAGTGGCTGAGGACATGTTGTCTTCCGTACTCTAGTTGATGTTAGTGTGACGTCGCGAATGGAGCAGTATACTATTCATATCCTTGGTATTGCGGGTATGATAGCATCCTATATTGTTCATATCCTCTATATGGTTGATACACTAATACAGATGGGAATGGCTACAAGGAGTGGGGACCAAACTGGTTTGGCTGCGGGTAGGGAACATCTATGTGGTATGTCTGTGAGAAGGAGGCACTTGGCCGGCGTATTTGCGAGGAAGCGACTATGTGGTGCATCTGCGAGGAGATTTTTTGCTGTGGAGTATGCGCCTAGGCCAGGCCTTGTCACATCAGGCAGCTCTAACACAGGAGATCCTAAACCTTATGACACCTAATCCTCGAGACTTGTCAAGTAGACTGCTAGCAGCCTGTTGGGAGCTACATCTTGGAAGGTAGGGCGGGGCCTTCACGGAGCAGCTGCCCTCTATCTAAATAATAATATCACGAAGGGGGAGAGGGGCTTCTCTGCCCTCCTGGTCGAGAAAAAGCGCATCCATAAGAAACCGTCGTCCAAAGCCGATGAACGGAAGGATCATGCAATCCATACCTAAGTTCATGAAGAGGATAGCGACGGAACCGAAGTTTAGCAATCCTTTTTTTCTCTGTCACTGTGAGTGAGCGGCTGGCATCTATAGAACCTCAATGGGTCCGTCACAGCTATAACAGAAGCGAGCTCTCCGATCCTGCAGTAGTCACACTCACATTATGTGTCGAAAGGCGGAAAGGCGTATCCGGCAAGGCACCAATCCATGCAGTCTAAATGATAACATGTCGCCCTAGGAATGTTTTATTAGTTGGATATGTGCTTTTCATACACTCTAGCTTGTACCTGAGATAGAAGGGAATAGTAGAAGTGTAAGAACCTAGAAATTAGGTGAGGATTCCCGAGCAGAGAATGTTCTGATTACAAGTGGATGTTTGAAGTGACACTAACATATTGTCTTCCTATCTTTGCAGAAAATTGCAGATAATCTTCATACATGCTCAAATAGGTCTCTTTGAATTTCAAATATATGTCGAAGCCCATGGTTCGTATCCATCTCTTTGGAAGATCTTTTCAAGCTGCCTTCTTCTCACGCCGATATTTCCTCCATCGAAAAGCGGCAAACAAATCGCGTCTTCCAGAAGCCTGGAAAACGGCATATCCTTTGCATATGACTTCCTATACACACATTAGTACGGTATCTCCACAAGAACAGAGCAATCATAAGGGATAACTCACATTCCGACTGCTGCCATAGCATCCATTACAGCCTTTGGTGCTTGATCCGTGCACCAAATCTTCGCCTCTAGCGCAGTTTCTAACTTATTCTCCCAATTTCCTGGTCCCTTTTCGATCCCACTCAAAGCTTTCCACGTCAGCATCCTTGCGGACTCGACCTTCATTTTAATATCCATTAATTTGTCTGAAACACTTTGGTGCTGGATAATTGGGACAGTGCCCCCTCTCTTATCCTCCTTACAGAACACTAACGTCGCTTCAAATGCTGCACGCATAATCCCTACGCCCATGGCGCCTACCAGAGCTGCTGAAGACCCAAAAGTCTGCTCCACGATGGCGGCGCCTTCTCCTGGGCGACAGAGCAACTGAGAGGCCGGGACGCGGAAGTTTGTGAAGCGGGAGTGGGGACCAATAGCTGATTTGAAACCCGCGAGTTCTGGATCGCTAAGGATTTGGTAAGCTGAATGATCGTTTTTGGTGACGTCTTCGCGGGTTACGAGGAGGATGAGTATTTGGGATGCCGGGTCCGAGGTTAGATCTTGGGGAGAGCCTGGGCTGGATTGGCGACAGACGACACATTGGAGGTCAGCGCCTCGCTGATCCCAGCCACTGCTATTTGTTGTCCAGAGCTAGGAGTGTCATTAGAAATGTTGGAACTAAGAATTGAAATGAAGGGAAATTGATAGGATACGCTTTGACAGCATATAGAGATTTCCTGATTCGTGAGGGACATCGAAACACGAGCACAAGGCAAACTTAGGTACGCTTTCTTTGCATAGGTACTGAAAATGGATACCTGTAGGCATCGAAATCTCATAGACTTACCTTCTCTCCGTTAATAATCCACTCCCCATGCTGCTCGTATGCCGTAGTATTCAACCCAGGCGCCCCTTTTTCCAGCCAATTCGCCGTCCCACCGGGTTCTGAATGCACAAACGCGGCAATCGGTTCCCCCTCATCACCTAGAAACGGTGTTAAAAACTTCTACGCAAGATTAGCATATCTCAAATTAGATGTTTGAAGACCTTCGATTACGACATTTAAAAGTCCTCAGCTTCAAAGGATACACTGCATACTTCGTGTTGCTTAGGTGTCCCCGCAAGGATCAAAGGCATCAGACCCAACCCCGTTCCTAAAATTGTAATCGCTGCACTTGGTTCCTTGGCAAAGAACTCCTCAACTACAATAGCAGCATCAACTATCGACGTCGAGGTACCACCCAACGGAGCTGGAACCTGGCCTTTGATGAGGCCGGCTTTGACAGCTTGCTGATAGATTGGAAGAGTGGCTTCAAAACGAGAACGCTGATCTGGTTGATCATTATACATTGAGGGGGCCGTGAGTAGGACGTCTTGGGCGAAGGCGCGGGCGCTATTTCGGAGCGCGGTTTGTTGAGAGGAAAGTGTAAAGTCTACCATTTTGGATCCTTACCTTGGCGGAGTGAATTTGAAATCTTAGAAGCCGATACGATGTTCTGTTCATTTATAAAGATTCATTGACCTCCACGTGATTCATCTGACCTACACATCTACAGAGCTAAACGAATCAAAGGATTAGTCATCATCAAGTCGTCAGCACTATGAGACAGATCAAGGTTAGTTCGCAGGTTTGCAATATAGATGACAAGTGCTTATCAGGAAAGAAGAGACGGGCGGGGAGGGTGTATTAGTATTTCTGACAGCATACATTGTACAGGATGTGTGGCGTTCAAGCCCGCGAATAGAGATGAATCCTAGATTGGCGTGAGTGTGGGGGGAAATTACATGGCCGAGGAATTGCATACATTTCCTAGACTCAGGCAAGCAGAGGAATGTCCGCCGATATTTCTGTGGGCTATATTTCCTACTAACTAATTCCAATGCCATGCCAATGTGCTATCGCAATACTCCTGAAATATCTCTTCCCATGGAGTTGACTCGATCCTCTAGGCCCCTCTTCTTTTGCTCTAATTGTCGGACTTCCTCCTCTTCTCTCTTTAGATCTTCCTCCGTCATCGGTTGGAAAGCCGGGGGTTCAGCTTCCGGCTCCTCCTCGGGCTCATGGTCCATGTAATCTCTCGACCGATTAATTCTATTTAGCTGGATAGTTTGCTCTGCAATGCGGTTCTCATAGTAGTCTATTGAAGCCTGTAGCCTTGCATGTCGCTGACGAATTGAAGCTATGCGCTCTCCTGCACCAGGTATAGGGCTGCACTATGTTAGATATATGTTAATCATGGTAGAGGTAAAATGGACGTACTACACGCCGAGGAGTTTCTCAGCACCCTCCAAAAGGGTTTCCACGTCGACTTCATTTCTGCTGTTTCCTTCGAATGTGCGATATCCTACCCCAGTGCATGCCCCGCCTCCCCCGCCTCTCCGTATCCTGTCCACCAGTTCTGTTCCAAGTACGGCGGCGACCGCTGTGTTTCTCTTCGGTGCTCGGACAGCATTTGCACCCCCGCCCATAATGCTGGCTCCGCCGCCATTCAAGTTGAATGTAGTGTTGCGTCTGTTTGAGCTCGCGGAGAGGTCCGAAGCTTTGGGGGCTGGGGGAGGTGGAGGCACCGAAAAAAGTGCGCGCTCATGCGTTTCAGTATCTCGGATCAGGGCGGTAATATCGTGGGGCTGTAATAGCGCATTGGTGAATATCTTCGGTGGAGGAAACCTGGGAACACGGTTAGCACTAGAACTTAAATGTGAGATGATTCCGTACGGTAGTTCGGCAATTGATTGGGCACAAATGGATATCTGCTCTAGATGAGCATCGAGAAGTGTCATAATGGACATGTGTGCATGCGTCGTCTGGGCTTAAGCTCTCTCGACGCGATTGCGGGGTGCGGTGGATGTCGTCGTTTGTCAACAAATGGACGGCGTCGGTGAAACGTAACGCCGGCGTCGTTACGTTCACGCAGCTGGAGCTTCCGCCTCTCGGGCCCCATCATCATCACCTAAGCTACCATCTGCCGCCTACTACCTCCCCATCCTCCCCGGATTTCTCGACGCGCTCCTTCTCTCGCACTCTCGTATCCCAGAATCCGCGACTACCATGGCCGAAAGCATGGAAGGCGTCGTCACCGAGGCCGAACAGCCCAGGACGGAGAATGTCGAGCAGAAGACGGTTGCCGGTAAGTCTAACAGCATCGCTCTGTAGCATGGTTACCTTTCAGTGCCCCTGTTCCTACTGTACATCTTCATTGCAGCATGGCCGCATGTGCAAGAATTTCATTATCGCCACGGACCTTGCTTCCGTCAAGTATCTGTATCCAGACGATGCTGACCCAACCGCCCAAGACATCAGAGGCAACTTTACTCTGCTCGAACGAGCCGTCGCACAATTTGATACGCGCTTCACCCTCAGAGCTCTCCGCTCCATATCATCGCTGCGGAAGAGGCTTACCGATAGAGTGCTGTGCTCCGTTATCGTTCTGACGTACTCCCCGAGCAACCAAACGGCGAGGATGCTCATCGAGGCTACTGGGTTGGATGGCGAAGCAATACAGGGTGTTGTTTCCCAGTACAAGGAAGAGATTCAGAGCAACAAGGCAAATCAGAAAGAGCCGTTACCGGAAATTGATGTCTACATAGGCATCCTAATTCAGGTAAGTGCCTTACTGCCCAGCCTGTTTGCAGCCGAAGCTGATTCGATATAGGTGTTCTTATACGACAGCAAAGACTATGAGGAGGGTGCTGAATTCTCAGTCCAGCTTGTGGACAAGATCCGCGAGCTCAATCGGCGGACGCTCGACTCGCTAGCCGCCAAGGCGTACTTCTACTTTTCCCTCTTCCATGAGGAACTAGATCCCAAGCCGCCTTCCAAGCAGTCGCCGGTTATATCCATTCGTGGCAAGCTGCTTGCAGCTCTGCGCAGCGCCGTTCTCAGGAAGGACCAGGATACACAAGCTTCAGTCACGACCCTGCTCCTCCGAAATTACATCTCGACCGCCGATATTACCCAAGCCGATTTGCTTGTCGCACAAACCCAGTTCCCTGCGGCTGCGCCCAACAATCAAGTCGCTAGATACCTGTATTATCTCGGACGCATAAGGGCAATTCAGCTATCCTACACCGAAGCACACGAACACCTCACAAGCGCCACGCGGAAATCGCCTACGAATTCCGTGGCGACTGGCTTCTACCAATCTGCTACTAAGCTTTTGGTGGTTGTAGAATTGCTGATGGGTGACATCCCAGATCGTGCTTTGTTCAGCCAGCCTCGCTTGGAACGTGCTTTGGAGCCCTATTTCCGTCTCGTCCGGGCAGTCCGAGTCGGCGACCTTCAAGGCTTCTTAAAAATCGTTCAAATATTCTCTTCAACTTTCCACCGCGATGGTACCTACACATTGATTCTCCGTCTCCGACAGAATGTCATCAAGACCGGCATTCGCATGCTTTCGCTCTCGTATTCTCGCATTTCTCTCAGGGACATCTGCATACGCCTTGGGCTGGAGAGCGAGGAATCCGCCGAATATATTGTTGCAAAAGCAATCCGAGACGGTGTCATTGAAGCTTCCCTTGATCATGAGAAAGGTTTCATGCAGACTAAACAGGCTGGTGATGTGTATGCTACCCGCGAGCCTGGCGAGGCATTCCATGAGCGCATTCGTGCGTGTCTAGCCTTGCACGACGAGTGTGTCAAGGCTATGCGTTATCCCATGAACCAGCACCGTTTGGAGCTGAAGAATGCACAAGAGGCTAGGGAGAGGGAGCGCGAACTGGCTAAGGAAATTCAGGAGGGTGATATTGATGAGGACGACGCAGCCGGGGACTTTGAGGGCTTGTAGATGCTGGTACTTGTAGGTAGCCTGTGAGGTGATAGTCCCCTGAAGCTGTAAGATAGAAGTGCTTCGATAACCATCAATAGACTAGCCCGGTGATGAATTGACGAGAAACACTTCATAGTGGCCATTAACCCTTGGACTGTTCAGTGAATCTCTGTGAAGTTGAAATGTCCTATGAATTCTAGTTCGAAGTCACATGTTTCGTAGGTCTTGGCCTGAGGTCCTGCTGCTCAATGGAAAATCGACCGTGCAATGATGTTAATAGTCGAGGACAGGATTCGAACAAAAGTAGGAACCCAACTATTCGAGGACCTCTCCCAATTGGAAACACATTCCCGTCTCTCACACACCTTTAAGGGTCCGACGTCTTCTTGAACCATATTACGGACGTGCGATGCAGGTGTACTAGCTACTACCAGCAAGTAAGGCCTAGTTTTTAATGTTGCTTGTTTCTGATTGCCGTGATTATTGGGCGAATGAGGGAGCGACTAGATAGCGAGCTAGAGATGGTTATTTGTTGTGAGAGGAGGAAGCGGTGATGTATAATCAACATGTACCACTAACGGGACAATGATGTATTATATTCTATCTAATGCATATACGTTACGTACAACCGAGCGTTTTAACAGCATTTCGTACTTCTTCTATTCCATACCCTTGCAAAGTATCATCCATGGAATGGTTGAAGAAAGTAAATATATGAATCCAGCAGTGTCATGTAATCCAATACAGCGTTCGAGTTCCAAACAATTAATATAGTTCGGCAAAGCTCTTATTGCCTCTGACCACATACCCCCAACCCTAATACCATCTTTACCCCACCAACACGCCCCCCCACCCCCCAATGGAAACAAAAAAAGGAAACTGTTATAAGTGTAGTAAGAATCCTCTACTCTGTCACGTAACAACCATAGGTTGTTAGAGTATTACATCGGCAGCTGTAGCAAGCAGCGGATTGGCAGATTAGTGGGAAAGTGAGTGACCGTAGGCGAGCCTGCAAAGCAAGCAGTGAACTAGCGGATAAGTTGCTAGCCGGTTGCGGTCTGCCCAAATCGCAGTAAACCGGCGGTTTTACGTGGGCAAGACTATCGCGATCATCATAGTCCTGTCCAGCTCAGGACGCTTTCTCCTGTACTACAGGACCGTAAAACAGGAAGCCCCGTACTCACTTTAGTAGGTTGGCGTGTTGTCTGATCGATTGAAAAATTGGTCGGGAGGGTGTTCTAACGCGTCAGGCGGCGATGATTAAAGGTCCTCAGGATTTAGTGAGCCACGGGAGAGCAGATGCTAGGGGGGTAGTAGGATTTTTGTCTTTTTTTTTATTTTTTAAAAAAAAATTTGCAATATATTATATATGTAATATGCTTGAGGAGACTCAGGCTTGGCTCCTGGCATGTCTCCAATTCTATCTATCTCTCGTTCTGCTTTTTGTGCGTCTTGATGGTGTGTTTGGTGTTTTTAATATATAAGAGCTAGGTGGAGCCACTGCATTTTGGACGCCGTGTCCTCCGGACCACACATTCCACGTAACATTTATATCGGCGGTCATCTTGATCATACGGTGAATATCAAAATATACTGCGAATTTGTTCACATTCTCATGGCCGATGAACGGCAGTCCTATCCTATCCTTCCCTATCGCCATCAACCACCCATCACCAACCAACCTTTCCAACCCGCCACCCAACCAACCGACCAGTCAGCCCAGGGCCCATGAACACCTATTCACAAAAGAAAGATGCCCCAAAAAAATAAATGAAAATAAAATAAAAAACAAAAATAGGCAACCAAAAAAAGGGTATCGAACCACGGCCTGGAAGAGGGCCATCTGAACATAGCGAAAGATTAGAATTAAATGATAAGGTTGCGCGTCTGGACGCTTCAAGATTTCTAAACCCCTCCCTTTGATATCGGAAGGGGACAGGAGAAGAGAAAAGTGCGGACACGGACAACTATCTTATACGTACACGTCTGGACATATGTGCACGCCTCGTCATATATGTAGAGAGATACGCAAATCAAGACTTTTCTTTGTTTTGCAAATAAGAAATGGAGTGCAAGGGAGTGTGCCGGTCGAGCGGTGACAAAGACAGTGGATTCTTGTCAACGTAGGCTTCGGCCGTTAGACGTTCTTCATATAAACATGTGGGTGTTGTATTCAGAAGCCACGAAAAGGATCGTTGGACTCGTGCATAAAGTCTTCATGCTGGCCTCCAGCCCGCTGCGGTTCGTTGGTGCTGTTGCTCCACTGGCTGTTGCCCCGTCGTCTACCCATCCTTGGCCGTGCAGCCGTGAAGCCGGTGGACCGGTAGTTCATGTCGTCACCAAGAGCGTTCTCAATAAAAGCTTCCATGCGTACAGTACCCATAGAATCGAAGAAGTGCTGCCTAGTTGAAGTGCTGGCTTCTGACGTCCTGGTGCTCGTGATGACACTGTGCGGATTGTAGACTGAAGATGGCACCGACGGCGGCATGTTGGTGGTGTACATGTCTGACGAGCCGGTCGAGTATATGGAAGGAACGTGCTGATGAGAGAAGCTCCGATACGGCACACTTGGAGGAGGGGCGCTGGGGCCAGTAGAGCTTCGTTTCCTGCCATGGTAGGGCCCTCGCGGGATACTGGGAGGATCCGCGACGTCTGGGACAGGTCTGTCGAGATGAGATCGAGAGAAATAGTCAGGCATTGGCTCGGGTTGGGAGGCTTGATGGCGTGATATTGCAGGGTTTGCCTTGTCCTTTGCGAGACGGACAGAGTCGCGGACATGGGAACGACGTAGGGTAGCTCCTGCGGTGCGCGTAGGAAGCTCTTCCACCGGAGGAGGAGCAGGGGGCATTGGGCCTAGATCAGGAATGTCTGAACTGGAGTGGGCTAGGAAGGACAAAGCGGTTAGCCATAGATAGTGGCGCTCCCGGGAGACGGCGGTGAATTTGAGCGCACGTGCAGGCGTCAGGATCAGGATGGAGCGATTGAATAGGGCCTGGGTGCCGGCACCGCGTGGAATGGGCGAGTTGTCGGCCACATCGAGGACGGACTGGATGGCGAGCTTCCGGCCGCTTTTGCCTATCAATGCAGAGCTCGAGGTCGGCTGCTTGCTGCTCCAGAGGACGGACCGCTCATACGGCGAGATCCACACCCAGCGCTTGTGCCGCACTCCATTGCCAGACATCACTGCAGCGTCCTCAGCGGCGGCGCGGGCGAGGTCAGCGGGAGACTCGGGCCCGCCAAACGTCTTCCTCTTGCGTACGTACTTCCACATCCATTCGCCCACCATGGTCGCGGCGATAGCGTCGACGACACTAGTCTGCTGGCCGACGCTGCCCACGGAGCCGCTGCCGGTGTGGGTGGTCTGGGTAGACAGCTGATGGCGGTGCCCATGGCCGTGACCAAACCGCGGGCTTACGACTACGTCGTTGGGCAGCGGTGGCAGCGGCGGACTCGGGGGCATGACGGGCGTCGCGGGCAGCGGGAGGGGCGGTGACCTGCTACGGGAGCGCCCCGACTTCTGCATCACCGCCGCCGATCGCACCTTTCGTAGACTGTCCTTGCGCTGGTGCTGCCGCGCCCCATACGGCCTCCGCCCCGGGAACGCCCCGTTGCCACGAGGAGTCGGGCTTTGCGAGCCCTCGCTCTTGCTGATGGGCACCTTGCGCGAGCTCGACCGCGTCGGTACAGGGAACGGTGGTTTGCTCGAGAAGTGATTGCTCGATCCAATGCTGCCCAGGCTGGGGCTTCGCGACCGCATGTGCACTGCCGTCCCGTTCTGAATCATAGCAGACCGTCGGATACTGGGCTGCCGCGTGAGCGACGTCCTTAAGGGTTTCGCTACCTTGGACGGTTTCTCCATCGAATTGCGGGCAGACATAGACATGCGACCGGAGACGCTGGAATCCTCGGACTGTCTGGATGTTGAGACGACCTCCTTGTCCTCGGGCACAGGAGTCGGTGGGTTGTTGAAGACTCGCCCATGCTTCCCAGTTCGAGACGAGAGCATTGGCATTGAATATTGCGGTGTCCTGAAATCATCGTCGCTCAAGTCAATATCGTTATCTTCCTCAGATGAGGGGCCGTCAAACCCAGCAAACAAGCTGCTCGTTCTGAACGGCCGGCTTATGCCGCTCTCCTTGTCGTGACCCAAAGGCCCGTTGTCATTGTTGCCCGGATAGCGGTCCTCGATTTTCTTGTCGGCAGTCTTCTCGAGCAAAGCCATTAAATCTTGACGGGCCGAAGGTGCAGAGCTTGGCTTCTCAGGAGCGCTAGAGACAGGTTGGTGAGAGTCTTTTCTGCTCACACTAGCCGCTGAACGTTTCTGTCCAGGCTCAGGAGTACCGGGCTTGGAGGATATCGCCGAAGGAAGTAGATGCGGCGGGAGCTTGACGGGCCTTTTATCAATCCTTATTGGTTCTGTTTGCATGCTAGTAGATTGCATGAAAGATGCTAAAATCCCCGTAGTTTGCGTTGCGACATTCTTAGTCCCTGGCGGTAAGATGGGCTCCTTCGGTGATGGGGGCGCCGACGTAGGAGCGTAAATCGCAATCGAGGGGATTGGAATCGGCATAGGAGGAGCTCGCTTCGGAGTGGATTCTGCAGTTTCTGGCTCATCTACTGCTTCTGTTTGGGTTGACACGGATGCCACTTCTGGCTTGAACATCGGGGAAATGGGAGACTGCGATACGGGAATAACAATCTTTGGGGTCGCAGGAGGGCTCAGTGGTTGCTCAATCGTTTGTGAGGAAGTTGAAGTCATTAAACGAGGTGGAGGCTGGACCAGTGGAGCATGTTGATTGAGGGACGACTTTGAAGGAGACTGCGAAACCCGCTTTCGACTTTGGTTTGCCTCGACTTCTGCAATTGAAGGTGTCACCTCCTTAGGCTTAGTTGCAACAGTCGGTTCTGAGGGTTCAGCTTGGACAGGAGAAGGTGGTGGTGACGGCTGCACACCAGTATCTACATATTGCGGTTTCGGTGGAGGAAATATCAAGGCGTCTTCACTTGGAGGCGGAGCCATTATCGAAGATCTCGTCGATGTGCTACTGACTTTCGGTGTATCAGTTTCTGCCATTGCCGGTGGGGTGTCCTTGCTGGTCTGTTGATTTTCGCCGCTAAGTCCTAAAATCCGTTTCGCCTTGTCGTCTTGACGCATCGACTGCCGCGATTCGAGCGCTCGCCGTGCCCGCATCTCATTCTCTGGGAAATCGTCCGAATCAAGTTCCAACTCGCCTAGGTCTTCCTCTTCCTCGTCAAACACCAATTCATCCGCCAGGCTCAGCCCATTGAGCCGGCTGTGGCCTTCAGAACCAGTCCCGCTCATGAGCGACATTCGATAGCCTCGCCCAATGCTGCGATAGCTACCGTTGCTAAGATTTCTGGAGTGTCGTGCGATTCGTGTGGATGGTCTGCGTACTGGCGAGGAACGGATGCTAGCGGTATCACTCTCGTGCCCTACGCCGCTATCACGAGTGTTGTCTTCTGCCTCGCTATCGATGCCAGCTTCCTCTTGGGCAGCTTCTTGCATCGCAAGCTCGTCTATGAGCATTTTCAAGCGACTCTCTGAAACATGAACCCGTCGCTCCAGGGATCGCTTTTCCCCGTCCCATACTTCCTTCTCACGAGCCCACATATCATGAACACGTGTAGAATCATCCTCCTGACTACGAAGCTTCTTCTGCGTTACCTCAAGCCTCTGCTTGAGATCCGCATTCGCCTCTTTAAACTTGTCTCTTTCCCCGGCAATTTCCTCTAAGGCAGAAAGGGTACCGTGTTCTAGTTGCTGGAGCTGCCGTTTCGCCGCCCGACTCTCCTTGGTGCTTGATGATAACTGTCCGGTCAAAGTATCATTTTCATTGCGCACATTCTGCAAGTTTGTCTCTAGATCTTCGATGAACTTGTGTTTCGAGTCCAATTCCCGCCGCAGGGACAAGATCTCAGAGACTAATGATGCATGCAAAGTGGGAGTAAACCGCCTTGGGTCAAGTATTGAGATATTGTCCTCATTGGAAGCAAGCTCTGGGTTTTCCGAAGGATCTGGCGGGAAAGGTGCTGGTGAGCCTGCCTCGGTCCCGGGAGTACCGTACCGAGATGTGCGTCGAGATAATGAATGGTAAGGCGTATCTGCGGGAGAGGGAAGCGGTTGGCTGATGATAAACGCCTCATTATCTGAGAAGTAATCGGTCGCCATATTCGCTGAAAATGAAAAATGTCCGTCGAGGTCAATAATTAATTATTCGACCATCAGAGGAATATCGTTTTCCAGAACCACAATCAAGTGGTGCTGCTTCCAAGTCTGCTCTAATGCATACCTACAAACAGGTCAGAGATCGTTCAAACGAATTTGGGCGCTGGGGCAAATGCCCCATGAAATGGTGACATGCTTTGACTTCGCAGCGCTAAGAGTTACTTTGATTGGACAATGCTTACTCCTATCAGAAGTTTGAAGTTGCTATCTAGCGATGAATGCCTCAAATCAGAATTTATCGTAAATAGCTTGCCGTGGGCGGTGTCCGAAATGAACTTGTTACGGTTTGGAAGCAACTGGTTGTAAGAATATAGATAAGGACTGATGCGGCGAAGTCGGATCGAACCGGGGGACGAAGGGCAGCAAAGTGGTCTTGAGATTGGCAGATGTTAGTACCAGGTAATTCGAGAGTTCGACACCGCATGTGGCAGATTGATGAGGAATTGGATTTATAGCAACTTGGCTAATTGTCTCACACTCACATTTTTGTTGAATGAACGTCTGGTACCCAAACTCTTCTTTTTTTCCGCGTTTCTGCCGTTCACCTGAAGCAATTGAACTTTTTCCGGTCGCCAATGATATGCTCAAGACCAACCCAAAGTAAAAATTAACTGGCGACGCGTGTAGACGGTTACGTTTGCGGGGACAGAGAAGAAGAAAGCAGACGCGGGCTGATGAGATGGCTACCTGGCGCGTTCTCGAGAGTCCGGGGCATAAGGAGGATGCGAGAATGAGGGACTGGGGGGGAAGACCAGGGCATGAAAGTGCTGATCCACCAGTGTGTTCATGCACAGCTTTGCCGGGAGCCCAGGAAAACGCAGCTACATAGGCCCATGCTCTGGGGAGACGGGACGATGAGAACGGGCAAGGGCCGCAGTAAAACGGCGAATGGAGAGCTCTACGCCGTAGCTAATTAGTTTTCTCCCCATTCCATCTGCTTATGCACGCCCAAGCTAGCGAGCACACTGTGGTGCTCGTCTAGTGCACCTGCATCCACCGCCCGGCCCGTGCTGGCGGAGGCTCCTTATTGGAGCTGCATCTCCACTTTAGCTCTACTACACGTGCTATTGGCTGCATCGGCCGACCCAAAGCAGCCGTCCCGCGCTGGCTAGCGAGGAAAAAGAAATGACACGCCAGGAAATATCCGAGTGCGGCCAGCAAGCGTGGGATTTTGTGCTGCGGAGCGGTGCTGCGGAGGGTCTAGCATGCGTAGCCCCCGTCTGCCCCTGTGCCACGGTACGGTGAGTGAATGAGTGTGATGATGAAATGTGATGACCAGCACGGTCCAGCTAACGATCGCCGCCCGCCTCGTCGTGCAACGGTCGGCCACAGCGAAACAGCAGGAGCTGCCAACGAGCCTCACACGAGAAAGAATTCGACAATTGGCCACAGACGTCTCTGACGGAGCCGGCTGTTGGTCAGAAGCAACCGCATCGTCAACAGCAGCAGCAGCAGCAGCAGCGCCTGAGGTTGGCTAGTGCTCAGAGCCAGGCAATCCGCAGACAGATAAGTGGAGATGAGCTGTTGGTTGTGAGCACTCCAATCTTTTTTAAAGCCCCCAAGTCCCTAACCTATCAGTCCCCTCCACGCTACGACGAAGCGTGTTGTTGATAGGGGGCCGTGCCAGTCCAAGGTTTCAGCCTCTCATCCGTCAGGGCAAGCCTCCGCACGATTTCCCCCCTTTGGGTCCCGAGGAACGGGAGACGTGATCCATTCGTGATTCTGAGGCTGGCAATTTGACCTCGCGAGAGCCGCGTCGCGCCCCGGCTCGTGTGACGTTTATTCTTAGGCCGGTACTTGAGATCTCCCCCAGCACTCAACCTCGAGGGGTCCAATCAGCCTAGAAATCAAGGTACACGTCGTGAGGCCGTATTGATTGTCGTAGACTTTGGATATCACCGAGCATGCTGCACAGGAGTACGCAGAGTAGATAGGAGGCAACAGCATAAACTTGACAGCGCAACCTTGCGCTTTGGTGCTATGCTATAACGCCTCCAGCCAAATTGGGCATCAGCCGTCTTGCCCACCTGGGCAGGCCCGGTCCCACTCTGCTGCCTTGGTCTGGTAACGTGATCTGAGTAGGAAGGCGAGACTCATGCTCACACACTCGCCTTGAGGATCGACACCAAGACTCCTGATTTAAGATGCGTTCGGACCTTCCCACTTCACCTTTTTCTTCAATTTCTCCATTACGGATTAGCTTTCCAATAGATTTCGCATTTGGCAGGAGCGAAGACCCGCTCTAGACGAAAGAGTCGTGCAGGGTAGACAATTGGATTGGGCGTTGTGGCCAGAGAGTCAGAGCCCAGCAACTGTCAATAGTGCCGGTTACGCCGCCCTTGCCCTAGAAACCACGGGAATGGGACTTGCACATACCTACTAACTAGAAAATGGCCAATGTCTCTCTAGCATCGCACGTCCTATGTCGATATTCGTCGACTCGAGTAATATTTCATCTATTACTATCAGTCTCGAAATCGGCTAGTATACTCTGTACCAGGTAGGTACAAAAAGGGACTGGAGTTTCAGCCCTGGTACCTATGCCCAGCTGCCAGATGTAGGCAAAGAGATAGAATAACCCCGGCCCAGGTCGCTCAGAGCGCTGGACGAGAGGAATCGCTTGGACTCGTAAAGGCAGTCTCATCTCTGTCACATAATCTAAATTCCCAATCCATCTTCTACCCTAGGGTCGAGTGCATAGTAGCACGGTTTGAGGTTCAGCACACACACTCGCTCCTTCATAGTTATATAACGTCTGGGATCACGGTAGCTCGCTAAACTTGCGCGGAGAATTTCTTTCCAGCATTCCCATGTTTACTCCGACGTTGTTCGCGAAAGCCTTTCTTTTTGAAGACAGGGTAAGACCACTCTGGTTCTGACTCGGGCTACGGACGCTTGACTGGGCATGACTACTAGCGAACTATGTGTTGGGCTGCCTAAACGATGTTCCCACCAATGTTTGGTCGCCCTCCACATTCACGCATACGGGTCTAGAGCTCATTCAATACCTAGCGCTAGGCCGGCGTGAATCACGTGCAATGATAAGCGAACCATTCAAAGATTAACGGGGAAAATTCGGAAGTTCACAGGAAATTCGCAATAGGCTTTACCCAGACTATCCTGAACGGAAATCCAAAGATGTTCATGGCGTCGCAATCAGCAAGCAATGATGGGCAACAGCCCTCAGCGGCTCTGCCGCCCGCAATGGCCGAGATTAAATCGCAAAGCGTCGAGAAAGTGCTAGAGGAGATGAACCGCCTACCGCTCTTCATGACAACGCTGGACGAAACTGATGGCCAAGGAAATGAAAATCCAGGCCTTGAGGCTCTCAAGGCGCTTGCTTACGAGGGCACACGGGCAGAGGTAGCAGAGAATTTCCGGCAGCAAGGAAATGACTGTGCACGAGTAAAGCAGTGGGCAGACGCAAAGGAATTTTACGATAAGGCAATTGCAGCTTTAAGAGCTCCTCCTTCAGCACCGGATCCAGAAGCCGGAATCCAGGTCATTGAAGTTGAGCTCAGCGAAGAAGAAGAGGCAAAGAAAGAGAGTGAGATAGAAGAGGCGTGCTTTGTCAACCGAGCACTCTGTAATCTAGAGAAGAGTAAGTGCATGCCTCTGTGAATATTTTGTCGGTTCACAATTGCCTGGACTGCGGTGTGGGCCGGATTCGAAAACATATAGTGGTAGGGGGAATTCTTGTTGACTAACGAGCAACAGAAAACTACCGCTCCTGCATCCAGGACTGTGCATCAACCCTACGCCTAAACCCCAAGAATATCAAGGCTTTGTACCGGTCCAGCCTTGCGTGTCTAACTCTGGACAAATTACCTGAAGCCGCCGATGCATGCGGCCGCGGTCTTGCATTGGACTCCTCAAATGCTTCTCTCCAAAAACTATCTACCAAGATCGCCGCACGACAAACCCATCTGGATGCCCTAGAAAAAAGCCGACGCGAGCGCGAAGAAAGAGCAGCATCAGAAAAAGCAACACTGGAACTCGCACTCAAAAGGCGCCGCATATTAACACGGAGTACAGACCAAGCACCAGACCTTGAGGATGCTGCCGTCAAACTTGTACGACCGCTCGATCCGAACTCAGAACTATCCTTTCCAGTGCTACTACTCTATCCTACACATTCACAATCCGACTTCATCAAGACCTTTTCGGAGAAGGAGAGACTAGATCAGCATCTTGACTATATCTTCCCTTTGCCTTGGGATTCAGAGAATGAGTATACGCTCGATGGGGTTGAAGCGTACATGGAGACGATAGTAGGAGGACTAATCAAAGCGGGGAAGAAGATGGCACTGGGCAAGATTCTTGGAAGCGGAAAGACGGAGGTAGTAGATGGCCTAATTCGTATAAATATTCTCCCGAGAGCAAAAGCCGCGGAATGGATAGAGGATTTCAAACGGAGGAGAACGACATAGGGATCTTAGTTTCGAGAAACCGATGCCGTTCGGGCCGTTAAACCATTCATTTTGCTCCACAGCTTCGAATGCAGAAGGTGTTTCGAGGTCTAGATTTTCACTCAGCAGCCTTCGCAACAGCCGATCTCGCCCCCATATCACCCCGCCATACCTTCAATCTCCACATCACATTCTACAACATAGATTCCATCTCAACGGATCGCATTACAAACCACCTTCCTCAGCTATTTCCACCGCCCACTCCGTATCATTCATCCACCTATCTTATCAACGCCTTCGTGATGGATGTGCCTCCAAAAACTTCACTGGATGGAAGAACAGCGTCAAAGGAAATGTGCATGCATTTAATAAAGCGCCCGCATCATCGTCAACGCACTCCACCTGCAACCTTCCTGCATGTCTTCTCGCTCTCCCACACAATTACTTACACATGCACATACAAATTTCACCCTGGACGCCCTTCGCAGAGGCTAAATACGGGCTCGGCCCAACCCAACAAGGCCTTCCGCGTCCTGCCTGTCTCGGTTCCAGAATCCCGGTAGGAGGGTTCCCCTCATCATTTAGCATGGCACATCCACCTCGCCCGAGCCCTCACATCCTCACAACCATCCGTGTACATAATTTGTTATGTGTGGATGTGTAGGCGTTCGTACGTAACGCCCCCTAGAACGATAACCCCCAGCCGTTTACATTGTGTTTCAGATAAGAGTTTCTCAGCCGTGGTTTGCACATTGCGCTATTTATGGAAGGATGTGCACAAGGCTAATGCAGGTACCAATTTATCCGTCGACCTCGCAGGATCGAGACGAGAGGAAGCTACCCGTCGTCGTGTGCCACGTTGATCCAATGGGAAGACGTTGGATGCAGAGGGGGGTCGTTTAGTGACGAGGTGTGACACGCTGAAGTCCGATGCGTCGAGAACGCTTCCATACGAGGAGCGCGTTCCCGTCGCGGGATCTAGTCTAGGGTTTACCGAGACAGAGCACACGGCCGCTCATGGTTGAGGAGCCTTTGTTCTTGCCCTTCCAGCACTTATTCTTGATGAGATATTAATTGAATATTTAACAAGGGCCCGTTATAGGAGTTGCCAATCCTACGGTCTTCATTTTATGATCGAACAGGAAGCCATATTAACCCCGAAGTGTAGATCGGGTTCAAATTTGGGTCTTTCCATTAGGGACGGCTTCATCGGGACGACATCGTAATTCATCTCCGGATCGGTGCCCATAAGAAGTCCAAAGAGTTGATGGAAGGCTATCGAAAGCGTGTCACAGCTTCGCTACGGTGACCCTTGATTCTACATTAGGAAAATCCCAGTCTCGAACTTGATATTGGTTGCTAGTAGAACACATCTACCGATACCGGGGCATTCGTTAAGAGTTCCATTGTAGAATTTAGGAGGAACTAACTAACCAAAAAAAAAAAAAAAAAAAAAAAAAAAAAAACCCTAGAAAGAGTATCACTTCACCTCAGACGTTGTGTTTTCTGGAATATTTTATTATTATTCCACACTGTTGATTGAAAGCCCGTCGCATGGACTGTCTATGACTGATAGAATTCCACCCATTAGCGTCTTCCGTCTGTCGCCGCCCGTCATCGAGAGAAGATAGTAGATACATAATGCAATGACCCTGGCTGCCATGCATGAATTACCGAAGCAGTTAATATCTAGCCCCGAACAAGCAACAATAAAGGTGCATGAACCCTAAATACACGAACAAATAAGTATGTTAAGCCAGAATCTGGCAGAGGTACTATATGTAGCATGTAGCTAATGATTGGTAAGTGAACCGGAAATATTCTCGAGGACTAAAGAGCGACTTACTCGACGTTCATCTTCCACTATTCCTTACCGGCGTAGAGTCTTTTTTTCCGCGTCATTCTCTCCTTAAGACTCTCGAAGACAGGAGCATTAATCTTATTACCATAAAACCATCGTGAGAGGGAGTGAATGATTTCGTCGGCCTTGAGTTGTTCTAAGTAGCCCAGAAACTCGACATCGGTTCGAATAAGCTGACGTCGACCAGCGAACATTAGGGTCAATTTTCGGAGCTTGGCCCCACGTAGGGTGCGAAGGCAATCGATCAGATGGCCATCATGGATATAGCGCCGGGCCTCATGAGATCCGAGATATGGCGTAGAACCAGGGTTGGCGTCTTCGAAGATGAACTTGATATCGCGCAAATATTGCAAGTTCTCCGGACCAATCATATTCAAGAAGCGACGACAATCTTTATATCCAATCTCCTGTGGAACTGGGTCCCAAAAAGGTGACCGGGTGTTCCTATTGCGCTCGAATACGAATCGGTTCTCACCATAGAGGACGGAGCAGCCCTCGCTATGAACAAGTTTACAGCAACGCAAAAATGCCGCAGACTTACAGAAGTTGGTTGGTCGTAAAATGATAAGGTCATGGTCGTCAAGGAAAACAAACCGATATATTTTGTTCCGCAGCTCCGGTGGCAGATCGAGAAAACCAGCTCGCCAGGAGCCTGAGCCTGGTTTTGGCGGAATGACAGTGGCAGCAGGAGCAACTGATTCAGTCCTCCTCCTTCTTGACGTAGGCGGTTTTAAGTCGCGGGGTGGCCCGTCAATGGCATCCAGAACGCTACTGTCGAGCTTGACTACCAATGGACCGTGGAACCCGAGCGGCACGTTGAATTGAAGGGTAATGGGAGGCGGGCCAGGATGGCGTTGGAGCGAGCCGAGAGTCTCTTCATCCGATTGCTCGTCAGGTGCTTCGTCGTAGATGATAGGATCGAGCGGTGGCGGAGTGGGAGATGGAGACCTTTTTCGCTTGCTGCTACGTTTTGGCAGCACCGGGTTGCCTTCTTCATCTTCCGATAGTGAATCACTCGCCTCTTCTTCATATTCTTCGATCATAGCGGAGTCAACAAAACCAGCCACGTTCTTCTTTTGGCCGGCGCTGCGGCGGATCGGGCGACCGGTCTGTTTGTTATACTGGATGACGTGTGAGGGACTTCCAAGCTCCGGGCTACTGGAAGCTCGACCCCGCGCATCGGACTGGCTTTGATTGACACCCTGAGCCATGGGTTAGTCAAATATCACCCTCGCCGTGGAGCGGCTAGAGGGACGGTTGGGGGGTCGCGGGGGAGGTTGTGACGCTGAGACTGCACTGTTTTGAAGCGGAGTAGGAAGTCGGGGAGGCGCGTGGATTGTGCGTGGAGACGGCCGGTAGGCAGAGGCAGGCGCGATGTATGGTTCACGATGTAAAGGAAGAAGCGGTAGCAGCGGGTAGTAGTAACTGCGATAACCACGGTAACGCTAAGTCTTGGCTCGCGAGACCGCAATACAGGGCCGCACGCAGGTGATAGAGGTAGGAAGTGACGTGAAAAATACGAAGGATAGACTAAATTCCATACATGATCTATCAAGTCGACAGTGCTACCCACAGAGGACAGTGCCCGAAACCGCAGCACAACCCAAAAACAGAGGCCAGCGCCAGGCGTCTATGGCTTCCCAGAGACGCCAATTCGTGCTACCATGCCTACATGGCCTATGAGGACATGGACCGCAGGTGAAGCAAAAGGCGTTCAGCAAACGCCGTTGACAACTAATTCCAATCATGAGGTTTCCGTGTCCCCTCTAGGTGGTGAGGTGCCCGGGGCATGTCAGCAGCTCCCACATCAGCCAGCTCGCGCGGGCCGAGTGGGGATGCAACTGTCTCAATGGCGTTGAATCATCTTGGTTTTAGTTGTAAGGAACAGGAGTGGATCATGGCGTTGGGTCCTTTTTTTAAACCGCAAGCGAGGCCACGTGACGGGCGAGGCCGGAACGGACCAGCCACCGACACGCCACCAGAGCGCCGGCTCGGCATGTTGGACGCACTGTCGGACGACCGTATTGAGGAGCTTACCTCTTCACAGAACCGCCGGTGATACCCCTCTTGAACGATGGCGACGCTGAGATCTGCCCCACGATGGCCGCTCAGGCACCTTTGTCGCCGCTCCAATGCATCAATTGCTGCTAACCACCAGCGATTTCCGCTGCACCAATGGCGGGGCTATGCTTCGTCCATTGAAAGCCAGCAGAAGGTATGTTCTCATTCAACGACCTTTCACTACAGACAATGGACGCCAACAGAGGTTTAGCTGCTCTCCTCAAGCCTTGAAGACGCAGACCCGGCCGTCTACACAATTATCGAGAAGGTGCGCCCATCTCCGCGCTTGGCCGCTCTTACTCTTTCGAAGCTCACCGTCCATGGCCCGTAGGAGAAAAGCAGACAGAAGCACTTTATAAACCTCATACCCTCCGAGAATTTTACATCTCAGGCTGTGCTCGATGCACTCGGCAGTGTGATGCAAAGTACGTTTCAAGCACCAGCTACACGAAGATGAAGCTCACGCTTGGTGACGCAGATAAATACTCAGAGGGATATCCCGGGGCACGATACTACGGGGGTAATGAATACATCGATGAAGCCGAAAGGCTCTGCCAGAAACGGGCCCTTCAAACCTTTGGGCTGAGCGATTCGGAGTGGGGGGTGAACGTCCAGCGTTGGTTGTCCCCCTACTTTCAGAATTTCATCACGACTAACAAGGAACCGCAAGCTCTATCTGGGTCTCCTGCAAACCTCTACGCCTACTCCGCCGTTCTCAACACCCACGACAGAATCCTCTCCCTCGATCTCCCCCATGGCGGCCACCTTTCTCATGGCTATCAGACCCCCACCAAGAAGATTTCTGCCGTTTCTAAATACTTCGAGACACTACCTTATCGGTTAAATGAGAAGACGGGCTTGATTGACTACGAGAAGATGGCAGAACTTGCGACGCTTTACCGCCCAAAGGTCATTGTTGCGGGAACATCCGCGTATAGCCGACTTATTGAGTATGAGCGTATGAAGAAGCTAGCTGATAGCGTAGGGGCGTACCTTTTATCAGATATGGCACACATTTCAGGTTTAGTGGCAGCCGGTGTTATTCCATCCCCATTCCCGCATTCTGATATTGTCACGACAACGACCCACAAGTCCCTACGAGGCCCACGTGGTGCGATGATATTCTACCGCAAAGGCGTGAGACGGGTGGACAAGAAAGGTGTCGAGGAGATGTATGATTTGGAGGGTCCAATTAATGCGTCCGTATTTCCAGGACATCAAGGGGGTCCTCATAATCACACCATCACAGCTTTGGCTGTAGCCCTGCAGCAAGCGCAGACCAAGGACTTCAAAGCCTATCAGCAAATGGTACTGGAAAATGCAAAAGCGCTTGCACAAAGATTGGGTGAGTCTAAGGAGAGAGGCGGTCTCGGATATAACATTGTTAGCGGAGGCACAGACAATCATCTCGTGCTTGTTGATTTAAATGACAAGGACATTGATGGCGCCAGAGTTGAGCGTGTACTAGAACTAGTCGGAGTAGCGAGCAACAAGAACACAGTTCCGGGCGATAAGTCAGCAATGAAGCCAGGTGGTCTGCGCATGGGAACTCCGGCCATGACTACGCGGGGATTCCAGCCGGAGGACTTCCGAAGGGTTGCAGATGTTGTTCACCGAGCAGTCACGATTGCCCAAAAGGTTGACAAAGATGCAAAAGCCTACGCAGAAAAATCGGGCAGGAAAAATCCGGGAAGTGTAGCAGCCTTCAAGGAGTATCTTCGTAGTGGCGATGATGTGACGGACATTGTGCAGCTTCGCAAAGAGGTGGAAGATTGGGTTGGCACTTTCAGTCTACCTTGGGATAAGAGCTCGTAAGAATGAAGGCGGCAAATGAAATTTACATCATGATATATGGATGGGCATTGTCCCGACTCAACTCTGGGAGTAATGTAACAGAGGAATGAGCGGTGAAGGCGAAATGGTTTGGGTTTGTACATACTTCTCTTCATTATCTCACATACTTCACCTTCACCCACCACACCACCGGACAATGGTAGGGTGAAAGCGGAGTCATCGTCATCCGCACTCCTGTGACCGATTGTTCGTGACTAGTATTGTTGAGTATCATATCAAATGTTGAGCAGCGTCGCTACGTTAACATCCACTTTAGCTCGAATCCCCGAGCTTTGTTTGTTTGACCGCTTCCTCTTATTCTATCCTATTCAGCGTAGCGCACCGGTAGCCTCGCAGCCGTAACATCCCAAATGCTCCTTTTTTCAACCATTATCTGCCTGTTGCTCCCAGTAATAACAGCATTGTCCCCTTCACAGGCTGATAGATTCTCATATCAACCCAACACCAATGACGACTCATCGTCAACGACACTGACGTCGACCCACAACATCTCGAGCTCACTGGTTAGTATAACAGCTACACCGAATACTCTTGTTACTGTCGTGACCAAGGTCGAATCCACGCTGGTATTTGTTGGAAGCGACCATAGGTCGCGATTAAACCCCCCCGACAAGGACAATGGACCTAATTGGATGGAGGAGTCATGGGTTCAATTCATCGGCTGGACGCTACTCTGCTACAACACTCTATCGCTCTTCTTGTTCATATTGTTTTGGGCGGTTGGCGTCTTAGACAATGCTCTCAATGTGAGTCCCTCTTCTCAGCCACTTCCAAAATAGACAAAAGAAATCGGACGCCATATTGACTAGAAACCCAGCTCAGCCTCAGCCGACGAGATGCTCAACCTACACTTCACCTAAGGAATCGCCAACAGAACGATTTGACGACCGTTGCTCCAGACATCCCAAGCATTACAATGGAGCAGAACACCCCGCCTCGCACTGACCAGCCTCTTGAGCATGTTGTCTATGGCCATAGCAACAGTGCTCCCACCTCGCCCCCTCTCACCTCTCCCTTCCATCCTGATACCCTCCAGGACATCCAACGCGATCGCGTCCGCCGACATAATGCCGCCTTGGACGCCGAACTACGGAGATTAGGCATGATATGATCTCGCGGCGCGAGCCGTCAATCTCACTCGCATCATCCACCATGAAGCACTTCGAAGGACTTCGGCAAATTCCGGGGGCCTGAAAATCATACTATCGCGGTGGTATGTATGCTGTGTTACATTGGCTTTCAGAAATTTGATCTTATCATGTAGCTTTGGAAGTTAGTTCTACCCGGTACCTTGAAGATCAATCGATCATCTACGCCGCTGCCGCGCCCTACTCGACTCGAAGGTCATACGAAAGATTGAAGGTTAAGATTGGCGTTGCTTATGCTTTGGATATTTGTGTACTCTTGAATAAGGCTCGGGGCGGAGCGGGCCGGGATTCCGCTGGCCGGTCGTTTGCGACTCGTATTGGCGGTGCTGGGTATAAACTCGAAGAAATATCTAGCTGTAACTACATACATACAAATAGCTGACTCTTTTTCAGAGGTAGAGTAGACTTTTTAGCCCAATCAATCTTCTAGCAATACATAGAATGCTATCATCTACTCGTAGTCGTTCACTGTTGCCCAGTTCCCCCATCCCCCAAATTCATGTGGCCCTCTCCACCCTGAATGCGAACCCGAGCGTTGCACTCCGTCTCACTCGCATCCGCATATCACGGATCCTCCATACCCCTCTTCCAGAAGCCCTTCATTGTAGCCATCACCCAGTCCATCATCCACCAAGCCTTGGTTCTCCATGCACTAAGCAACTTGTGCCCTCTAGTCTATAGACAGCATAAGCACGCCTATTTCTCCAACCACTAATAGTCCATCTCTATAAGCATATACTTTGCCATGCATAACAAGCCTTTCAAATTCCGTCGCCGTAGACATGCACATCTTTTCCTATTTCGGTAAAGCCTAAGTGTGCGTTTGGGGTTGCAATGAAGACTTGCCAAGGAATGCATGGGCCCCCCTTGTTTTATCATTTTATGGGGTGCAGGTGTGCCACCAACATTGACAAATAAACCTAGCCCTTGGCAAGCACTGTGTTTCGAGTTTTGTTGCCGACCGCATGGAACACACGGCAATGGTTGAATTTGAGCTTTTCGCATTTTCTTGCAATTTCACTCGGTCATTCTACCTTCCTAGGCACTACGAGTAGTCCGTGAAAATCTTCCAGTCACGTACCGATCGAGAGAAACTAACGGACTAAGGAGAGCATAATGAGATGCCGAAGAATCGTGAGGGCTTTGCGCGTGATAGAAGTCTAATAAAGGGGGTAAAAAGAGCAGAAAAATCAACTCCAGCAGGTTTTTTTTTTTTAATTGAAACGAACGTCGATATGATTTGATGGGGTATTTTAAAAGCTATACGGACGCGCTAAGCTAAGGGATATATGCTACAAAAATGCTATAGGAATAAGAAATAGTGAAGAGTAAATAGGATGCGAGAACCATTATTAAAACCTACGCCTGATTTTAGGCTACTGATATGGTTGCCTAAGTCCGTCTCTCATATCATTGCGTCAAACCAACTTGAGCATAAATGATAATCCACCCCGGTGGAGAACGCCATTTTGACTCCTCAAGTAAATCCCAATATGTCTCCATTTCAATAGCCGTCATTGTCATCTCTTCGCGCTGGGATTCAATGGTCCTCGCACTGCGTTGGCTTGTTCATACGGACTATCGTCATACGTCACCCAGTTCGGTATGCTACTTGTGCGCTTGCTCTTGGAATTGTTTCTGGTCACGCTCGCACGGACCTCTCTACGTCCGCTCACGTTGCCGTATCCTAGGACCTCCGGACGATCTAAATCGAACGGATCCGACTGTCGACCAGTTCGAGGCATCACGGACACGTTACTGAACAAATTTGTCGAGGGACGGCTAGGCCCAGGCTCACCGAAGAGAAGCGATGATCCGTTTGATTCGCGGGAAGCGGCACTCGAAGTTGCGTTGAAAGAGGGTAGAGTGGAACTGTACGTGTTTGAAGGTCGGGTTGGAGGGTTAGGTGGCAGCGGCTGGTCCGGGACCGGCGGAGCATCCAAGGGATCGAAGAAGGGATTGTCAGTACTAGTATAGACCGAAGCTGTGTAAGCAGTAGAGGGGGGATGTGAGCGAAGCGCCATCGCCGCGCTTTGTGTCCGGTTATGAGATGAATCGCGGAGCCATTCCGGTGTACCGCTTCCATTGCGCTCGGCAAGTTCTTCAAGAATGGAAGCAAAGGGGTCCTTGGGTTTTCGCTCGGACTTGGCTACAGGCTTTGGAGTTAGAGGTGGCCGCTGTTGGTCCTTTAAACCGTCGACGATGGCGCGATTGGAGGAAATTCCTTCCTTGGAGTTTGGATCTGCCTTTGTCGTCTCCGGATCTGCAAAAGGATTATCAGTGTTTTTGGTATTACGAAAGCCCGGATCCTCTACAATTCCTGGGAATGGCGATTTCGATCCCACAACAAGGCTCTCTTTCCTCTGGGCCAACAATGTTCTCGATCTCTTCAAGCTAGGCATGCGTTCGCCGAAGCCCCGGAGCTGCTGTCGCAATCTTGATGGCGGCTCGCTTATTGACTGGCTCCGTCTATTCGATCGTACCGAATAGACCGAGCTCACACTGCTGCGAGCACTGTGCCTTCTGTACGGATTCTCTGAGGGGCCGGATTTCTTGCCTTTCAACTTCGCAATCAAGAGCCCTGCGCTCGCCGGAATATCTTGTAACTTATTCCCAATATCTTTCACTTTGACGATAATACCCCTATCCATGTCGTTCTTCTCATTCATCCGTTGTTGCCATCTTCTGAAAGGCTCCTTTGATTTTCGCCTCCTCAGGCACAAGAATAGCAGTGCGCTGATGAGTGCTATGCCCACAAAGCCGCCTACGACCCCACCCACAATGCCCCCCACACTCGTCGCCCCAGTAGTTGGAATGGTAAGACCGGCCCTTCCTCCGGAGCCCTGATTATCTGGCGCTATTATTCCATCTTCACCTCCGGATGGAACTCCTGTACCGGTCGTCTGCGGTGCCTCGGGTTGATTGTCTGAAAAGGGTATGGACGAGAAGGCGACGGCAGTGGGTGACCGTTCAGAAGGCGATTCGATCGGAGTGGTGGGATCCGGCGATGTCGAAGTTATAGCCGCAGAAACCGTGCCAGATCCGGCTGTGCTACTTGCCGTTGCCGGAGATGGGGTTGAAATCTCTCTGGCTGCTGAAGATACTTCTCCTGTCTCACTAGGGTCTACTCCGAGGTTCGGTGCTATGGCTGCAGGCTGAGGCGGTGGAAGATTTGCAAGCGCTGAAGTTTGCACTGCTGACGATGCTGGGCTGTCCGTATCTATTGCCGTGGACACTGCCGAAGGGGGCGGCGATGCGACTGGACTCGAGGATGGAGGTGGAGGCGGGGCTTCCACGACACTCGACTGTATCTGTAGTTGAACATCCGAAGTCTCCTGAACAACATCAGGAGGGGTACTCTCTTCTGCATCTGCTGCCGAAGTGAGTGTCGATGTGGACGTCCTGGCTCGCGAGCGAGTGCATCGCCTGCCATTCACCGTCGTGATAGACTCTTGGGGAGTTGCCATGCAGAAGAAAGATTCATAGAATGAAACGCCAACGAAGGCTGGAAAACAGAGACGAAGGAAAGGTTCAGAGCACCGCGGGCGCTTTGGGCATATTAGACAGTGGGAAATGAAAGTTTCTGCAAATTCGGATGCGAACTGGAGTCACAGGTGGAGGGTGGTAGTAGCGGCTGGGAACTCGGCCGGGTGGCCATCAACCGCTGGCATAAGATGGCCTGTGGTAGTGGTGCTTGGGGATTCCTGAAACGTGAGCAGCTTCATGTGCCTCTTCAAGCAACGATTCCAACACAACTGAAGCGTAGGAGGCATCGCAGCTTCTGGATGGCAGCGGTATGGATGTCTCAGCCCAGAAAAATGACGATGGAGGGTATATGCTGGGAGCGGGCATCGTGACGTCGCGGTGGGCGAGTCGTGAAGCTGACCAGAGGGGTGAATGTGGGTGGGAGCCTCGGACGTCGAAACTCACGTGACTCATCGGCGTGGCGCGTTCCGGCCAGATCTCTGCCTAGCCGCAGGAACGTCCAGGTGTCTCCTGCAGACGATGACAGCAGGTCATCTAGGTCCTCTTTATCCGCGCTGCCTTTCTGCGCCGCAAAGATCAGGGCTCCGTGAAGCTGTTGGACGAGCGGCGGCTGCGATTCTGGGAGCAGCACGGATCGAACACCATGGCTGCAGCGGCTGGCTGTGGTATCGACATGCTTTCCAAGACTGCAAGCCGTCGAGCAGCAGCCGAGACTCTGCGAACTCCCCTTTTCTTTCCGGGACGCTGTGGGCGCACAATAATGGCGGCCGGATGCCTTTCGCCCATGTCCTGCATAGCCTTATGCACAGACGGTTGCAGAGCCGGGGTTCGACATCGCTCCATCAACCGCCAATCCAACCGTCCTCCATTGACTCTGGTCCGAAGCTGTTTACACTTCGGCCGCCATGTTCAACTTTAGCGGTAAGTTCCAACGCTTTCAGTAGCCCCACGTGTATTCCTTCCCGCGCCGTGTTCTACCAGCTGTTCAGTCTGAACTCACCCTTCACTGGTCTACGCCACACCCGCCACAGATCCACTCTTTCTCGCAACACCGAGACCCCGCGCCCTTTTTCCACGGCTCCCAGTGGTTTCTCTCAGCAAATCTCTTCTCCCTTAATGGCTTGTTACTTCGCTTTGCCCCATCTCTTCTTGTTCTGTGCAACTTCTCCGTCTCCGTTGCGCCATATGTTTCGCCGGAGGCGCACCGTGCACATAAATTAGAATCCGCTGATATAGATCTCATGCAGGCGGTCTCCTCGCCGGCCAGCACGACTCGCAAAAAGAGCGGCCACCGCCATCACGGCCTATTCCCGTGACCTTCCCTTTTCTTACACCGCCCCAACCATCGTTAGAGAAGCCGCCTCCTTCGTGGTCCGAGGGCTCGTCATCCGGAATACCCGCCCATTTTCTGGGTCTCAAGAAGCCGTCTGATGTCAGCCTGGATACGCTCGGGCTGCTCAATATATCTTTTGGGCCCCAATGTGATTCCGAAACACTTGTACCCTCAGCGCCGAACTATACACGGCCGTATTTGCCCCCAAAGTCGTGGTTGGAGAAACCGGATGCAAGCACAGTAGAGCCGTCTCCTACTCCGGATCCTCCTCAGCTTCTTTGCAACGGCAGAAAGGTTCCGGACCACAACGAATTCTACGTCCGTGCCAAGGAGTTATTCTTCAAAAATGAGGATGCCTTTTCAAATCTTACTCGCAAGGCCGCTGTGGAAAAAGTACCTTTGCGACTTGCTCACTTCCGAAGGTTTTGGGAAGGGCTTGACAATTTGGCTTACTACTGGGACAATTCACTTGATGAGTATTTGCCGCCGAAACCGAGACTTGCTGCTAGTAGTGCCCAGCCGCCCCGGGATTCTTCGTTGGGCAGGATAGAGGAGGGTATCACGAACGACGTCGAGCAGCAATCCGAGATGGGATCTGCAGATGTAGAAGAGCCCCGCAAGAAAGCTAAGACCGCGCCTGAGAGTAATAAAACCATGACCTTGCCAATAAATTCAGTGGGAACTAGCAGCAATGTGGCAGCACCTGCTAGGCCAGCATCCATATCCTCCTCCAAGGTGTTGCCCGCTCGAACCTCACCACCAAAAGTCCCATGGGCCGTGAACATGCACACAACTGTGGAGAAGCCAGTCGATCTGTCTAAAGGGTCTTATCGCGGCTATCGGATTGGAAACGGCGCCGAGATGCCAGATCAGTACCGACTAGATTGCGTACGCTCTTTCCTTGAACCAATCACATGGGCTTTCGGAGTGACCTTGGTACCGCATCGTCGACCACCCGTTCTTACCCTTCAGAACGTGAGATTTCCTATCCGTATGAACAGCGTTGCATGGCGAGGGCCTACGGACCGCCTACGGGCGCGGCAGGGGTTCATGGAGGGACCTGTACTAGGCGTACAATGCAGACCAGACACCAACTTCGGCTCAAGTGGTGATCTAGAAGCTGAGTCTGTCCTTGATATAGTGCGAGAGATTGGTGGTATGCTTTTATTGGCCCAAGAACGAGATAGGGAAGGCAAGACTGAGATCAGACCCGGCGAAGGAAAGTGGTGGACATCCAACCCTCGTTGGGGCGGCGGGCCTGGTGGCGAGGTTGGAGAAGCAGTTGGAGTTAGCGATGCTACGAACCTATCATCTACTCCAGAACCGGAGGAGAAACATTCTAGACAAAGGTCTGGGCAAAGCAGTCGGCGACCAAAACCAACACCTGCGGAAATCTGGAAAGCTTTGAGGCCAGGAAATCCTATGTGGGACCCCAAGATTGTCTACGAAGCAATTGGCAAGGATAAAGACTCAGAGTGGGACGAGGTTGGCGCTGGTTACCCTCATATCTTTCTTCTTATGTTGACTTGGAATACAGGTTTTCATGGTGTCATCCCTTAACCATCATATTAGCATTCTAAAGCTACGAATACACCGGTTCTATATCCGGTATCTGACGGACGGTATCCTTCCGGACGACACGCATCTAGACCCTCAATGGAAATCGCCTATACTACATCGCACACGTTGGTTTGACCTGTTCCTCGTAGAAGACCGCACCGAAGCAATGCGTGGCTTGTGGGGCATCATGGCGTATCTGATGAGGGCGCAGCCTATGGAAAAAGTTGATGTCACCATGAAAAATAGTTGAGCGTTTAATCGGAAAAATATTTGATGACCCTTCGCTCTGCGCCAACCGCAAAATCGTCATGTGTCCATAATCGCGAACTCCCCCGAGGCAAATCAGGGATCTATTTCCCGAACATTTGACTTTTCCGAACCAGGTCAATTTATGTTACCCATAGCTACGCACAGAAATAGTTCCCGTCTTAGTGCTCAAGCAGAATGGAAGCATTGGTTATCGCATGGATACGATACCATCGTGTGCCGTTCGAGTGTAACTTGTTTGTCATACATTCGCTTATTTCTTTTAGCTATAGGATTTCCATTTAAAGGAATCATATCGACTGTCGATCGAGTAACGCAGAGGGCTGGCATCTCACCAAGGATTGTCCTATCTAGCTCGGAGACTTGCAAAAAGTTCCCCAAAAAAAAAAAAAAAAAAAAAAAAAATTTGGAGGAACTTGCCTAACGCCGCATATTAGATGATAGGGAGTTTCACGTTCCCGAACCCCAGATCGTCCTGTTTCTGGTCGTAGAGCCCAGTTCCGATTACTTCGCTTCGCATTTCAGGGTCAGAGTATTTTCTATCATCTAGTGTTGGGTATTCACAATTTTTTTTTCTTGGCTTTACTACTGCAAAGCACGCAAGTTGGTACCCAAACAGGCTATTGGACCACCGGGCTACTCCTTCAGAAGGACGAGCCGATCCAGTAGTGCTATTTTGGTAATTGAAAGTTTTGATAATCTATTTCAATATACGGGCAAAATACTAAAGGAGACCGTGCAAGAAGGAAACATAAGTAGATAAAAAAGTCATCATTACATAGAGGCCGAAAGGCCATTCACACTATAACGGGCGACTCTCTTTTTTTTTTTTCCGAACCTATCCTCATAAAACGAGTGAGTCCTCCTCCTCCTTCTCCTTCTTTCCCCCCCAAGATTTCAACGTAGACTCTCATTTCAAATTAAACATAATACCAAAATATTCAATACAAATAAACAGTCTCATAGACAATTGAATCTCCCTCCTCAATAGACTAAAATATGCAACTCTTCCTACCAAACGATACATCAATTGCTCCAGTTGACCACTCTGTTCCAACCCCTCTTTGAATAGTGAAGCCCGCATCTCTTGGCACACTCGTCAGTTCCCAGTATACTGCCCGAACCGACGTCAGGGATCCTCTGGCCAATATCCTGGACATGCAAACCACGGTCACCCAGCGCGGCAGCCAAGATACCAGCCGGAATTCCCCCAAAAGCCGCATTGAAGATATTGGTGGTGCCAGTGTCCTCGGAATTCAGCGCACTAAGCAGAATTGCGTTGTCGCAACCTACATCACACACACACTGGTTAGCCAATAGTTTCCAAGTCCAAACACCCAGGCTAGATTGAAGAGAGGATAGGAAGGGGGAACGAGCGAAAAGGCGGTGAAGGATGTAGTACCGTTGTTCTGCATGGTGTGCAAACTGCCATCTGGGAAAATCGTCATCATGCCCGGTTTCAAGTTCGTCGTGATTGTGTTCGCACCGTTCTCGGCTACCATGTAGGTTGTAGTGTTGCCCGATATTGCAACCACCAAATTCGTCCCGCGTGGATGATAGTGTGGTGCCAGCATTGCGCAAGGGCCAAGATTTAGCATGGCAACTGTCATGCCGAGACCTGTGAGGGCGGGGAAAGTGGCTGCATTGGCGTTGACGACGGAGCCGGGGTTGAAATCTATGCGATAGTTGAAGTCGAAAGTCCAGTCTGAGTTGGAAGGGAGGAGGGCCATGCGCTCAAGGTTGGTGGCTGCGAGTTTTAATTTGGCGTTGAGATCTCGGTTCTTGGGGATATCGACGGCGTCTGTGAAGGGAAGAAGAAGGGGTAGGAGAGTAGTTAGAACGGTGGTTCGAGACATGACGCCGATAGTTCACGTGTCTTTCTTGGTTATTGGAAAGGGGGGTAGAGAAGTGTGAGTAAGTGTACGGCGAGATATACTAGAGCCAAAAGCGAGATGGACATGCAAGAATTAGAGAGGTGTTCAATTGAGTTTAGTAGTCGGCGGTGATAAGTGTAGATTGTGTTTACGTGTCCAGTTTGAACTTCCAGTCCAGCGAGGTCTAGCGGGACTTAAATACTCACACACGAAAACGAGGCCGAGGGTTATGGTCTTGAGCAGGGGGCAGTTTTCACCGTTCTTTGTCTGGGCAAGGGAGTATTATTGAAGCCACAGTTACTCCTACAATATGAAAGCGGTCTTAGACAGCATCCCTTTCCAGCTTTCTCTCCTGGCTGGGCTTTTCATATGTCTAAAAACAAATATGAAGTTCGATGAGATCCCCTGCGTTACCTCAAGGCGGCAGACATCGCTGAGAGATCCACTTGAATTATATCTTCTGCCATGGCTCCACCCGCCGGATAGGAGGGGTTCCAAGTTTATTCTATCCTCCTCTATTCAATGTACCTCACCAGGGGACATTAGGCATACTTCTCCGAACCCGGTCTACGGATTCTTTGCTTCAAGGGCTATGAACAGGTGAACCGTGCACGGAGCGCTGGGACGATGGAGTAACCGGGGACCGGAAGGTGTTACTGTAATAGGCATAATGTAATCCAATTTGCCGGCTATGCGTCTGGGTCATCACTGAAGCATCTCGAGGGTTAGTACGGTCCCTCCGGTGTTGCAAAGCGTATCTGTTGTTGAAATAGCGGGGTAAATAGCTCGAGCATCAAATAACCTGGCAGCACAATATGAAAGCCGGTATGAGAAAAGAAATCTCTTCTCTGACACTGTGTGTAGACCAGCACTCGTTTCTGATATATCTTGATTGACGTACAAGTTGATCCATCATCAACTTCCATTTCTCCGGTAAAATTGCTAGGGTATAGAGACATCAATTATAATCTACATGTATTTCGAAAGTTATATCACCAGTCTACATGAATTCAAGACTAGAGAATGTCGCGACACACACTGTGATCCTACCGGTCACGAGAGACTTCGTACCTGTACTATTTGCCTAATGACTCGACCATCGAGTCTGTTGAATCTTTGTAAGCACCTAAAGGACGAGAGACATCTAGGCTCCCACGTTGCGAAACTGTGGCGTCGATTGTGTTCTGTGATCTAGAGGCCCATGCGTATGAGCGGAACAATGCTGTCAAAGCTAGTGGCTGGGGACATATCTAGCATAAATAGAAGGTGAGGACAAGCCCTATAGCTCCTTTAGCAGCTAATGATTATCGAAGCCTGAGGTCACGTCTACAGGATTCGATAGTGCAATCAAGACCTGCGACGTTGCTCCTGTGGATAGCCTTCAACGCCAAAGGGAGTTAGTTTACTCGCATGCATCATCATTAGAAAGACAAGATCTGGCCAACGAATCGACTGGTAAGAGGTAGGTATCATCTAGAAGATACCAGATTATTTTGTACACTCCTGACCCGATATGGTCTTACGGGGTGTTGTTTACACAATCACAATATCATACATTGGAACTGTAGCCAACCAAGTGACGTCCCATCTTCCACCTATTGAAGAACTTTCTGCCTTCGTCAGCCCAAAATACACAACTCGCTACAGCGAGAAGGTGTACAAGATCCAATAAACCCAATGCTTCCGTTTGAAAGATGCGCTGCAATGGAGGGAAATACACCACGGCGAGCTGCCCGATCAGACTGCCCGCTACAGCGTAATTGAACATCTTATTTGAGAAGAGGCCGATTTCACCGGCCAGGACAGATTTGCTTTCCGATCTGCATGTGAGGGCGTTGAACATGTCGAATAAGACGAAGCAGGTGAAGGTCATAGTTGTGTCTCGCGCGGTTACGTCACCGTCGGAAGTCATCTCTCGATAATATGTTGTGAGAGTGCCTATCATGATAATGGAGGCTGATTGCAAGACTCTTTGCAGCAACTGTCGTGTAAGTACTCGAGCTTTTCTCGGTCGAGGAGGCCGACCCATGACTGCTGGATCGACAGGTTCAACGCCAAGTGACTGAGCAGGCGGTCCATCCATGAGGATGTCTGTGCGGCATTAGCTTATAAGTTAGAAGTCGGAGAAGGGGGTCAACATACTTATCCAAAGGATCTGCATTGCATTTAGCGGGTTCTGGAAACCGAGAAAAGTGCTCAGAAGCACGAGGCTGAGAGCGGCGGCGCTTGTGCTGAGTTGAAATGTAAGGAAATTCTGTATATTGTAAAAGATACCCTTTCCCTCCTCGATAGCGTTGAGGATTGTTGAGAAGTTGTCATCTGTCAAAATCATATCTGCAGCTTCTTTGGCGACATCGGTACCCAATTTGCCCATGGAGATACCAATATCTGCCTTTTTCAAAGCGGGCGCATCATTGACACCATCTCCCGTCATTGCTACGACATCCCCCCGTGATTGCAACGCACGGACAATCTTCATCTTGTGTTCGGGACTTGTTCTGGCAAATATCGAAGTCGAGGCTATGGCTTGGGCGAGGTCCTCCTCGCTCATTTGGTCCAGCTCGTCCCCTCGGAGAACAGACCTTCCAAGGGATGAATTCATGCTAAGAGGCATCCCCAATTTTCTTCCAATTGCAACAGCGGTCGTCTCCGCATCACCAGTGATCATTATCACCTTGACTTTTCCCGCCATTAATCGTCGAATAGACCGTTCTACTCCTTTTCTAGGCGGGTCGTTCATCCCCACTAGGCCAGCAAAGACGAGGCCGCGATAATGCTCGTCGTCTCCTAACGCCGAGCCCGAACCAGAAGCGCGATCTGAAGGGGCAGGTGATGCGGTACCACTGCCTCCTTTGTGAGGCGTCCTTCGCCCATCCTTCGACGGCCCGCTTGCGAATCCAAGCACTCGGAGGCCATCCTGCGCCATCAAATCGGCAGCTTTCAAGGCTTCCTGTTTCCGCGCCTGATCCAGAACTACTTCACGTCCCTGAGCTGTGACATAAGTATCACAACGATCCAAAACTTTCTCCAATGCACCCTTAATGTAAGCTACATCGGGCGCGGGGGTAAGTTCTGCTCCTGAACTCCCGTTGATAACGACACCCATCCATTTCCTTTCCGAGCTGAAGGGCGTCTCATAGCGGCGAGCTCCGATTCTTTCTCTAACGTCATCTTCACCAAAGGAGTCAAGTAAGTCAAGGAGAGCTACATCAGTTGGCTGTCCTACCCACCGACTCTTAATGACTGAAGTGTCATCTCCCATGGTTGATGAAAGTACGGCAGCTGTTGAGGCCGCATGTTCTCCCAACAGTCGGGCATTATTGACAATATTACCAATCCTAAGGATGGTTCGCGTAGGCGAGTCAAGATCTGCGGAATCGGTTTTCTTCGTAACTTCAACTGGCAATGGCTCATCGAAATGCCAAATTTTGGTTACCGTCATATGGTTTGTTGTCAGTGTTCCTGTAGTTGAATTAATGTAATTTTTTTTACGAAGCTTTAAAGGAAATTACTTGCCTGTCTTGTCGCTACACACGACATTGACTGATGCCAACGTCTCTACACTGGGGAGACGTCGCACGATAGCATCTCTTTTCGACATCCTGAGGACACCTAAAGCAAGAGTTACAGTAACAATGATTGGAAGTCCTTCTGGGATGGCAGCAACAGCAAGTGACACGCCGATTTGAAACATTTCAAGGAATTCCCAGCCTCGCCACAGGCCGAGAAGCATGATGAATGCAATGACGCCGAACGACATATAGCTGAGATCTTTCCCTAGACGGTCCATGGAAAGTTGTAGAGGAGTACGGGGACTTTCAATTTCCTGTAGAGAAGCTGAGATAGCGCCAAACTCCGTGTTGCCGCCTGTGCCTATTACAATTCCTTGTCCGTATCCTGAACGAACCAAAGTACCCATGAATGCAATATTTTTCTGATCGTTGAGCCGAATATCAGCACCAACAGTACCGGCTGCTGGAGAGGCGTAGAAGGGCGAATGCGGTCGTGTAACGGCAGAATGTGGTTGGATGGTCTCGGGAGACTTTGGTACTGGTTCATTTTCCCCTGTGAGATTCGATTCGTCAATCGTGAGGTCGGCAGCATGGGTGATGCGGATGTCCGCCGGTATGCGGTCACCAGTGTGGAAGAGCACCAGGTCCCCAGGCACAAGCAGAGTGGCAGATATCGTGGTCGAATTCCTTTCTGCAGCTTCCAGGGATGATAGAGAATCCTTCAATTCGTCCATTTCGACACTATCGGGCCCAACCTCGTTCGCGAGGCGCCCATTTCGAGGCTGGTCTATTCCAGCACGTATTATATGAGCAGAGTGCGGCACCAACTGATTTAAGGCCTCCAAGGACTTTTCAGATCGGTATTCCTGAACGAAACCAACAGTGACGACGATCGTTACTGCAGCTGCTATGCTTATTGCATCTTCCAAATTGCCCATGATGAACGAGACGGCCGCGGAGCCAAGGAGCAACAAGATGAGTGTTTCCCTGAATTGCTTGAGAAAGCGCAGCCATAGCGGTTCCGGTTCTTCGTGCGGTAGCTCATTAGGGCCGTGTTCGTGTATCCGTGTTCCAGCGGCGGATGGGGAAAGCCCATGCGTTAAGGACGTCGATAGCTTACGGGCGGTTTCTTGGGGACCGAGGACAGAGTAGGAAGATGTTATGGACTATTGATATAGATATATATTAGCCCTCGATCTTGTAAAGAGGACCTAGGCATAAATTAAAAGGATGGACGGAGATGGTTACCAAGGGCGTTGAGCGTCTTTGCGGCGCATCAGGAGGCTGCAGCAGAGGCGACTCTGCCCGCGTAGCTTTTGACGGTGCGGCGGAGGCATGATACAGCGGCAATGAGGGGGTCGAAGCTCTTGACATATTGTCATGGCCCAATAGCCACGTTCGAGCGGCCGTCAAAACGTGTCCTCAATTGGGTGCGCTGGGATGAGGAGAAGAAATTATGAAGTGAATAAGCTGATTATCGCATCGATGCTACGAGAAATTTACAACTAGGCGGAAAAGGAGAAAGAAGGCGTGCCGCGGTGGATTCTTTGAATGTAAAGTGTTGACGCTGCAGTTAGAGTGTCGAAGCGATCGCCTCTACAGCGATGGTAGTGCAGGGGCCAAACGCGACTGGATGCCGGAGGCCTGGTCTCCGGCCGAAAGTAGTTTCACAAATGAGCATGTGTTCTATCGAACCTCTACAGAGCAATCTGGGGAAATCGGCATTTCTGCTGTCCTGTTTGTAGTACATCTACATGTCAAGTGTCCTATTCAGCGTTCCCGGTCGAGATTCTGTCTCGGCACCCGGATCTGGCAGCAGAGCTTCTGGGTGACTGCACGGTTCCGCTTGCTCAGAGAAGTGATGCTCATACAGTAGTTCATTCAGCAACTTCGCCACTTATACGGGTCCAAAATGTGTGCGCTAGATCGCAGCTGCCTCACAAGAGCTGGTGGTGCTGAGCGATAGCCCATGAATGACCGTCCTCTGGAGTGCTCCCGTTGTCCAATTTAGATGGATTCAATCGCACCGCTGGCTGGAGATGGTTGCATCTTGGCCCATATTGTCCTCCCAAATGGGCACGTTATCGTACCGGACATAGATGGTGCGGGGGCTTGGATTATTCGATGCTCCTGTTCACACGCTCAAGTCTCTGTGAAACTTGCTTATATAAGATGGCAGGTCGCGCCGCCAAGGACCGGATCGTACCAACGGACCCCTGCGCGCACCTGCCACCGATTTACCATCACAACAAACCCCCCAGCCTCATCATCGGCGCATTCATCCTAGAGCTCGCCATTTGACCCCCCCCAACACATCCCCCCATCCCCCATCCTTCACACGCTCTCGCTAGCTTAACATTTGTCGCGCACACATCCGCCCTGCAGCCCGCTTTACGGCCGCGCGCAGAGTATATGTGTTAGCTTCGTCTGCCCCCGACGCGCCGATCACAACACCATTGCGCGCGCGCAACATTGACCCGTCACTCAACCTTCCTCTGTTGTCGCCAACATGTTTTATCCTCCACATCTTTTGTCTATGTCGGGGCCGCTAGCCCGTGTCTGGCTGGCGGCTAACATTGAAAAGAAGCTCTCCAAGCCCCAGGTTCTCCAGGACAAGATCGTCGATGACATTAAGGTCATCACGCGGCCGGAGGTCGCAGGGGGGCCAATGGCCCTCCGTTTAAGCGGCCAGCTCCTCCTAGGCGTCGTGCGCATATACAGCAGGAAAGCACGTTACCTTTTGGATGACTGTAATGAAGCCCTGGCAAGGATCAGGACTGTGAGTTGCTTACGCCTCCAGATTCTAGCCACGACTAACGCACTCGCTTTAGGCATTTCGTCCTGGTAATGTTGACTTGTCCGCAAATCAGTCCCATATCGCCAACCCTGCCAGCTTGACTTTGCCGGATGCGATCACCGAAATCGATCTTCTTCAGCCAATGCCCGATGTATCATTAGTTTTGGCACAACAAGATTTGAATCTGGGTGGGTTGGAGGATACTACGGTGTTAGATTGGGATAATAGTCAGTTCTTGTCTGGTAGCATTGAACAACCGCGTCAGGGACCCACACCTTTGGACGATGATTATTTGCCGATTGATGTAGGTGCAGATTATCCCCCCGGCGGCGTGGAGGAGGGTATGAGTATTGAAATTGGACGCAACGCACCCCTAGGACGTCGGGCTTCCGAGGAAATTGCTTCAAGCCCAAAACTTCTGGAAGAAGATCCGTTTGATTTTGGAGACGATATTCCTGACACATCCCATTATGCCGCGCCCGCCGAGGAAGTTGGTGTAGACGTAGATATTACTATGGGCGGAATGACGGACATAGTAGTTCCGGCAGAACCCGAGCCAGAGGGAGATGAGTCTGTACCGGAACACCGTAAGCGCGAATCGCTCTCGCCTTTATCTTCGATTCGATCTAGTATTGAAAGAGATCTTGAGCAAACATTCCAGCAAGAGCAAGAGACTACCGCGTTCGAAGAAGAGGAGTCGGTCCACCATGCTCAAAGAGCGAAGCGTCGAAAGGTTTTGCACGCGGATGCCGACACGGAAATTCAAACCGCCCAGATTCGAGAACAGCAAAACGACCGCTCCAAGATCTTAAAGCCTGCTTCGTTCCTTCCTCGCGATCCGATGCTTCTTGCCCTTATGAACATGCAAAAGTCCGGCGGATTCGTTTCAAGTATCCTTGGGGATGGTCGCAGCCGAGGCTGGGCACCAGAACTTCGAGGCATTCTTTCTTTGGAGGTTGTCGAGCGCCCGGGGCAGAAGCGAAAGAGAGATAGCGGCGTAGCGGATCTAGACATCGAAGAGGAAGCAGCCTCCGGTGCTGAGAAGACCCCACAGTTAGAATTTGAGGAAGAGCAACCGGAATTGGAACATATTGTGGAGAATATTGGAGGAGATACCACCGGCTTTGGACAGGACGATGAAATTATTCAACTTCCAGAAGCTGAAGGGATCGTGCCTTTGGAGCTGGAAGAGGAAGAAGGATTTTCACCTGTACCAGACAATTTTGACGACACAACCGCGCCCCTCCTTCACCCTGCTGAAAGCGGACCCATTTCTCTCGGTACCAAACACGCTGTTCACCTTCTCCGCGAGCGCTTTGGCGCGGAAGCTGAACATAGTGAATCACAACGACAGAGGACCAGTGTACTTTTTCAAGACATGTTACCGGAGGCTACGACAACCAAGGCAGATGCTACTAAGATGTTCTTTGAAGTACTTGTTCTTGCTACTAAGGATGCCATCAAAGTAGAACAACCCGTAGATCAATTAGGTGGCCCACTTCGCATCCGTGGCAAGCGAGGTCTCTGGGGCGAATGGGCAGAGGCTTCTGCTGGTGGGGAGCTAGAAACTCAACCAGAACCCACATCCCCAGCTGCTCCTGCGGCTGCGCCCGGGGTTACTATAGAGGCATAAAAACCCACCGATACCGGCATTGTTCTGTGGTTTGCTATGTACCGCTCATTTGTGAGCATAGCATGTCTTGATTGTGTTTGGACGGGCGAAGTTGGCTGGATACCCTTTTTAATGTTAAGCATGCCTTGAATAAAGTGACTTTATTCGGCGTTTTAGGTTGGATATTACTCCGATTGGGATTTTGGGTATGGCTCAAATTCTTTTTTTTTTTTTCGACGCATTGGGTTGAACCTCTATTATTATGTAGTGGGGTTGGAAAGACTATTTTTTCGAACTGCACAAAAGCACCTAACGTCCCTCCCAACGTGCCAGAAAAACCCGTCGTGCCCGAAAATACGAGTACTTCGACTTCAAGCGACTATAACTCAGCGCGCACATTTAACTTTGCTATATTTCTTTATAAGTCATGTACTAGAGCTAATTTGGAACATTTGGGACACCTCCTGCTTCTAAATTACGTTTGCATTGTCGCCTTCGCGCCTGACTTATAAAGAGCCTCCTTTCATGGCGAAATAGAGTTCCCTACCTAAAGCGCAATTATCTAGCCCTTACCACTCTAAATTCTTGTAAAAGGGCCTTGTCCGAGCCTCAGAACCTTACTCCAATGTTGGGAAATTATTATCAGCCTCATGTGTAGTGTGGTGCGCAACTTCATACGGCTAATTGGTACCTCCAGCGGAAGCAATCACGAATCTTGGCTAATGCGAGATGACTCTATACGTCCTACCGTATTTTCCTAGTATAATTTGTTGTAGCAACTGTTAGAGCTATAACTATGTGGCGTCTAGCCCAGTGCTCCAGGATATTATAAAATCCAAACCCAGGTTGGGAGCAGAGATGAAGCTTAGATACGGCCATCATATGACTTCGAGATGTGGTCCAACGCAGGGCCATGTTTTATCTAAATACCCTCCGTGACATAGCTATAGACACTATTACGTCGCCCTCAAGCTCCGTAGACCCACTGCTAGAACCGCCGCAAACCAACCAAAAGATGTGCCCAAGCCTATTACGTCCTCATGCTTATCGAGCTCATTATAACCAATTCCAATACTAAGATAAGATGGGGTACGTGGATTTAGATATAGTGGGTATGGCAGCGGCCAGTATAGATTGGTATAATACCGAGATTGAAGCCTGCGCTTCAGCAAATGGGATAAGTTTCACTAGAAGACCGTCATTGCTGCAAGCACCTACGAAGTGGAAAGACTCTAGATATTTTAGTAATGCAGCTGTCGTACGGTCATACAACGAACCGTCTCTTATATAAGTACTGTAATCTTTAGAGTTGTGGAGAGGTGCTTGGTCTGACTTCTGGGGACAATGAGGAGTTCAGATCGTTCATGAGGGCTTGGTGCTGTAGAGTAGAGATCTCATAGTGAGCTGTACTAGGCAAGGTACTACGCTATTTAGGACTGCATGCCATCTCTGTCACTAGCAAAGATCATTATATCTCCTTGCACGGCCACCCATTCCGGACGTTTAAGGTGTGTATGTGTGTTCTATTATGGCCATGCACCCTATTGGTATGAGCCGTTACGAAGCGCCAGCTATATACATTCTGCTTTATTACGCCTGCTCCATTTCAAAAGCTGACTGTGAGACCTGCTCATCCAATACCTAACTTTATGCTCAACAGAAGAAAGAAAAGGAAAGTAATACACTACCGTGTAGGGCAAGCTGCATAGCTTATCAAGGTCTCGCGTCTATCGGTTTTTCTGGCGTTGTGCGTCTCTTAACCGGCAGCGTGCTAGCCGAGACGCTTTAATAGGTAGCTCGCCTTATTATTAACTATAGGGTAGGAGAGAGCATCTTTAGACGCCTCTGTTCTTTAGCTTCTTCTTCTTCTTCTTCTTCTTCTTCTTCTTCTTCTTCTTCAGCTCTTGTCAGGTCTTAGTTTAGTTGTAACTGTCTAGTACTCTTCGCGAATTTGATCGTCGCTTTAACTACCTTAATATCTAGCTTGTAGGCTCTATAGGTTTATTAATACTCTATCCTCCTTTGTATCTGCTCGAGTACCCTCCCAGCACATATGATAACTCTCTAAACCGCTTTCTATGCTGGTACCTTAGCATTGTTCTCTCTTACCTCTATCGCCTGTATAAGAAGAGAAAGTATACTATCAACTCTGTGTATCCGCACTTATATACTACTATATCCGATACCTTAATCTTATATAGATACTGATTAAGGAATATCTTACCTATCCGTAGTTGCGTAAAGATTACTGCTCCTATACTATTTAACTATTAGTATAGCTTTACTAACTTACTTAGGTAAAAGGCTACATCGATCTTCCTTGTAAATTTACCCATCTCAGCCTATTTCAGCGGGAGAAGTCCTATTATTATGTTGGCTCTTTTCAGCGCCAGTCGTGCCAGATCCTAGGGAATTCCATCCCTCTACGGTGGCTCCTCGTTCTCTTCTCTTGTCGTAGCCTTCGCCAACCTATCTACCTGCTCATTTTCCTCAACTCCTACGTGTCCCGGGATCTAATATAGCGTGACATTAATCATTCTAAGCTTCTTGACAGTCTCTGCCACCACCTCTGACGTTCAAGGCAAGGGTATTGGCGGAATAGGTCAACCATCCTCCCTGTAGCTGTGGCGACATCAAATGCTGCACTACTAAGAATCCCATTGGATATCATTCATAAGCATGCTCTCGTGCGCAGAACCAACTGTATATACACTATCTTCTGCCTACTGCTTTAATTAATAGCAATCTTTAAGAAAAAAATCCCGATAGCTCTATGAAGAAAATAGTCCCTTGTACGCAACATCTAGCATAGTTATAAACGTATAATATAAGGAGTTCTGTTAAATTCCAATCTCTATATTCTCTAACTGCCATCTGTTTAGAGCGTCTAGCAATGTTATTTATGGATGCTTAAGGCCTAGGACGTGTTTGCGTAGTTGGAAGCATTTTCCTATGAGTACAATAGCGTCATTGGAGGAAGTCGATACGAGTTGTTTTCGTGCGCAGCTTGCGTAAGCGTTTGTCTGGCTTAGTCGACGTGAGAGGGTATGTAGGAGTTCTCTAATCACTATGAAAAGAGACTCTACCTCGAAATAGCTAATTAGTATAGAGCTACTACGAGGCTCTTGAGGAAGGCCTTCTACCTGATTACCAACAAAGAAAGCGATTCCTACAGGATAACGCGCATATTTATGCAGCTACGTTGACGCGATAGTTTCTCACCAATCATCAAGCCAACGTCGTGGATTTCCCCCATACTCACTAGACCTCAACCCTATTGAACACTTCTTGTGAGTATTGAAACGGACTCTCCATCAGCTCTACTCTCAGTTTCATACGATTGGAGATACGCAGGCAGAGTGAGATCAATTTTGTGAGGCCCTGTAGAGGATCCCTGGTTCATTGATCCACAGGGTTATTAATTCTATGGCACGCCGCCTGTAGGCTATACGCCGCGCGCAAGGTTATCAGACGAAGTACTGAGCTCCTATAATTCGAACAAGCGTTCATCATGTAATTACGGTTATTGGCGGTGGTTATAGATGTTGAATGAGGAAATTGGCAGTAGCAGCTTATTAGTACATTGTTTACATGATCACGTGTAACGCTAGTTCAGCGTTGTATACGTAGCTTGGCCGCTAGCCTCAGCAATCAACTGTTTTACCCACGATGAACTTCGCGATGCCGGCTTCTCGCACAGCATGACACTCGGCTATGTCAACTTCTCGGACAGCTGTGAATGACTATCAACATATCACGCCGTCTTCGGGTTTTGTAGATCCGCCTTTAACACCTCCGCTAAATGACGGAAAACCCTCTACCCAAGCTCCCCAAACCATCACGCTTTTCAAAGACATTGAGGCCGGGAGGCTCATTAAGCAGCCTTCGCGGACAGTTTTCCAGCTTGCGCCAGGCGAGTACTATGAGATCGAGCGTCGAATTGTGCAAGACGAAGTGCTATATGGATATGTCAAGGATAAGATATGGTGCGTTGCTTCTAATCGAGAAGGAGAATAGGCTGACATTGCATTGTCGAAAGGGTACGATTACGACGGGAACCTGAATCAACTCGTGGTTCGCATGCCTACAGCCATACACGAGTTGTTCGTCGCACGTGTAGAAGATACTATTTATACCCAGCTGAAATCAATTCGTGATGGATCAGATAACGCGACGGCTTTTGCCCAGAAGATACACCCCGCCCGCTCGACCGAAATATGCTTCCCTATCGATGGTGGCCCACCCGGCGCAAGATCGGAACATGAGCCAGACGCCTCTTTTAGCACATCAGTGCACGATACCCTGGTGTAATAATTGAGGTCGCATATTCACAGAAGCGAAAGAACTTGGAGCGGCTAGCCGAAGATTATCTTTTAGATTCTAATGCAAGCGTACAAGTTGTCATTGGCCTAGATATTAAACACAGCAGGAAGGGGTCGCGGAAGGCAACACTATTGGTATGGCGGACTCATGTGGTCTGTTCTGCTGATGGGAATAAGTTAAGGGTGGCACAGAGCGTTGTACACGAGGTATGCTAAATACTTCATACGGCCTCTTTGGTATCAACGATCTAATATATTCTCTAGACGTTTCGTAATGATGAAGGAAATCCTACTGATCGTCCAGGTCTACAACTTCAGCTGACGGACTTTGCATATGAAGAGCTTGCACATAGTGAGCTCGGAAATGACAATCGAGAACTGGTTGTATCTATGCAACAACTTTGCGAATACCTTGATGCAGCGGAGTCCATGGTAGGACAGCCGGAATCACTAGGTGAGCATTCACTTGCTCCTGGGCTTAAGAAGCGCAAAAGATCCGAGAGACCTCCAGATCAAATTCCTTCCAGTGACGAGGTGATGTATGCTGAGCAGGAGGAGAGGGCAGCGAAGCGTATGGCGCAGGAGGATTCCGATTATGAGAATTCGCCATTCAAGAGCTCGTCAGAGTAGAATTACAGGACTCAACTTTAGCCATTAAGGACGTCGCGTATAATATAAGCAGGTCAATATTAAGCCCTTGTCCTATTAGTTAGACGAATGCTCCTTACGTTTGTAGGTGACCCAAACCTTAGTAAACTTTGAACGAGCTCCCCTTATGCTGTCGTTTTATCTAGCTGAAGGCTTAAGTAGATCCACTCGTGCATGCTCATCTGTGGATCCGCTCTGGCTTGGCTCCCGCTATAGATCTTGATCTAGGCGCAAGGTTCTGATTTCCTAGATCTAATCTGGTTGCGGCTGATGTCGATGCTCGAAACCCTTGGCACCTACTGCATTAGCTCCCTCTCACGTTATTCATGGCTGCCCATACGGAACGCCCTCCCCCTCTCTTCATCGATACGAAAATGTCATCGCGTCTTGCGCAAGGTTATAGCCGGAGCAGGTCGGCCGTTCTCCCTCCTTATTAGTGGCAACATATACTGCAAAGTTACTAACATTATCATTTAATACTATTCGTAAGCATGCTTTTCTAACCTTAACCATTCCGCATTTGCGCTATCCTAGCCTACCGCTTTAAACCATGGAAGCCTAACCCCTAGAGTCCTTTGCTAGCCCTTAACAGAAAAATCTCTTTTAAATAACACCTCGAATCCTTAGCGCATAACATACAAATAAAGGCTATTTAACCACTAAATTCCATATTCTCTAGCTGCTACTAATTCAGAGTTGAAAGCGATAACGTGCGGATACTGGAGGCTAAGAAACTGTTTCCGCGACTGGCTGCATTCCTCCATTAATACAACAGCCTTGCGATAAAAATCTTAGCCCTTGTAAGTAAATGCAAGATTGTCCATGCAGGTCAGCGTGTCTAGATGCTTGTCCCCAAGCACCCTCTTTCTTGTTTCCATTACTTAAACCTCTAGCTCTTCGGCCTCCTTCTACCGCCCTGTTGCGAGTATTAGGAGCGGTAAAAGCTTGACGGTAGTGCTGTAGGTAAGAAAGTCTGTTACGCTCCAGAAGGCTCTCTGCGAACCAGGCGCGAAGGCAAAGATGCGGACGTAATTTAGAAGTAAGGAGGTATCCTAAATATTTAAAATTAGCTACAGTATTGGGCTTATAAAGAAATACAGCAAAGCTCGATGTGCGCGCTATTTTATAGTCGCTTGAAGTCGAAGTACCCCTCGTATTTTCCGGCACGCGGGGAGGGACGTTAGAATGAGATCGCAATGGTGATGTTCCGAGATGGATAGTCTTTACTCGAACACAATGACGTATATGCTGCCAAGCTTCGGCGCGGACATTTATTTCACCGTCCGATTTCCGAGTCACAAACTTTGGACTTCGGAGCCAGGCCTTCGCAAGACCGCCTAGAAATGTTCTAATGCCCATACGCTACCTCCACCTCCCAAATGTACACTTCATCAGAACAATATCATCCTCTTCCCGTGCTCTCCAAGCTCTGGTGCAGGTCCATGCAACGGAGCTTCCGCATATTTCTGTTCCCGCGCTGAATTCGCTCGCCAACCGATCCATACTTCCAATATCATCGAAAATGGAAACCAACATTCTACCTGTAAATTCTGGGAAGCTGGGCAAAATAATATTACAGCGGTCCGATGATGAGCTCTTTGGCGAATGGAGCATTGAATACCAAGAAGGGAAGAATCTAGAGAGCTTACGACGCGCCGCCAACGAATTGGTATCAACCGATACTCCTGTTGCTTTCCCGACTGAGACAGTATACGGACTAGGAGCTGATGCGACGAGAAGCTCGGCTGTGCGCGCGATATTTGCCGCGAAAGGAAGACCTGCAGACAACCCTCTAATTGTTCATGTCTGGTCAATAGCCCAATTGAGAGAACTGTTGGAGGGCAAGAATGCGACTAGAAGGGAATCGGATCCCATTCCGGAGATTTACAAACCGCTAATACGCAGATTCTGGCCAGGTCCGCTCACCATCATTCTTCCTGTTCCGAAGGAATCTGTTTTGGCCCCCGAAGTCACTGCAGGACTGAGCACCTTTGGCGCCCGTATGCCGCGAAGTATCCTTGCTTTAGCTCTCATAAATCTTGCCGGGGTACCTCTTGCTGCACCCTCCGCTAATGCTTCGACGAGACCTTCTCCTACCGCCGCTGAACACGTAAAGGACGATCTAGAAGGGAGGATACACACAATTATCGACGGGGGACCCTGTGAAGTCGGTGTTGAGAGCACAGTTGTGGACGGACTATCCTATCCGCCTTCGATCCTTCGGCCTGGTGGTGTCACTGTTGAGCAGCTACGACAGTGTCCGGGCTGGGAGAATGTCGTTGTGGGATACAAGGATGCACATGAGAAGGGAATCAAGCCCAGAGCTCCTGGAATGAAGTATCGACACTACTCGCCGAAGGCTACCGTCATCCTGTATGAAACTGGGGCGAAAGCTCCCTCTTTGAATAGTGTATTTGATCAAACCTCGAGACGGAGGTCAATTGGGATAATTAGGACTAAAATGTGGCCACGTGCTTTGGGTTTACCAGTGCAAGAAGCCGAGGGGGTCTCAATACGGCATACCAATGGTGATATACAGACTCCGTCTACGCCTCGCGTAGTCGTAGAGGGAGTGGAAAACTCAAACGCAAAATCTCAGCTATCCAATCTCCTACGGTCTGTGATTCAGCATCAAATACCCCACGCAGAACAGTTCATTCTGGAAAAAGGGTTGTCTCAGTCTGTGGATGTGTGGGATATTAATTTAGGGGCAGAAACAGAAGCTGTAGCGCGAGGATTGTTTTCTGCTCTCAGGGAACTCGACAACAGGGGGGTTGATATCATTCATGTTGAGGGTATAGATGATAAGGTCGGAGATGATATTGCCGCAGCTGTCATGAATAGGCTGAGAAAGGCAGCAGAGGTCCGAGTATAGATATAGACAACAGTAATTTTGCTCAATAAGTCTTATTTTTTTTTTAATTCTTGATAAAACTATCCTGCCCCCTATACGAGCTTCGGGAAATTTCTAAAGTTATTTAGTCTTGGTCTACATCATTGTGCCCGCTTTAGGCTGCTCCCACAAGCCTCGAGGTGAGAATCAATCATCTATATAAGCCGCATTGCTATTTTGAATACGAATGACGCCGAAGCATTCTAAGGCACATGAATAAAAAGGTCAGCACCCAGCGCTAAACAAGCTAACTCCACACTCATTCCATACGTAGTCGCGAGAGCTATCATACGAAGTCTACTAAATACAGGCGGTATGTGTATAAACATGCCATATTCTTATCCTCCACTTCCTGCCCTAGGTCTTCCAGCATCGAACCATCCAGCATTCCGCACTTCTGTTGGAGTCATAGCACGCCTTTTCTCGACCGGACTCCAGTCCATGCCTGGTGTGGGTAAGCCAGCAAGCGCCGCATCATCCCGAGCCCTCTGTCTATCGCTCACTATGCCTACCATCGCATCCTCATTCGTAACAAGTCTCACGCCGGCGTTTCTCTGCTTCTCCCTCTCCTTTTTATCGCGCTTTTCCTCCGCCTTTTTCTTCTCAAATTCGATGATCAGCGTCTTGAAATACGCTTCTGCGGCGGGCGTGGCGGAGTAATGTACGGGCGTCCAAGAATAAGTATTTTGGGCGAGAGGATTGGCGCCATATTGAAGTAACATGCGGAGAGCTTTTAGTTCGCCGGCAGCGGAGGCATGATGAAGCGCTGTGTTGCCGTCTATGTCTGCAGCGTTGAGGATGGAGGGGCAGAGGTTGAGGAGCGTCGGGATCAGGTGGAGGGTTCCTGTGCCGGATTTGCAGGAGAGCATGAGCTAATCACATCAGATTGCCATTTCGAAAAAGAAAAAAAAGAAAGGAAGGACGGGCTTGAGATTCGTACAGCGTCCAGGCCCATCTTGTTCTGCCAGGGTGTGCATTCAGGGAACCGCTTCGCGAGCATGACGCCCATATCCTCCTTGCCGGACATGGCGGCTAGCATGAGCGGCGTCTCCCAGTCATTGTTGCGACTAGCGATTTCATTTTCGTGGCCGGATTCTATGAGGAATTCCTACACCAAGCTCCGGTTTCAGTACTATGGTCAGAGTATCGGTTGAGCTAGGCCTGCTATATGACATACGGCGATCTGGATGAATCCATGTTTGGCTGCTAGATGCAACGAGGTGTTACTCTTATCCCCGAAATCTGGATTGCAGAGATACTTTGGGTTATTGCGGACTATGCGCTTCACGAGTGAGAGGTCGTTGAGTAAGATGGCTCGGCGTAGTCGCCGTGGTACGTCAATCCTAGCCATGGTCGTAAGTCTCCGCAAAGCCATTACGAATAACGGAGGTCCATACATAGTCAAGGGTGAGCATGATTGGGAGTCGGAAGATCAAGCGGGAGTGTTTATGAAGTGTTGACGTGTTTGGCGTTCTGACTGCGGGCATTCACTGATAAGCGACGGACACGGTTAGCGTTCCACGTGGAAGCGTACGATAAGATCTACATCCCTGCCTAGGTGTGCTTGGCAGCCGCCTTCGCTTCTTCACAAGACACATTGTGTTCACATTCCTTACGCTTTCGGGTTTCTTGTTGGATTGCTATCCTTTGATTTAGTATCCATACGAAAATAGTAGCGTGCTCCACATTGTCGCCCGAATCTACAAAAACGAACGAAGGGGAAAGTGTTAGGAGTGAATTTGAGCTCCGCTCTTTGAAAAGAGACATGCGAAATGGCCAAACATTAGATATGCATCTCAAATCTAGCATCACATTTCTCATCTATGTTTACAACATGATTCAATGTAATCGCGTACTAAAGCACGATCAAGCCTTTGCATTATCAACCTCCTTACTTTCCTCATCCTTCTTCACCACCTCTTTCCAGCCGCCCTTGGCTAAATAGAAATCTCTCTGCAAATACATCCATACAAACATCCCCACAGGAAACACAACCCCAGCAAGCATCTGATGCAATCCCAAATCACTATACCCCCAAAACTCATTCCCGTAGTGAAACGCTACCTCACAGAACGCCAACATCCCTAAGATATACGGCACACTCGCATCATTATATTTCGCGGCATAGAAAAAAGCTATGCTAATCTGGAAAACCCAGCTGCTGAATAAACGCTTTTCACGGATGGTGGGGTGGAGGGGAAGTTCCATGTCGTAGAAACTTGTGGAACGTTGGCGGAGTGTGACTTTGTAGAGAGGTTTAAGCTGCCGCGAGGTATCGTAGCCATAGTATTCGTACAAGGAAAATGTGCAAAGGGGATTCGGCCAGGTGGGACCGGGGAAGAGGTAGCATAGCGCAGTCTATGGATTTCATTAGCGAGTTAGAAATTTGATTATTGCTGAATCAATTCTTACAAGTAGGAGGATGGGCGGAAGGAACCCCTCTTTCCGTCTTTTCAAGAATGCATCGCGGAGGCGGAGATAAAAGAGTGCCATTTTGGTTTAAGATAATAAGCAAAGTAAGAAAAAACTGCTCAATGGTTTATATGGTTGATCGGACTCAGTTTATTACGGAATATACACCTAAATATTCATGTGTTGACTCAGAGCTAGGATAGGGGCGCTAATATTGCTTACCACACATAGGATAGCGATGATAATCAGAAAAGAATAGGAGTAAAAATGCGTTCCAAACACAGCCTCTTATTTCATTTGCAAATTATTTTGGAGGTCGAATTCTGCATTTTCGTATGTTATCAGTAACGGTGCTTACACTATGCTGATTTTCAAGCATATTAACTCCCGACGGCGAATACGCCCCCTTTTTCCACGCCGCCCTTTTTTCTTTTTCATAGGACCCTGTATGTAGCCCGTTCCATAAAGAATTTCGAAAATCTTCCAAATTCAATGCCGACGATAATTTAGCGGTAAATAAGACCGGATATAATATTTGGTACTCACAGTATCAATGAAATCTCTATCGAAAACTACTGAGTGACTGTCTGAGCGCTATTCTATATTTGACTTCGGAAAATCCTGCTAAGTCCTATCACAAAATACCTAGGGGCGCAAAATAATACTACAAGGTTCGTATATCGCGTTTGAGAATCCAAGATATTTCGTACGGAGACCAATAAACAATCCAGCCATTTTTTGTAGAATATTATCAATTTATTGTTTGTTATTAATACAAAGGAAACAAATCTAGAGTATAGAATACCATGGTCAATCTCGATGTATCATTTAACCATTCTGGCCATTTTATAGATGCGTAATTAGAACGTAAGTATATCATCCCAGCAGAAGATTGCTGAAGCAGAAATGTCTTACTAAACCCCCGAACGCCAGATAGCCGACTCTGGGTATCCTAGAAGCAATTTAAGCGGAAAGAGTGCAATGATGTTATTCAATGAACGAAACGGATCCATTCTCACGCCTAGGCAGTTCCATTCCTTGCATCCAATGCCTTCTGGTTATATTCTTGCTGAGCGCTATGTGGCATCTGAGCCAACCAAGTCGGGGGCTGAATACCAGTCTGATCATTAATAGTGGATAGTAGTGGCGGGAGGCTCTGGAACAGGTTCCGGATAGGTGCAGTCGGATCAGCCGTATTCTCGCCCTGAGCTCCAGTATTCCAGACGTTGATCTTCGGCTGGAGTCCTTTGATAGCTTGGGCGTTGGCGTTGGCGAGGCGCTCATACGTGTTGTTCTGGAGCATAAGGTATTGCATCAAGCCTTGCGGGCCGCCCAAGACACTGGCAAGGTCGCCGTAGGCTTTTGCCATGGCGCTTAAGCCTTCGGCTTCTTTCTGTTGTGTAATGAGAGTCGCCTGGGCCTCGCGCTCTCTACGGAAGTACTCGGCCTCGGCGGCGCGCTTAGATACGAGGAAGTTTGCTTCAGCCTCACGTTCTTTGGCCTTGAAGCCTGCTTCAGCGTCTTTGAGAATGCGGAAGGCTTTTGCTTCCGCATCTGCTTGCTCGCTGAACTTCTTACCCTCAGCCGCTTTCTCCTGAGCATAGAGCTCGGCATCAGCACGCTCTTGGGAAGATTCCTTAGAGATCTTGGCCTGTGTGACGGTAGTGGCTCGGAGACGCTCAAGTTCCATAAGAGCTTTCTTCTTCTCGACGTCAGTGTTGAGTTCTGCATCGCGACGCTCAGCTTCGCGCTTCGCGTTAATACGGGCGAGATTGAGTTCCTTCTCGATTTGAATTTCCTTATCCGTCAACTTGGCATCTGCAGCAGCTTTCTCACCCTTCCGTTCGGTCTCGAGCACGGCGGTGGCGGCATGAATCTTGGCGACTTCTTGCTTCGTCTTGCCTTGCTTTTCCGCCTCTCCGACTTCTCCCCTCATCCTAGCGTCTGCAACATCGACCTTAGCCTGGTTGAGAGCGCCTTCATGAGCCTTGCGGGACAGGAAGGCAAAATATTCCGATCCCGGCGTATCTTGGAGTTCCTTGACGTTTGCACTGAAGGTAGCAGTACAGTTAGCAATTATTTTCTTGAGCAATGCATATCTCGACTATACTTACTTGTAGATGCATAGACCGAACTGGTCCAACTCGCTCTGTACCTGTTGAATGACCTTATCCTTAAAGACCTTACGTTCTCGGAAGAGTTCCTCCATTGTCATAGTGGAGACGATACTACGTGTTTCACCTTCGATGATGCCTTTAACAATGTCCTGGACATGGTTACGGCCTGCAGCAACAGTGACGGCACCCTTTGAAGCGGAAGCCGTGGGTCTGCCGTCTGACTCGCCGGTGAGGAGAACAGCATATTTCTCGAGCGCTTCTAAGTTGTCTGCAGGACCAATCGTGAATACAGCTGGGAGGCTGAACTTGAGCTTTTCTACTGTCATCGCCTGTAAAGACATGCTGAAATCGAAAGGTGTGATGGAGATCTTCGAGACCTTCTGGAACGGGTATACAAATGCCTAAAATAATTAGCATACTCAAACGCAATATTTTGGAACTTATCGACGAGATTTAGATGTCTATACCTTCTTCTTAATCAACACCTTCTCAATTCCTACGCCCGTAATAACGACTGGCGGAGAGTTAGCTTGATCAAGTATAACGAGCGACTGGTTAGACATACGGTAGGAATTGGGCTCCGCTACATGATACCAGAGTCCCATTTTGACGGCTGTAGTGATATCTGAGATCTAACGATGTGGTTGGTATAAAAATCTGAACTAGGGCGGATCTGGTAAAGATTGGAAATGTTCGTCGGGGGTGTAGAATTATATGGGTTTTTTTAGCGATAGACTGAGAATTTCTGAGAAGGTTTATGAGGAGATAATTGTTGAGTACTGAAGACGATGGTTTGGTTTTCGGTCGTCTGAGTCTGCGAACAGACTTGCTCAAGTGGTCTGCCCAAGGTTACGATCAGGCAATCGCGTCGAAATGCAAGGCGAACAAATCAGGAAACAAGCAGGCAACACAGCATACTTATACATTTCCCGTATTTTGACCACAGCCTGTGCTTGGCTGTCTTGCAATCTGCGAATGACCTTCCCGTATTCAGCGCCGGTGAGGAGTGTGGGGTGAGTGAATGAAGTGGCGCACTAGCCGTGTTAGGCTTAGGTTATCAGCCTTGCCTTCACAGCCACAACATCTGATCCTCTCCGCTTCAAAGCTTCCGGGGGCTGAGTTATCTGATCAGAAGCTTTGTTTACTGTGAGGTCTTTCGAAGAATCCTGCTGCAAGCATTATTCTAATTCTTTGACCGGGCAATTGCTTTACCGTTCCTGGTTCCTTACCGTGCGCAGCAATCAGGCATCAGAAATGGCAGGTCACGAGAGACTAGCTCGGCCGCAGCCACAGCCCCATTCCACGGAACAGCGGTTCCTTCTTTTGTGTAACTTCCGAAATTTGCGCTTCCCGAAACCGGTAACGTTAACTAGAGCCAAGACTGTTTCTGTGCCATTGCAACCGATTTGTTCGCATCCACGGTGACTGCGTTGGGCGACCGTGGAACTCGTAGTCTCAATTGTTACATTCATTGGGTACTGCTTCGGAATACGGCTTCAGCTAGCTTCTTTTAGGCGAGGCAGATTTCGGAATTCTAGATCGTCTTCCATAGTTTGGTCGTTCACCTGACCTCAGCATCGCTTCATCTACTAGGATCTACTGATATCAGCGCACGGAAAGCTTTCCAAACACTCAACCTCGACACATAGTTGCCTGAAGCCTAGCGCACGTGGGCTGTGTAGGACTCGACACTTTTCTTGAACCCTTCTTCATCCTTCTTCGAAGTCGCTCTATCAACGAAATCTATAAATATGTTGACAGAGGAGAAAGGAGACCTCCCTGCATACGAGGACTTGATAAATCCTTCACGAGCAAGAGTTGGGCCACAATCCAGAATAACGCGGACCCAATCGCCCTCACGCGGACAACAGATCCTAGACCAATTAACTCTCGTACGTGCCCAGCATATACGCTCTATAATCGACAACCACATTATCCCGATTGTTGAGCAACAAGCCCTATATGGCATTGCACAGACCATCATCGCCATGATTCCGTCTGATGTAAATCTGCCAGCAGAAGAAGAGAAATCGGAATTCAGTTTCGACACCGCGGACCAGAAGAAAGTGGAGGTAATCGGATTCTCCTCTGATGAAGAGCCGCAAATTGTAAGATTGGAAGGGCATATGAATAGGACGGAATTCTGGAGGCCGCAGATCATTGTTCAGGAGCTGGAACGGGTATTGAAGGAGAGCCTAAATGCTTCTCCAAATCTTAAGCCGCCGAGCCCGAGAGAACCGCCACAGCACGAGACGCGAAAACTACCAAAAAAAGGTTTCTTTGGGAGGATGGCGGAAGCGATGAACCAAGAGGAAAAACCGTCACCAAGCGGGAATCCGGAGGTTGGCATAAGGCAGCCTGACACTGCTGGCCAGGTTCTCTGTAAGGCAAGGCTTGAGGAGATATGTTTGCGGACAGTGAATGAGTTCGGGTTATACGAAACAATGTCTAAGCAGTGCGTGATCATTCGGGTCGATGCGAGATGTTAGCCATATGCACCTGCTGGGGGGCATGGCGTTTAGGCGTCCAGATAGGACGTGCATGATTATTCGTTATAATGAAGGTACGATGGAATGGGGTGGTGCAAGCTTCCTTGCTTTAGATACCCTGAAATTCAACAGATTCGTTACCTAAACTCAAGAATATGATAGACTGAAGCCTCTATTCCGCAATTTAACCTACATAATTGAAGCAAAACAGACCAGAAATCGATCCTATTGTCAATGCCTCGTTCCGCTATACCGAGATAATTAAAGTGTTTCCTTCGGAGCTTACAGTGCCATATCAAAAGTCCTGAAACTAATGCAATCGAGGCTGGACGGACTGATACTTGTGCAGCCAGTAAGATAATCCTTGATAGCATCTTGCTCACATATGATACTCGCGGCCGGATTAGATATGCCATGGTTGTGATGAGTAGACCCCAGGTGTGAGCTTGTGAAATGCGCTACCAACGGGCTTCCGGCTTGGCTACGAAGGAGCACAAGGAATCTGACGAAGGCGCCCGCCTGCTGTGTCTAGTATCTCTTTCTGAAGCTGGTCATGGTATCTCTCAGCCCGGAGACGGGCTCGTTCCTAGAAAAATCAAGTCTCAGTCTTCCTATCACCGTTTGAATCGAAACCAAGACCTTCCAACTGACGGATAAGCTCGGTGATTTTAATGACCTTTTCAAATTGCTCTGGAAGCAGTACATCACCCTTTTCCTTTTTATCTTTCAATTCGCGAGCTTGCCGTAGTTTCTTGAGGAGCTTTTTTGCCTCTTTCTCTTTCTCTGCTTCTAGATCGACTGGTTTCATTGCGGAATCTGGAGTCTCTTTGGCATTGTCATCAACCTGGCCATCTGGTCCGGCGACACTTGTCTGATCGCCCTTGCCGTCGTTCTTGCCGGTAGCGGCGGCCTTTTTCCTAGCCTCCCTCCGCTTCGCATTCTTGTTCGCAGCTGCGCTTCCCTTCTGGACATTGTTCTCCGACTTCAGGCTTTCGGCGCCTGGAATGCCTCCCTTTCCTTTGTTTTTCCATGCTTCAGCAGTTCGGTTCTTATATATTTCGACGTCTTCTGGGGGACGGTAGCCGGGCCGAACACGGATCTCTTTGCGAATAGAGCCATCGGCGCGCACAGATGAGGGAATGTGTCGCTCGCCTGATGCAGAGGTTGTAATGCCGGCCTTGGATACGGTGGGTACTTCAGTGGCTGGCATAGCTGGAGGTGTTACGCGTTCTAAGGGAATGTATCGCGGAAACTAGGACGCTGCAAGAGCGAGTGCGGGGCTTGAGACGGTAAACGACCAATTGCGTCCTCCCGATAGCGTTACGGGTGTCGCAATGATCGAGAGGAGAGCGGCGTGATTTGCGAGCCGCAAGGCAAGTCAGTAGTGAAGGCGGAGAATACTGTGTGGTTGGGGAAAACAAGCAAGAATGAGAGTTAACTACTTGAATGATGTCGGAGTCAGCGCAAGGGAAGGGAAGGTGCACGCGGTCACCCGGCGGCCAATCGTAGCCGACACGAAAACGGAGTGTCTGGCCGGCTTCAGTTCTCGCTCAACCATCACGACATCCTCCGAATCGCACTCCCTCCCCGCCGCTCCACGCTGTTATCTGTATCCTTCCTCTACTTCCAAGATGCCAACCGTAAGTCAATTGGGCTTCTCGCAGCTCTCAATTGGCACCGCTAACGATACTGTGCGCAGTTCTCATCTACCATCTACAAGCAAGCCTCTCTCCGCCGTCGTAGCCCGAGAGCATAACACTAACCTCGCCTGCAGCACCTTCCTCCGAAGCAACTACGTCATGTTAGGCACCGTCTTTGGAGCAGCCTTCGGGATGCAGCTGTACGTGACCCCAGGCTAACAGATTGTACTTCAGGGCTGTGTACTAAACTAGGACAATAGGGCTTTCGATACCGGCTCGGACAAGATATGGGACAGCATCAACAAGGGCGTAAGTATACGCACGGTGTCAAAATATATTTGCGCTGACAAGTTTCATAGCGGCAATGGAAGGACATCAAGTACCGATACGTGGAGCAGCCGGACGATGAATAGCTGCATAGGTTGATATAGCTAGGACATACTTAGAGCAAGCCTTTGGAATAGTGCTCATGGTGGGGACACTGTATATTGGTGTACAATACAGCAGGCAGAATACCAGTCCGAATTCCTGGTGATCAATAGCATATAGAATTTCAATCCGTGCAAGCTAGGAGGGTGTAGTATGTTGCCCTCTTTGTCATAATGCACCCTTACGTAGCATGACATGTTCCTTCCGCATTTCTAGAGCTTATATCCGCGGCTTTGGACGCAGCTTAACATTCACAATCGATTACCAGTAATCCCTTACGAAACAGAATACTTTTATAGTCCTCTTAAACATTGAGAAACTGTCGATATTCCGAAATTAGCCGATTTATGGTTATTTGCAGTGTTGCCGCCTGAGTGTGATGTTATGGCTTTGCCTGCTCATACTAATAAGGAGCATAGCTCAATGACGAATCACTTTTAGGACTACTTCACCACCAGCAACAGCACCGACACAACAAACACTAACTTCGCAAAGCACCCTTAGTGGCTGGTACACATTTCTACATATTGCCCGCTGGGGCCTATAGAAGGGTAACCCAGTCGTGGCTTCGTTTCCTCACCACGAGCTGGATTCTCTTACCTAGGCACAAGGACTAATCAGATCTCATCGCCCAGGAGATTAACTTGTACGTGACTGCCTCTTTGGTACGCCGGTGACACGCAGGTGCTAATTCGCAGTGGGGCCCTCGAAGCCTTACAACCTTTCTATCTAGGTAGATATCTACTGATTCTCAACCTCCGCCTCCGACACCCCACCACAGTCCACCTTGTTCAACCACGATGCTTATATCCCTGCCGGAGCAGGAGCTTTGCCAGCAGCTTCGAGACCTCCCGAAGAAATACAACTATCACTATACCGACGAGGCTGGACGTGATTTATTACAAATACTTTTCCGGTCGCTCGCGGGTCGTGGCGAATACCTTCCGCTTCTCTTCCCCCAGGGACTACCAGCGGACCCAGGCACACCATGGAGCTTGCGCAATGCTCAAGGGGCAGTAGAGGGAGCTGAGTACACGGCTGCTGCACGTGGGAAGCCCTGTGGACACATCTTCAAGAGCGGCGAGGCTACATACCGGTGCAAAACATGTACCGCCGACGACACCTGCGTGTTATGCGCGCGATGTTTTGATGCGTCGGACCACGATGGCCACCAAGTCTATGTTAGTGTATCACCAGGGAATTCCGGGTGCTGCGATTGCGGTGATGACGAAGCCTGGGTCCGACCGGTTCACTGCAATATTCACTCTGCACTGTTGGCGCCTGGTTCGAAGTCGGCGGGTAAGGCAAAGGAAGGCTCTTCACTACCGGACGAACTCCTGGAGAGCATACGCATAACTATTGCAAGAGCCCTAGACTATCTCATAGATGTCTTCTCTTGCTCACCAGAGCAACTTCGCTTGCAAAAGAACGAACAGTCAATCATAGAGGACGAGCGCACATCACGGCTGACGTCCAAATGGTATGGTCCCGGCGATGCTGGGGATGACGACTTGGAATTTGCTCTTGTGTTGTGGAATGATGAGAAACATACGGTGACTGATGTTCGGGATCAAGTTGCGCGAGCTTGCAAGCAGCGGAGAGCATTCGGCCTTGCCAAGGCCCACGAGGTCGATGATGTCGGGCGAAGTGTCGTTGTTTATCACACAGAGATCAAGGAGTTGCTTCGGATGGCTAAGATCATCGAAGAGATTAAACTCACCGTCACTATCCGATCTGCGCGAGATACATTTCGAGAGCAGATGGGCGGAGCAATTATCGACTGGATATCTGACATTGCTGGATGCAGCATTGGAGATGATAATCAGATACTACGTCTTACAGTCTGTGAAGAACTACTCAAACCATGGCGCGTTGGTAGCGAGGCATCGCATTTGATCATCGGCCAGGATGGTCTTTATGATCACGAAATTGAAGAGGATATAGTAGCAGGTCATAGTGCCCGCCGTCACTTTTTAAATGAGCAGCGGCGCCTCCAACAACAGAGATTGCGACGCCAGCAAGCTACAGACAATGGTAACAACGACGATACGACAGCTTCAGACGAAGATGACGAGGATGAGGCCGAGAGTGCCGGAGAGGCCACGGAGGAGATGGAAGTCGACGATATGCAAAACCAGGACAACGATGGCGACGTTGAAATGGAGGCCTATGAGAGCCCAGATGAGACGCTTGAGATTCTTGAAGCAACTATTGCTGGTTACCCTCCTCCGCCACCCCCTCCGCAACTGAGGGGGCGACGACCTGAGCAGAATTTGACACCTGCAGAGTCGGACAGCGAGCCTACGCCTGGAGCACCACTTCCAGTCCACGTCGAACCATCAATACAGGTTCCGGAAACTCCCCGAACAAGGTCGTTACCACTACGCCCTTCTCGCCCTCCAAAGTATTGGCTAGAGAAACCTGATGGTTATGGCAAAAGGCCCGGAACCCCTGCTCATGAGGATCTTTGGGCGCGGCTACGCCTAGACCACCTAATTCTTTTCGACCTAAGGATGTGGAAAAAGCTCCGTATCGGCGTACGAGACGTCTTCATTAGCACAGTGGTGACGATACCCCAGTTCAAGCGCCTGCTAGGTTTGCGATTTGCGGGTGTATACACAGCACTAGCACAACTCTACCTTATAGCAGACCGAGAGCCCGACCATTCAATTATCAACTTGTCCTTACAAATGCTCACAACTCCGTCCATAACCGCCGAAGTGGTCGAGCGAGGGAACTTTCTAACCAATCTCATGGCAATACTTTACACTTTCTTGACAACTCGACAAGTCGGGTATCCTTGGAACGTCGACCCGAAAGCCACTCTAGCTTTCGAACAAGGGGCTGTAACGAACCGCCGCATGTACCATTTTTTCCTCGACATGAAATATTTACTTGGATCAGATCATGTTAAAGAGAGGATTCGAGAAGAAGATAGGTATCTATTACAATTCCTCGACCTTGTCAAATTACATCAAGGCATATGCCCTAACGTTCGTGCTGTTGGAGAACATCTCGAGTATGAAACCGAGGCATGGATTAGCGCATCTCTAGTCACTCGAGAGATCAATAGATTGTGCAGGCAGTTTTCAGAAGCATTCACTTGGAACCCGGATGAAGATCCGACATACATTCGTCGAGCGATTCGCGACGCTGCTAAAATTGCCATAGTAAATTCCCTAGGAGCGGAACGCAAACGGTTTGATCAAGCTGAGCTAAAGGGTGAGACCAAGTTCAAGAGCCTAAAGGTATTCGAGTTTGATGCCGACCCGTCCACTTCATATGGCAAGACCTACAGAATTGTGGACTATGTCGTTGCAAAGGAACCCATGAGCTTCCACCACGCACTACATTACACACTCTCGTGGCTGATAGACCGGGCCCGCAGCCTCCCCCGAGATCACGTTCTCGGATTACTCCTTTTCAGCCACCTGGAACTCCAGGAGCCATATACGCCAATAAACACAATTGTACCCGATCACCAGCCGGAGGAGTATTTACTTGCATTGTTCGATTTTCCATTAAGGGTTTGTGCTTGGCTAGCTCAAATGAGGGCTGGGTTATGGGTGAGGAACGGGATTACCCTTCGGCATCAAATGACACAATATAGGAGTGTTTCGCAGAGAGACGTTTCTTATCAGAGGGATATCTTCCTTCTACAGACTGCGTTGGTAGTATGCGATCCATCTGTTTTCCTAGCAACCATAATCGACCGATTCGGTCTACTTGGATGGATGACTGGGCGGTACGACAGTCAAAGCCAAAATGGGTTTGAGGATACTCAAATGATTGAGGTGGTCGAAGACTTTGTTCACCTTCTCATCATACTCCTCAGCGACCGCACGTCTCTTATACCTGTGGAGAACGATACCGATCCTCACATTGCTACCATTCGGAGAGATATTGCTCATGTTCTCTGCTTCAAGCCTCTCTCCTATTCCGACATGACTAGCCGCCTCTCCGAGAAGGTTCAGAGTATGGATGAATTCCCTGATGTGCTCACTGAAATGACAAGATTTCGACCTCCTGAAGGGTTGCAAGATACTGGCACTTTTGAGTTGAAAGAACAGTATATCGAATCGATCGATCCTTACGTACATCAATATACTCGCAACCAACGCGAGGAAGCCGAGACTATTTACAAGAATTATATGGCTAAGAAGACTGGAAAACAGGCCAGCGACATCGTGTTCGAACCCAAACTCCGGCCAATCCCATCTGGTTTGTTCCAACACCTTTCTAACTTCACAAGAAAGCCGCTTTTTACACAGATTATATATTATCTACTTGGATACTTTTTGGTTGCTTCAACTATTACCCCTAACATTCCTCCCACCAGGGTTGAGACGTACATTCAGTTCGTGTTACAATTGCTTTTGGTAGCAGTCCTTGAGGATCAATCAGAGCAGCATGAATGGTCTGATGATGCACCAGATTCATTCGTGACATCGGTTCTCACGAAACATGCGAATCTCGGCCTTCCTGGCCACCCTACTATCCTCTCCATTCTGAAGACACTCTTGGAAAAGGAGGCGTTCAAGCCATGTGAGCCGAAGATCAAATTGATTTTGCACCGGCTCAAGCAACGTCAACAAAGCACTTTCATAATCGCTTCTGAATCTCTCCATATGTCCACTGACAGGATGGAAACCTCATCGCCGGCTTCTTTCAATCTTCAGGAAAAGGAGCTCAAGAAGAAGCAGGCCCTTGAGAGGCAGGCGAGGGTCATGGCATCTTTCAAAGAACAGCAGGGGAAGTTCATGGCGAACCAGGATTTTGACTGGGGGGAGGAAGACTTCAGCGATCTCGAAGATGAGCAAGGCATGCCTGCTACAGAACAGGAAAGGGTTGTCAAATACCCGTCTGGCACTTGCATTATGTGTCAAGAGGAGACAAACGATCAACGTCTGTATGGTACATTTGGTTATGTGTCTGACACCAGCATCCTCCGACTCACAAGTACCAAAGACAATGATTGGATTGAAGAGGCTTTACAGACTCCTGCTAGCCTTGACCGCTCAGCGGACTCCATCCGCCCGTTTGGCGTGGCTGGCAACAATCGCCACATGATCGAGAAAGTTACTTCCACCGGTGAAAGGATCCTAACAGAAAGGCAAGATCTCGGTAAGGGCTTTCCTCGCACCGAGGTTCGACGAGGCCCTGTTTCAACTGGTTGTGGTCACATTATGCACTATAGTTGTTTCGAAGTATACCTTCAAGCAACTCAGCGGCGTCATGTTAGCCAGATAGCTCGGAACCACCCAGAGCGACCCGATTTCAAGGAATTCATGTGTCCGCTATGTAAAGCACTAGGCAACATGTTCCTGCCCATCATCTGGAAGGGAAAGAAGGTTTCATATCCCGGTGCTCTGGACACGGAGATGTCATTTGATGAATGGATAGGCTCACGGGTGGCTATCAACCTCTCAAAATTGGACAAGAGCCCTGAGAGGATAGGCGGAGAACCCCCTACCAACCTCATCCGGCAGCAAAAGGCACTTTTTGATTACAGCAGCCAGGACTTTATACAGCCAGTAGCGAATCGCTTACCGGATATCGTCAAGTCAAACTTCATTACCGCTATGCCTGTACCTCAGCCATCAACTCAACCTCGATTCCAGATTCCAGCATTTCTTCCGGTCCAAAATGAGGATCCTCGCGAGCCAGTTCTCCTCCCATCTGAGAATAGCCCTGCAGTGCTTCAGTCTTTCCCGATGCTAGAACTTATAAGGATCTATCAACGGCTAAGGGATACGTTCCGTGTTAATTCTATTGCCACCGCATTCTCATACCCTCATACGCCAGCGGCTGTAGTTGAGGACTTGACGCATACAGATTCCCTATCTAAAGCCCTTGGTTACTCAATAACTGCGGTTGAGATTGCCCAGCGAGGTGTACAGTCAGAGTCTATGAGGGGCACCTTAATTGACAAGATCTCTCCTCAGTCCTTAACCCACCTGCGAGTCTTCTCGGAGACAGTCTCTTCTTACATCGCTATTGGAGGCTTGAGAAATCATGGTCAATCCAAAACTATGGAAGAGTACATGCACAGCCAATACCGGCAACTGCATCAATTGTTTGTTGGGCATCCGAACATGTTTGACGCGGACATGCTGCCGTTCGATTTGAAGGGCATTCCACCTCTATTACTCCAAGATCCATTCATATTCCTTTCGGAATGTGCAGTATGTGTCGTTCCCGCTCTCAACTTGGATGTTCATCATATCTTGCGGTTATGCTATTTGGCGGAGATCGTCCGGGTAGTCCTTGTATTCGCAGCAGCTGGCATTGATACCGATGACCTTATCTCCGATAATATTGGGATCACAGCTGCTGCCAGTCTTCGGTTTGGTCAACTTGCACATTTTATCAATACCGAAAAGGTCAAAAACGCCACTTTTAGCGAGAAGCAGATGGATAATCTTTATGCATTCATTTGCCGAATTCTCAGTGCTGCTAATGGCGATGCTCCTGATTCCGCAGAGCCAAACCAAGACTTGCCAAATAAACCTCAGTTACGGGACCCGACTTTCCTTCGGTTCATTTATGCTATGGCATACTCCTACGCTCTACCTTTCGTACGCAAAGCTGCGATTCTCATGCACGTTCGATGTGGCGTAGAACTTCCGTATATCGCCCACGAACAAATCGATGAACCAGAGCTTGACCGACTCTCTGCGCTTCTAAAACTACCTTCCCTTCACGAACTAATAGCATCCTTCGGAAACAACTCATCTGGTGGGTTTGCAACTCAATCCGTTGTCGCCGGCTGGATCCGTCATTGGACATGGGCACGGGAGGGCAAGCGCCCTCTCCAACAATCCATTCAACTCTCGCATCCCGCTATTTTCGAGCTAGTAGGCCTGCCAAAAAACTACGACATGCTCACAGATGAGGCGATTCGCCGGAAGTGTCCCACAACGGGCAAGGAACTTACGGATCCTTGCGTCTGCCTGTTTTGTGGAGAAATCATGTGTGGGCAGGGCGTATGCTGCATGTCTGATAAAGGGAAGGGAGGCTGCATTCAGCATCAAGCAAAGTACATAGAATAACCCTTTATCGGTTAGTAACCCAGTGCTAACGAATATTACAGGTGTGGCGGCAATATCGGCATCTACATCAACATCCGTAAATGCATGGTCCTGTTCCTCAACAACAATAACGGGACCTGGAATGTTGCTCCGTACCTCGATAAGCACGGTGAGGTAGATCCGACGCTACGGAGACACCATCAGCTCTTCTTGAACCAGAAGCGATATGATGCTTTACTGAGGAAGGTGTGGCTTGAGGGCGGGATTCAGAGTCTGATTGCAAGGAAGTTGGAGGGCGAGATCAATAATGGTGGGTGGGAGACTTTGTAAAAATACGAACGATGGTGGATGGAAGAATTTGTAGGAGTGTTTCTGACTCGTGTACAAGAAGGAATTGCGGAAGTAGCTTAGATCACATAAGTGTTTGTTCCATGGTTTTCTATTTTTTTTTTTTTTTCCTAGTGTTGCGCTGGCCGGCACTTGGATGAATTTTACTTGCGGACTATACCTGGTGGACCAATGTCTGATGATAGAGCGGTGGTGGTACATTTATTTTACATCTCGTGCCTTATCCTCTAGACTCTCCAGACGAAGAGCTCTCCAATGTGTTCTATTCCGGCCTACCCTTGTCTTCAATTTCCTTTATATCTTCATACTCCAACTTCTTCTCTAACAATGTATTCTTGGAAGCCCCCCGGTCCGAATTCCCAATATCCACAATCGCTTCCACACCCCTAAACCTTAGAAAATTGCCCTCAATCTCCCTCGTCTTTTCCGTCCTCAGCTTCGGGACCATGCGTCCAATCTCAATTTCATCACTAGGCGAATGGATCTCACCGGACTGTCTTCCAACATCTTCTCTCCGTATAAGCATCCTCCTCCTCTTCTTCGCCTCCCCCCAATTACTCAGCCGCTGACCAACAATCTCCCTCCAAGCCCGCAGCCTTGTTGCACCCTCGCTAAACCGCTCCAAATTCCACGTCCATTTGACCAAAGGCCCATACTCACCTCGACGGCAAACCTCGAATTCCTTCAAGATGTCATCGAGCAACTGGAGGGTGGCCGCGTTGAATTCTATGCCCCCATTGTCCATGTCCTGGAGCAGTTCGTCGAGCATGTCGTAGGATCCATATTGAAGCCAGGCTGCGCGAAGAAGGATATTGTAGAGGCGGGTTGTTGCGCCTAGAGCGTACGAGGAGCGGCCGAGGGATTTTATGGTCGGAAGGATGGTGAAGGGGAGGCGGGAGGAAGGGAAGTTCGTGCGCAGGAGAGTTGCTGCGTGGACGAGGATGAGTGGGTAGTTTGGGAAGACGATGCGGATGTCCGTTGGCTGGAGCTTTTCTTTTGCCTTTTTTCCTTTGCGATTCTTTTTTGTCCTTTCGTTATCTTTTTCATTTTGAATAGATTCGGCAGAGTCGTCTTCTGTGGACTCTGGTTGTGTTGTGGTCGAGGCCTTCACTCGTGCTGGCTTGTTGTCCAAGTCTAGAAGCTGTATTTTGTTGAATACCTCTCGTTGTAGCACGTCACAGAGCTCTCTATCGGTCCTCGCCTTCTCCAACAGCTGGACTACTCTGTTCTTCTCTGCCTCTCGGGCCCCGGTGATCCGGACCGTTTCTATCGCTCTCTTGTTGCCCTCTCTCGCTTTCTCTTTCATCCTCTCTAATTGCTCCTTAGTCCCGCCTAGGACTTGCTGCGCCAGCTTCTTCATATCCTCGAGCGGCCTCGGCCGCTTGTCGGATTTCCGCCTTGCGTTATCCTGTATTATGTTATCGAAGAGTGTATCGAGCGAGGCGTCCACAACATTCTCATCGTCATCCTCCTCTGCATATTCATCGAACACCAAATCATCCCGCAAATCGAATGGGATGTCGCCTCGGGTTTGAGCGTCATTTCCAAACTTGTGTTGTAGCTTTCGGAAGGCGGCGCGCTCGGGGCCGGTTACGGTAGATTTGCGAGATGGCGTTGCTGCATCGTCGAGGTTTGGGAGGAGAGAATCGATATCATCAAAGGGAATATCGTGTGAAGCTCGAGATCGCGAGGATGCAGTGCGGCGAACGATGGGTCTCGAGTCGGTTCTCCATCGTTGGATGGTTGTTGTCTGATAAAGGAAGGGGACGAGAGATCTCGCGGGTGAGCTATTAGCAGGAACCCGGGTTCGAGACAAGGCTCGGAATGTATTCGAGTGAACCGACATTGAGATGAGTTGAAGAATTTTGAATAGAAGATAGCTACATGGAAGGGGAGTGGTGCTGCTGAAAACGGAGCTCGAAGAAAAAGTTCCCAGGGCCAGCCGCTAGTGCTTCGCAGAGGCGCGGCCTCTGTAAGCTCCCATTGGCTAGACAGAACCTTCTGCAATGGGTGAGTTGGGGATCGATAGCATGGGAAAGAACTAGTCTTAGAGAAGATCTTCATCAGTTGAAGCATTTCACAATCTAAAATCGAAGGAAACAAAGCTACATCTTGCCAGTCATCAGAAATTGATTTATCATTATCATTGAATTCCGCTAACGCACTATAGCCGTTAACAACGATCATACTACAACTACACTCTACCCAGGCAGGAAGAAGAAAGCGGGAGTATGAATGTAGGAGGCTCAAAATACAAGCATGGGTATAAGATGAAAACAATCGTCATGAAACAATGAACGCCGAGCAATGCAGTGTAGCTTATCTCAAACCACAAAAACCAGTAACATCTTTTAGACTTTCGAATCCAGAATATCGCCAAAAGAATACCAACCAAAACACTTTACCTAATAGCATCGATCTCTTTAAGCTATCAAATTCGTTAGTAAAGATTGAAAGCGCCTAGCCATGTGCAGACTGTCAAGCACGTTCGTCTCTCATCCCATTTTTTGGTTCTTTCGTTGTCCGTTCAGCGAGGTAGCTATGCTATCACTCGTCCGCGCCCTCTTCAGAATTTGACTGCGAGACGATAGGCTACCGCTAGATCTACTCCCCTTAACCCCAGTACCCTCATTCATAATAGACGTAGGGCTGTTGAACCCTGAGCCCCCTCCGGCAGTAGCGGCTGAACTTCCAGCGGGAATTTCCTCTGCTAGACGTTCCGCAAAAGAAGCATCATACTCACGTCCGCTAGCACGTACGCGGCTGGGGTCTAGTCGACGGGCTGCTACAAGGAAGTCAACGCTCTCGTCAGAATCTGAGTACTCGTCATCTTCGTTATCTTCATCATCAGAGCCAATGTTGTGAGAAATCGACGCACCCCCTGTAGGAGAAATGTTTAGAAGTTGGAGGCCGGAAGCAGGAGCATGCTGGGAGGAGCTAGAGTCCGAGGGGCCGGAGGACACATCTGAATCTAGATCAGAATCGACGTCACCAGAAGACGTAGAATCGAAGGGAAGGAAAGACGGAGGTGGGAGAGCTGAACTGGGTAGATCCTTCCGTGCCGCGGAAACGATTCGCTCCTTGATCATAGTAGGCTGTGTGGTATGCTCATCATCAGAAGAAGTTTGCTCCTTGAGAGCATCCAGGATTGTTTGAGGATAAAGCTGCGATTGCTTCGTTTTATGTCGGGCGGCTTCTTGGGCTAAGCGCTGAGTACGAACTTGTGATCGCTTGACTCTGATGGCAAAATTGTCATCTGGCTGCACGCCTCCTAACCCGGAGACTTCAAATTCTATGTTATCCGGACTGTCTTCTGAGATATCATTTCGAAGTGCGTCTAGTGAAAATCCCAGTTCCTCTTCGCTAGACGTCGTGCATTCTCCTTGCTTTGAATCCAAGTCTATCAGCGAAACGTCCATAAGATCACCTGGTTGTCTTCCTTCAATGCTCCTCAATTCCGACGGGACCAATTGAGGAGCACCAAGAGGCTGAGTCGCAAAGCTCTTATACGAGGATGGATGCGCGATTGATGCACCATGGCGGTCACCGCTCAAATCGGTGCAGAATTTGGCTTTACTATAAAATATCATGGGCCCGTCATCACGCCTCTTTCTGGAAGATGAACTTCGCATTGCTGAACTCCCAAACCCCGATGAATCACCACGATTCTGAGCTTGGGGAAATGAGTTGTTGGACGATATCATATCGAGATTATAGTAATCATCGTCATCATCCGAATCGTCTTTATGGTAGAAGATAGGATTATAAGTGAACTTGTTCTGTTCCCTCTCTTTAATAGCGCGTGCGCTCCTTCGTGCTTGGCGCTCTGGATCGATCGAGGATGCGCCGCTTTCGCCACTATGTCCCGTTTTGATTCGTTTCACGGGGGATTTGGAACCGGACGAAGGATCCACATCGTAAGGTGAACTTCCGCTCAAGTGCTCTGACGAACTGCCACTGCTTCCTTTTGTCACATCAAGACCACCCTTCCATCGAACCTTACGCCCATCATGAGAAAGCTCGAGCCTTGAGCTGTGCTCAGTCACGGCATCCTTGACAAAATCTGGTGTAACATTAATGGTATGTAGCTGTGCCATGTTGATAAGTAGATTTAGATACAGCCAACCATGGCCATCCTGTGGCGCATCTCCCGACGCCATGTCCGGGGGAGTAAATCCGAGATGACGAATATATTCCATATTCTCAGCAGGAACCTGAGCCCGGTACGGGTCCAAATCGAGTGGTCTGGTGGGGCGCTGGTCAGGCGACTTGCTGCCGGGGACGAAGTCTTGCTCCGTTACGGCTAAGGATGGACGAGTCCTCTGTAATGCTTCGACGGGATCTTTACCAGAATAATCTTCTGCAGATCGTAATTGCATAATGCGTGCTTCACGATGACCCTCTCGCTGGTAATGCTGACCGCTTTCTTCTTTCGCTCTTCGATCCGCCATGGCTGCCGACTGGGCCACCTCCTCTTGCTGTATTGGCTGTGCGTGGTTCCCAGGTGCGGATGTCTTCCCCGCGAAGATCTGTTCTAGACGACGTACCACCAATTTCTTCTTCGCCTTATCTGTCATTGGCGCACCTTGTCTCGGCAATAGAATACCGGGAATGTCATGTAAATAAGAATGCACGTTCTGCTGTTGCCTATTATACTGCGATCTGGACATCTTGCGACGGTCACTGTCCTGGCCGGACGGCGCAGAGGGAGCAGTAGACGAATTTTGCCCAGAAGTAGACATTGACGCATAGCCGGATTCCGCAAATCGAGATGTAGATGAGGAAAGAGTCTTGTGTGTATTAAGAGGAGCAGCAAGCGCTGTTCCAGGATAGTCGGTAATCCCTGTATCGTCGAGCGAGGCCGCAAACTTTTGGAGGGTTTCTTCTAATTCCCTCTTCTTGTGATCAGGCAGGCCATGAAATCGAACTTCAAAAAGTTTCTCATCCTGGAGGTGCTCATCATGTAGCTTTTCATATTTTCTCAGCCTCTGCCTCAATTTCTTGTTTGCGATAGTTAGATCGTCGATAACGCTTCGAAAATCCTCCGTACTGCTACCGTCTGTTCCAAGCTGAGTCATGCCAGCAGATCGATAGGGCATTGTCGCCGACTGAAGATGTAGTCGGGTGTCGAGCCCTTCAGGCGGTGTTCCTGAGGATGAGGAGTTGCGGAGGAAGAAAGGGGGGTCATCTACATAATGTAAGCAGCTAACGGAAACCGACTGGGGGCCACTCACTATCAACGAAAGACGTGTTGCTCTGAACAGCGTTGTTGGTGTTCTCAAACCATTTGCCCGCATCGCTACTCTCCCCTGAGCTGTGTTTGTTCACGATCAAATTTGAAGAGACTGTCGAGGGCGGATTGGCCTTGTCGCTAGCAGGCGCATTCGGAGAACTCAGCGATGTGGCCCCCGCATGGACTTTTAGAGGCTTCGAAGAGAGCGCGGCGGGCGGACTATGGCGGAGAGAGACAGACTTGTGCGCGGGCGGGCGGCGAGGATGGTGTGCAGTCCGGCGCGCATGATGTCCTACCGTGCTAGTAGGATCATTCATGTCTAATGGATGCTGGCCGATTGCGGGTAACTAGTATGTAAGATTCAAAAAGTCCATGAGTGTGAAGAGATGTATCGATGCCGTTACAAGGGCTCCGGGTCCTGGTTGCTTGAAGCTGTGAGACAGTCAATCGCAGATTCTTTAGCGCTAGACGTTTAGTAGTTCAATAATTCAACAGCCTCGTATAATGACAAGGGCGATGGATTGTATATTGGACGAGCCCCAGAGTCGGCTCAATCTGAGCCAGAGGAGGGTGTTGCGGCGGGCGTGGATGCGGGTCGACGGGAGCTGAGGGCAGGCTCTAGGCTCAAGTATCGTGAGGTGGAGGGAGACTGCTGATGGTGGAGGGGGAGGGCAGCCCACCTGCCGAACGGACATGGGAGGATTATGGTGTCGCCGGCCATGGTGCGGATGAAACTTGGGTGCGATGAGTGCAAGTTGCTTTCGATTTCGAGGCCAGGCTTGGCGGGCATGACGATCGAGCAGGGGCACTAGTTCTGGCCCGCGCGCTCCATCGCCGATGCGGGCAAGGCTTGCAACACCAAAACGGGCTACCATGGCAAACCGGCCTGGGCCATCGGTGATCGTGCCCGTCCACGCCACCTGTCCCCGACCCTGAGTCCCTGACACCGCCCGCCGCGTGCCACCACCACCACCACCATCGCTACCGTAGCCAGAGTTCCTGCTGTCCTGTCGCCTGTCCTGCTACTTGAGTACATGTAGCACCCTCGACGCCGTTTCCACGAGCCATGCACCCGTGCCCGGGCTCTCACTTCCTCCACGTCCACGCCAATCCACCCGCGACCGAGAGCGCTTGACGGCGCGACCCGCACTCCCACGCCCTGGCGCCACGTGATTGGACCGGGCCACCATTGCGATCACGATCGTGCCATAATTGCCGGCGGACTGCCCTTCTCCGTTGGGCTGACAGCCCTGAGTGAGGTCATGTCTCGCGAGCCCGTGAAGTCCTCGGCTCTCCTGCGCTCGTGTTGCTGGACCCTGATTTCTGGCCACTGGCACGGGTTCGGCTCCTCTGTCCTTTGATTCGCAGTCAGACGCCACCGATGGAGCATAGAGTGGGTGCTCTGTATTGCTGACGGGCCAAGTGCTGCAGGAGCATCTCAGTCTACAGTGCAAATCGTTCCTTGTTCCGCGTCTCGAGAGGACCCTGAATTGCAGCCCAGCCAATAAGCCGCTATTTGTAAAGGATCGCGATGACCTGCATGCATTACCTATGTTTTGAGGCACCCTTTTTGGAGGCTAACGTCATAACCTCTGTACGTTTGTGGGGAGCAACCCTTAGAACGACGTCAAAAGTTGGATGTCTAGTGTCTAGAAGGCTCGGTTACCACGGCACCCGTGCAGGGTGACGTCGGCTTACGGGTTGACAAGCAAAGAGCATTCTGCGTCCTGTCGGATGAAGACGAAGAATAATGCACGGTTACCAAGACCGCTGCAATCACAGCCTCGCCCGCACCACCCACCGGCGGACCCAGTTGACTTATAGCCCAAGCTATCGTGGGTTGCCACATGTTATCACGCAACTTGATCTGCTCTCGGTTTGAAGCTTCCCTACTCTACAATACAGGCCTACACTGATGCAGCCAAAGACAATAGCTTCAAGTGAAAGATAGAGCTCGTATCTGGGTGTCTCCTTGTGCGCGAAGCTTCCGGGAGCTGAAGAACCTGTAGATATCTATGAGACGGCTGCTGCAGTCTCACCCGAACTCTACCTGGGATTTGCATATGTGCATATGGGCCTCGTAGGCTAGTAGGTAGAAGCGCTTCTTTTAGCCTATGGTTTTCCACCGTATCACCGCCTCGAGGTCTAGGCTTTACTCGAGCTAGGGGTGGGTATTGTGTGGAGGCAACCTCTTAGCAGGTAGGGATCGATCTTTGATCACAATATGATCAGTGATCTCGATTCTACTATTGTACGCAAATTATATATACAAAATATCGCCGTCCACTCGAAGAAGGCGTATTCAGATTCTGACGCCTTTGCTCCTCAGAACATTCACTGCGGAATGACCGGTATAGTCTAGCCAATCGCCCATTGCTCCAAAAAACCCACCGATCTTCATAACATCCTCCAATCTTGCGTCCAGGAATTTCCCAGTTTCTATGAAGCCCTTTGATGTATCCTGGGTCATGAAGACCTCTGTCGCCGAATAGATCGCTGACAGGCTTGCTCGTTTCGTGTACCAGCTACTATCAACACTCTGATCGCCTGCAAGAAACCATATCTCGTCTGCAAGCCGTGCGAGCTCGGCTATAGAATCCGGAGCATAGGTGGGTTGAGCCATGATCGCGATTGCCTAGTAGTTGTAAGCCCTATTGGTCGTGAAGATCGGGTTAGATTGTGAATTACTTCCTGCCATCGGTGGATAATCGGTTCATTTGCGCACAGTCGTGCTAGTGTCAATGATCTGACTTTCGCCTCTATGCTTAGACTCTTCCCTTTTTCGCCTTCCGCTAGAAATTGTACCGAGTCCTTCAGCGCCAATCGCTGTGTGACAAGGTGATAGTAGATCAGATCGAAGACGCCTCGTGGTAGTAAGCTTGTGGAGACGTCCAAGTAACCTGCATCGCGGGCGCCCTGCGTGAGTGCTCCGGACGTGAAGCCATGAGTTGGGACGTGTGCTAAGGCGGCGGAGAGAATGGCAGATTCGGCTGGCGGGAAAGGCGGGGCCTGGTTGTACTCATAAGAGTGGTAAAGACACGCTCGACGCCAAAGAGCTGAACGACGAGAGGCTGCTCGGAAGCTTCCGAGAACCGAATTAGATAATCGAACAGGTGCCATGGTGGTGATGAAGTTTGCCGATGGTGGGAAGAGCGTTTAAGCTTCGCGAACGGAGCGCAGATCGCGGAGGTAGAAGGGGTGGAAATGGGATCTAGACCTCCGATCCTCAGAACAGGTCGTGACGCTCGTTAGCGAAAGCGGGAAGCTGCATGTGCCAAATTAGCGTCCGACTGAATCGATTTGTCAATAAATGGTGGCTCCATGGGCTTTTGGAATTGCGATACTAAAACATGAGCGTCCTGAAAAACAGGATCTACAAGTGCTTTTTCCTGCCAGACTCTAGCAATGAATAGTTGCCGCGGATCGAATACAGACATGGTTCTCGATTAATGTTTATTCATCGGACTTTTTGACGGCTACAGGACTCAAAAATCAACACCTCTTCGTAATAGAATTCGACGTTCGATATCAATTAATGTAATCGGGAGTTTGCCAGTTCGAACCTAACCAACTTTCATGAACCTTATGAGGATTACAAGAGCCATAGTACCTATCGGGGTCAATGTTCACTAGTTGCTTGTGTCATAGAAGGCTTCTTTACATTCGCTTGTGTGAGTCGCCTAAGGCAACGAGTGCATTATAAGTCCTCAGGTGAACCTAAATGTCAATCAGCAACTTGCAATCTCCGTATCTGTCTATGTAGGCATAGCCCAGACAAACAAGAGTGATAGTTGTCTAACCTAAGACTGGACTATTAGTTGCGGTCCACGTGCTAATTAATACGCAAACGTCACGTGCGTACATGCTCGCGTTCCAACAGGGTTCTCGCGTAGCGACGCGTCGCTATCAGCCGAACTTCCCCTCACACACCAAATCGACATGTACTGCTATTGTGAACTCCACGACAGCCCCGATAATTTCTGTATATTGCTATTGCTTTCTACGTCAGTTCCGTCCCCGGAATTGACACAGCTAATCCCATGCTAACAGACTTCAGACCAGGTTTGAGCATCATCACGGATTCAGTAGCGAAGACCGGGTAACCTTTCGAGTGTCGTCGATATTCGCATCATCGATTCATAAGATTAAATACTACATCAGGCTTGCGGCAATTGAAACAATACGACATGGCGAGACAGAAGGCGGCGGTCAGCGACTATGAACGCAAACGGCAGGAGAACATTGCAAAAACGCAGGCGCTATTGCGAAACCTTGAGATGGAAGCTGCCGAGGCTGGTCTAGCACCTACTGCTAGATCCGTTCCCTCAGAAAAGCCAAAGTCTAAGAAACCTGCGCCAAAGAAAGTTAAGCAGGAGGAACCTGTACCCAGGAGGACATCGTCGCGTCTTAAGGGCATCGAAGCCGATAGTGAGAAAGCCAAGCGGAAAGCAGACGAGGAGTATGAGGCACAGAAAGAAGCTAATCGGGTGAAAAGACAACGAATTAGCGATGATTTAAACTTCATGGATATAGTTGTTGCAGGCAAAAGCTGGGATCAGAATGGCATGTTCGCGTCCATTGTCGGTCCAGCCGTACCCTATGAGCATACGTTTACAGCGGATAATATCAATGAGACAACCGACAAGGGGCTTCGAGCTTTGAGAGAGAAGATGAACAATCTACAATTATGGGAAGATTTTGAACCAAACGAGATTAAGATCACCCCAGAACGTATTGTATGTCTTCTAGTTGTTGTTAACCTGCGCCCACGGGTTGAAGTTTCTAATGTTCCAATAGTATGCCATGGGGTTCCACCCAACCGCTGATAAGCCATTAGTATTCGCTGGTGACAAGCTTGGGAACCTAGGCATTTGCGATTGCTCTCAAAAGGCCACAGAGGTCAAGGTCGAAGACGACGAAGACGTCGACACTGAGGGTCCGAGCATCACCACCCTCAAACCCCACACACGTACTATCCATACATTCCAGTTCAACCCGCATGACCCGAATGCGCTGTTTTCGGCTTCGTATGATTCTACTGTTCGTAAGCTGGACCTAGCGAAAGGTGTTGCTGTTGAAGTCTATGCACCCTCTGATAAGAGCGAAGATGCCCCATTGTCCGGTGTAGAAATATCAAAAGATGACCCAAACATACTCTATTTCTCTACGCTAGATGGCCGGTTCGGAATGTACGATATGCGGACGCCCTCCGAGAAAGCAGCGGGTCTAGATATCTTCCAGCTGTCAGAGAAGAAGATCGGTGGCTTCAGCCTTCATCCTCTTCACCCACACCTATTAGCTACTGCTTCGCTAGATCGCACTGTCAAGATATGGGATTTGCGTAAGATTAACGGGAAGGGCAATTGGCGGCTACCCGCACTACTGGGTGAACACGAAAGTCGGTTGTCAGTGTCACACGCGGCTTGGAATTCAACGGGACAAGTTGCCACCGCCTCGTATGATGACACAATAAAAATTCATGATTTTTGCGATTGCGCAGAGTGGAAAACGGGAAAGATTCTATCCGAAGCGGAAATGACGCCCTCGGCTGTAATACCACACAATAATCAGACCGGAAGATGGGTGACAATGTAAGTTCAGGATGTCTCCTAATCTGAACAGACTCTTTTCTTCGATTTGTCTTACATACCAGAATTTCGGTCAAGTTAACAAGTGGCAAATAGATTACGCGCCCAATGGCAGCTGTCCCCTCAAGATGGAGTGCAACGCTTCTGTATTGGCAACATGAACCGCTTTGTTGACATTTACACAGCGAAGGGTCAGCAGCTTGCGCAGCTTGGCGGCGAAGGGATCACGGCTGTACCGGCAGTGGCCAAGTTCCATCCCACTTTAGACTGGGTAGCTGCCGGAACTGCTAGCGGAAAACTCTGCTTGTGGATGTAGGCTCAGCAGTTGGAAAGCGAGGAGGCGATAGCTGTCTAAGCATCGTGTGCTGTGGATATTCCAAGCAATAGCTTGGATTCTATTGATTTAGATCAATAAATGCATATTCTCTGGTCACGCGGTTGAGCAGGATGTGAGCTATTGCTGAGTTAATCCAAAAGCTAGCATGAAAACGGAAAATTGTCCATATTGCACTCAGCAAGACCATTAGCGGTCTCTGTCACAAAGCTTGGTCCATCCAACAATCCTCATACCCAGTCTTAATTTCTCTATCACACTTACCCTGCGAGCACGATCACTACTGCTCACTCTCGCCATTTGCATTTGCTTGAAATTAGGTTAGATATGATCAATCATAGCTATACAAGAAATTTAGATTGAGGTACAAAAAATGCCTCTGACCCCAATCAAATCATTCTATGTCTAGGTTCTTCCCGAGCCAGTGATACAAAATGAGATCCCGATTCTCAATACAATGAATTAGAAATGTATCGATCCAAACTAGAATTCAAGAGTCACAATAATGAGATCTCTACGACGCTGCCAAAAGCTGCAAACTAAAACCTCAAAAGCAGGTCAGCTCTTTCGCAATGCCAAACTCGATCTTCAGACTGGCCCCCCCCAAACGTTGTTAAACTAGCCAGTCGTAACAGATTATTTGAGCAGACTGGATACCTCGGCTTATTTATCGCGAATCAATACATATTTGTAGTACTGCATATTTTAGACATTACCTGGAAAAGCTTTAAGCCTCATGCTACGGGCTACCAAACATTATTGCTGCTACTAATAATAAATTAAGATCGGGGTAAATAAAGTTAAGGTGTGGCTCGCTCCGGAGTGCCCTTCAAGCTAGCCAAATTTGACGTCATATATGGCACCACTCCCTGTAGCTACAATCCCGGATCCGTATCAAAACTCGCAAGGGAGATTCTGCTTGCATAGGGCCCATCAAGGTCCAGAAAAGGATGTAGATCTTAGCAAAAACAGTATTCGACAGCCCGTTAAGGAAAGACGCTATCGAATGTTCTAATTTGAGTGATGAAGCAGGTCGCATAAGTGCAATGCTCCGACGCCATGGTTTGAGCGAATGGACCCTGTGACCGTGCTGCGCAAATCTCTCGCAGATCGCCTCTCAGTCTCGGCTGTAAACAGACATATTTGGACTTTAATAATGCAACCTTTGCCATGTCGCTCCGGGCCAAAGCCGCACTAAGTCTCGGTCCCGGATTGTGTTACCGGGACATGCAGCGATAGGCATGCACTTGCTGAAGGAAAATGTTGCAAATCACGAGTGTATCTCGGTCTCTAGTGGCTACAGAAGCGAAGCTTCCATATTGCCTCTCAGACTATGCATTCGTATAAAGAGCAGAGCGTGGGTAGCATTTCATTTGTCTCATCATTCGAGCATCTAAGCATTCAAAGACTAATCTTTACCGTCGCTTCAACCAACTCACTTTGTTCATAAACCTTACCTCGACGTAATCTATCAACACCCTCGCTACAAAATCCAAAATGAAGAACGTATTTGCATTTTCTGCCATCATCGCTAGCGCAGCCGCCCAGTACTTCGGCGTCATGTCGTCACGAAGTGCTTCTCCGGTTCATCTTCTACCACTTACAGCGAGGGGCGGAAAATTCTATCTCGGTGGAGGACCACCATCATCTTACTGCCCGCCAACAGTTGGTGACGCTTGCCCGGTGGGTAACTCAACCGTGCTTGCCGGAGGAGAAGGAAGTTTGTCTCTTGGTGTCATGGTTCCGGGGGGACAAAGAGGTGAGATTTTGATGACATAATGGATGCCCTACTGGTCGCTAATGTATTATCAGTCTACATTGCACCGGATGGCACCATGAGCTACACGGCACCTCACTCTGCCTACATCCCCGAAGGTTCCATTGTTGATGGATGGAATAAGACCGAGGGTGACACATTCGGCTACTTGACGTTCGAGGATGGACTTGTCGGATGCCCAGCAGGAGAAGGAGAGGGCTACCAAGTCTACGGCCAGGTACCCAATGTTACTCTTTGTTCTGACTGCCTAGGTTTCAGTGCTCTGACTTGTGCGTATTACGAACATGTTTCTTAAAGGCACTAGCTAACATTTACCAGTTAATGCAACTGGTCCTGGCGCATGGGAGTACTAAAAGGTTTTTTTATATTGCCTAGCATACGGTTACAGACATATGATATGTCATGAACAAAAAACATCAAAAAGTGGAAAAAGGTGCTAGAAAAGAGGACTATCGCATAATAATGGCATAATAATTAGCTATTCACGCTCTTTTGCAACGTGGTCTTGATTCTTTCGATCTCTTCTTCCGCAGTTGTGTTTTTCGTATTGATGTTATTCACGGTAATCGTTTTCTCTCGACTTTTCATCCCCTTTGAGATGTCTACGTCAGATTTAGGTATGCTTAGCGCCTATGGTCGTCAGAAATTTAGTTTGTTCTCTGGCAAATTCAATTCAGGGACGAATATCGTTCAAGCTGTACGGTACATCTCCATTATCAAAAACAGATACTTACTCTGGCGATCACCTCCCGCACAGCTTTATTGGCTTCTCCTTCTCGTGCTTGAGCTGCCACGAAAACATCAATTCGTTCTTCTGTGACCGCTGCAATGCCTTCTCTAGTCGCGTTGACACCTGGTTTTACGTGGCAAAGGAGCTGTATAGATCCACCTGAGCTTTTAGCTCCTTTAGCCGCGATAAAGCGGATAGACGAGGTAAGCATGTTGCGGATGAGGCTGAAGACTGTCTCGTCTGCGTTAGAGATTGCAGTGAACGTTCTTCGCATTGAAGGCAACTCAGTACCCTATCCAGAATATGTCGCTGAAGGCCGTGCAGCATGCCCGTGCTGCTAAACCGACTCTAAGCGGCTAGATGCCCTCCAAAGCCATAGGAAAGGCAGCCTATCAGGCGTAAACACCTTGAACATGAACATACAGAATCTTTTCCTACCCAAGCAAATTGTACAGTTTTGGTAGCTTGTACAGAAAAGGCTAATGGAGCTACTTTAATGAACTTGATTGTACGATAGGAAAAGGATCGCGTTTACCGTGCTCCGACCTCGGCCCATCGCCTCGGCCGTCCCGTGTCTAGTGGGGGTTCCGTACATAAAGTGCTCGGGTCAACCTGTACTTAACGGTCGCTACGACTTCATGCTTCCCCTAAGTACAGTTCGACCCGTGGAGAAGATAACCCAGACCCAGCAATTACCTAAGATGATGGTACAGCGAGCAATTACAAAGAGCCGGCAGCGGTCGCACAATTTCGCTCCCCAAATTCCTGATTTTCCAACTTTTCTCCAACTTTTTCCTCCTCGCCTTCAGCATCGCCGCGACGGGCACTACAACCAAGAATCGAAAGATCTTGAGAATCATACAGAAGGTTGATACTAGCCCACCTTCAGGTATAGTAGCTGGATCGGTGCTTCGTGTGCAATGTGAGTCCCTATTTGTTATCAGGTGCACACCGAACCTCAGGCGTTCATTGGTTGCGGGTGCTTGAACAGGCCGCTGGGTCGAAGTTGCCTTGTTCAATTTGACTGCTCTTAAAAATGCAAAGGACGTTTGCGGGCGCGTCTCTTAACCGCTTGCCTGCGCTGCCCATCGGACAGGAATTGAGTCTGGCATGTGGGACTGCGCTAGTGGAGCTTTCGCAACATTCCGTCATTGGGAGCCCCAGCTTACACATTCATCCGCAGATTCTTGTGAAAATGACTTCTGCGCCATCAATACAGCCCAAATTTCTCCCCAATCGTCATGATTTGGGCGTCGTGGCCGTTGGTTTCAGCGGCGGTCAGGTTCGAAGCATTGAATCTAAATTACGGGTTTCGCTGACGCAAGATTAGCCAAAACCCGGCGTTGATGCTGCACCAATGGCTTTGATTGAAGCTGGCCTAATCCAGCAGCTCGAAGAAGACCTTGAATTCAAGGTTACCTTCGACGGTCAAGTCCACAACTACTCGGAAATGCGCCCCGAAGACGACCCGCCATATCGTAACATGAAGAGGCCGAAGTTCGCTAGTGCTGTAACGAAGGAGGTTAGCGATCAAGTCTACAAGCACGCAATAGATGGAAAGCTTGTTCTGACTCTGGGTGGAGACCATTCCATCGCGATCGGAACGATTTCCGGAACAGCGCGCGCGATTCGGGAAAGACTAGGAAGGGAGATTGCGGTCATCTGGGTGGATGCTCATGCCGATATAAATACCCCAGAAACCTCTGAGAGCGGGAATATTCATGGAATGCCTGTGTCATTCCTGACGGGACTGGCAACTGAAAAGAGGGAGGAAATTTTTGGGTGGTTGGAGCCACACCATCGTCTCAGTACGAAGAAACTCGTATACATTGGCCTTAGAGATATCGATAAGGGCGAAAAGAAGATCCTACGGGAATACGGTATCAAGGCATTCTCTATGCATGATATTGACCGGTAAGCTCGGAACCCCAACTCCGTGCTCCCAGTCAAAAACTAACCCTTGATTTTAGTCACGGCATCGGCAAAGTCATGGACATGGCTCTAGGCTGGATTGGCAGCGATACACCAATCCATCTCTCATTTGATGTCGACGCACTGGATCCGATGTGGGCGCCAAGTACAGGCACACCAGTGCGCGGTGGCTTGACGCTTCGCGAAGGCGACTTCATCGCCGAGTGTGTAGCAGAAACCGGTTCTTTGATCGCTCTAGACCTAGTTGAAGTCAACCCGAGCCTCGATGAGCAAGGAGCAAGCGACACAGTTCGAGCAGGTTGCTCAATTGTGCGCTGTGCCCTCGGCGACACGCTGTTGTAATCCTAAATTAGTCGGCCATCAAGGAGGTACGAAGCATGGTTCAAAGAGCATAGAAGAATTTTCTTCGGCCATGGAGCCGCGTTGGATCTGGGATTACATAGATATAGGATTTCTATTTGAGATATTTTGTAACCTTGGACTAGTCTTGGATCAGTGAACGGCAAGTTGCGAGGCTTCTATCGGCGGCACATGCACGAAAATAGCCCGGGATCGCAGGCCGACTTCGGAAGGGCGTCCCGTCACATTTTCTTCAGCTGTGGTGAGTAATGCACCGGTAGGCGCTTCATTTTTCGGTGGATTACCAACCTGTCAAATGTCAAACCAGAGCTATCAACTTGACAGAGTGAAGGTTCGGGCATGTGACGATTGATCTAACCATTCACTGCTTGCTACAGGGATGTCATCTTGTCATTCCCGAACACAACACCGTGTTCCGAGCAAGAATAGAAATTATGTGAGCCAAATATGCGACTACAGTCATAAACTCTTCGTCAAATTTTGGGTAGCAGTGTATTCGGGTGTCGCGTGCTTTTCGAGATCGCCGTTTCGCAAACATTCATACCGATGGTATTCGTACGTCATACCGATACCTCCGCGTCCTACCGCACAAACACAAATCAATAGCAAACGACACCTTGGGTTTCACAAGATATAAACATGCAATCACGTTCGCCCATATCTGAGTGGCTGCATAGATAACGCACAAATATGCAGGTCACAAGACGAACGCCTCATATCCACCAATTGTCCTCGGGAATCCAAGAAGTTCTGCTGTCTCGGGACACCATTCGGAGCGCCCACATTAGACCGAGCTTACCTACCCCGAGAACTCAGCTTTCACAAGCCGGCCGATGTGCTGCTCAGCAGAGAGACCTGACTATAAATCAATTGGATTCCGGAAGGGACAGTACGTATTCACATCCATGAGTTTTGCTCAGCGGTTTCTGAGGCTGATTGGGCTTGCAGATCGTGAACGGGTTGTCGTTTTGGGAAGTGGATGGGCTGGATACACGGTTGCGAGACAGCTTGATCCTAGGAAATACCAAGCCGTTGTTGTATCGCCGAGGTCGTACTTTGCATTCACTCCTCTGCTCGCTTCAACCTCCGTCGGCACGCTCGAGTTCCGCACAGCTCTAGAGCCCGTCCGTAGTAGGAGGACGAAGGTCAATTTTTTCCAGGGATGGGCCGATGCAGTGGATTTTGAAAACAAGACTGTCACAATCGAAGAAGCAGTAGACGATTCTAGCCAAGGTCTTGCACGCACAACATATCGCCATGCAGGAGAAACGAGTGCACAGAGGGCCGAGGAGAAGAAAGAGCAAGCTAAGAAAGGTCGACTGTTTAATCTGACGTACGATAAGCTGGTTATCTCCGTAGGTTGCTATAGTCAGACTTTCAATACACCGGGTGTAAGAGAAAATGCGTACGTATACCCTGTTTTCTTTCTTGAGACTTAGAGACGACAACCTACGAGGCCTGTTAAGTCGTTCATGCTTTCGCCAAGCGGACAATTCTACATCTGATGTCGGGTGGATGACCGTTCAAACTCTAATCTGCATGCTAGGTATTTCTTGAAAGATGTGGGCGACGCAAGGAAAATTAGGAACCGCATGTTAGCCTGCTTTGAGGCTGCAGCCCTCCCAACAACAACAGACGAAATGAGAAAGATTTTGCTAAACTTTGCAGTCGTTGGCGGTGGACCAACGGGCATTGAGTTCTCAGCCGAATTGCACGACATTATCTCAGAGGACCTTGCGAAGCTATATCCGGAACTAATCAAATTCCACAAAGTCACAGTCTATGATGTAGCGCCAAAGATTCTTCCAATGTTCGATGACAATCTGGCAAAATATGCAATGAATACCTTCAAACGGGAAGGCATACATATCAAGACCAGTCATCATGTGCAGGAGTTGCGGAAAGGTTTTCCACAAGGGGTGGATGCACCACCTCAGCATGACGTCTTCACACTGAAGATCAAGGAGGAAGGTGATGTCGGCGTTGGTATGGTAGTTTGGAGTGAGTTTCCTCAAAATCGCTGAAGTTCATCTGGTCCACGACTGACGACATTTATAGGCACGGGGTTGATGCAGAACCCGTTTGTTGCGCAAGCGTTAAATGGAGTTCCTCATCTTCCAGACTCCGGGATGAGAGTACTAAAGGGAGGAGATCAGGAGGCAAGCCAGGTCAATTGGGTTGTCAAAAAGGACGCAAAAACAGGGTCTGTCATTACTGATGACCGGCTGCGGCTAAAAGTTGAGGCTGAGGGAGAAGGCCAAAACAAAATAGAAGCTGTCCTCACTGAAGTGTTCGCTCTCGGGGATTGCGCTATTCTTGAAGGCACCGCTTACCCAGCGACCGCCCAAGTTGCTTCTCAAAAAGCAGACTGGTTGGCTAAACGGCTCAATAAAGGTGATTTCGATAAGGCAGGCTTCACTTGGAAGAACCTTGGAGTCATGGCCTATATTGGAAACTGGAAAGCTCTCTTGCAGGGAGGCGGGGGAGGGGCATGGAACAATATCTCGGGTCGGGCTGCTTGGATTGTATGGCGTGGGGCGTATCTAACGAAGAGCGTCAGTTTGAGGAACAAGCTATTGATTCCTACTTACTGGTGAGTATCTGAACTGACGGACGAAAAGTTCCGTTCTGATCTTTAATAGGCTCATTAATTGGTTGTTTGGTCGCGATATTAACCGCTTCTAAACGGAAAGAGTCGGCAATCATAGATTGGGTAAAATGCATAGCTACATGGTTGGAATTCTAATGTAGTTTAAAGTCGATTTTTGCTTCGGTTCATCGGTAATCTTTTCATGGAGTCTGTATAGAGAGAGTTCTTGATTAAGCTATGAAATAGGGATGCTACGAAATTTCTCATATTCGATGGGTATAATGTGTTGTGCTCGGTTGAACATATTATGTGAGATACGCGCCGGCCAAAATAAAACTAGGCTTGCCATGTCCCAGCCTTAAGGTTTCTCACTTTAAGTGCTCAACGCAAAAAGGCTATGTACGCTAATCTATCAACCGCCCGAATCCAACAAGTATACGGAAAGGCTATATCGAAAAGAACAATCGCGAATATATCGCTCTCAGCTTGAGGCGAGACACGCCAGCCTTGCAGTAGTTCCCATTGTTAAAGGCGGTGAGCATGTAATCCCTCCCTTGGTGCGTGGAACGGTTCAAGAACCAGTTCGGTACGTGTGCATGTGAACCTATATTGGGAATGAGAAGCCACTGGAGCTAAATAACGAACGTGGGGGAACGCTTTCTCGAGCATGGATGCCATATGCTGAGCGAGGTCGTAAATTGCGTGAGATGATCGGCTGAATCTAGGACAGACGCATGGTAATGAGCACATTATACTCAAGCAGTTCATATGTGTCAATATTCTCTACCTTGATAGTTAGACGAAGTCGCCGATGGCCTCGGATGTCCATTATCGGGCGCCGGCAGAAGTATGCCGGACAACGGCACACTGCTATCTCGGCTGCATCGTGTCATATTTGAAGAATCGCTCAAGGGACTAGATACAAAAGTATAGAAACGATCCAATTAGCTGGGAAATTGGGAGATTGTATGGTACGAATCGTGACCGGTGCATGCGGGGATCGCTCGAAAGATGCCGGTTGTGGGAGCTCATTGGCTCGTTCGACAACGCTCCATATGCGCACCACGACCTTTCCTGCGTCTACGAGGCGGTGAATTATTCGCTGTTCACCCACCATATCTCGCTGCCATCCTGCTTCGCTCGGGCGCCTAGTCTTTGTCCGCCATCGAATCTGTTGCTGCCATGTTCAATTCGCAGATCGTATCAATCACGATCCCTGCCTACGGGGCGTCATACACCAGGCGACTTTTGCAGGCTGAACCCTGACCTTCGCCTTCCCAAGCCTTCTCGAGCCTCTCTCGTCTCACAACGTATACCCTCGATTGTCCACCAGCATGCAAGCAATTGCACATTGCGTTACCGTTCAAAATTCCCCACTGATCGTCGCTGACAGCTGCATCACTCATCCTGGCCCTCGAAGACAGTATCAGATTCACTAACGCAAAGCGCGGCTTCCTGGAATTTCGCCAGGTCAGTCCTTCACGAACACGTAGCCATGGTATGTACAACAAGCGATTCGCTTTCCTACCTCCACAGAAGAGCTGTCAGCCCACTTTTTACTTGTTGTCGTATATTAGCTACTCCGAAGACGTTCTGTCTTCTGTTAACTGAATCGTGTTTGCCTTCCTGGCTACATTGTGGGTTCATTTACTGTTCCCAACACCGACACACCTCTAAGTAGTAGTTGGATCATTTCTGGGGCCTTGCAAATACTGACCTGACCATCGAACCACAGACGGACCGTAGAGTTGCAGCTGAAGGCTTGAGCATCGCCGGCGGGTCCACGTTACGCTCTTCTCCCCCAGGACGCAAACAACGCCTATCGCACGCTAAACCCGTCGACAATGAGCACTTACAGCCCCGCTCTCAGTTATGGGTAGATACGCATAAGGCAGAGCCACGGAAGGCAAGACTAGGCGGGCTCACACCCGGCCAAGTTCTGGGAAGCAATTCTTCGATCTCCACCTTGTCGAGTTCGCCAAGTGCAGATTTAGAATCCGTAGACAAGGCAAAGAATACAGGCGCTTTCACCCCTAAGCTCAGCAGTATATTTGAGGGTAAAGAGAGCCGGAGCCGGAGTACGAGGCGCCGGAGGAGCTCCACATCCACCTCAACGGAGAGTCATCCAACCTCTCGTCAACGCCGCCGAGTCGAGGAAAGCACGGAACGTCGAGCTGTGAGACAGAAGCACGGCTCGCTAAAACGCCGCGCAGAATCCCTTGCTAGCCTCCCAAATCCATCCCTCATTTCCGTACTCTCGGGGCTCACAGAACAGACTACTGTGTCGAGCGGGAGCAACTCGACTATCACGCAAAAATCCTTCAATAGGAACCATATATCTAAACGAGGGCCTATGAAGGAAAGAAAGCACGTTCAATTCCAACGCCCTTCGACGAAAGCTAGAACCATGGATGCTGACTCAGAATCATCCCATGTCTTTCAATATATGAACAACAATTTGGTGTCAGAACAGCTCCTCCACGCGATGCCTCATGATGATCGGTCCGTAATGTCATCACCATCCTCCTCCGAACCTTCTGTCGCAGCTGAGCATGACGAAGGCTGTTCTTCTAACGCAGAAGAATCTGATATCGAATCTCCTATGACTTCACCGGCTTCGGGAATGAGGCCAGATCACTCGAATGCTCATGAGGGGGAAGAGGAAGAGGACGATGAAGAAGAGGAACAAGATGACAATGATGATGATAATGATGATGATGATGATGATGATGACAATGATGATGACGATGAAAGTGATGAAGATGGTGGTGACGATGCTTATGGGGCTGACAACCACGACGAACACTTAGGTCATGAGCAACCCTTACCTTTGGAGAGAATTGAGCCTCCAAGACTGCCTTCGGCATCCTCTTCGCGCCATAGTGACCCACATACGAGACGTCTCAGGCACCAAGAACAAGAGCTTAGAGACCATATCCTCCAAAGCCCCCAGCCTCATAGAGACTTTCAATTTGTGGGTGGACCGTCTCCTGCCCCTCAGCCTGCCATGCCTATTTACGATAACTACTCGCATTCTGGTGCCTCACCGGCAAGTTTCTATGCCCCCCACGCATCTAGCGTTCCAGGCTGGCTTCCACCTGCGCCGCCCCCGCCGCCGATAGGTTACTACTCACCCCCGCAGATTTCACCTGCGCCATACTCGCCAGGTGCTGGAAATAGTTATGCAATGGCATCCGTCAACAATCCCATGGCGGCGGTACCGTTCCCACCGATGCATATGGCACATACCCAGCCGCCCCACTATCAACCGCAAACAGCCGGGCCAGATATGTCCAAAACCACGGTGGTGGGATATGAACTATTGGCTGACAAGCTGACCGAATTGTCGAGGATTGGCGATGGTGAGGTGAAAGAGGGAGAGGAGACAGTAGTCCCCATGTATAGAAAATTTGAGACGCTCAACCATCGAGTTCTGCTTCACTTACAGGACGAGATTTCAGAACTGGAGGAGGAGCTTCGCTATCTTGATGAGTGCATTGCGCAGATTACGCCGCTTCACCCTGCATCAAGGCGTGGCGATGCGAAGCATGGCGGCGAGTTGCATTATCGAAGGACAGAGTTGTTAGGTAGGATCTACATCAAGTTAGGCCAGTACAGTATGTCCTTATATCTCCTTTTCTTTTCATGTCTTTCTTCAAATACGCTACGATCAGTCATAGGAGAGGGCCATGTTGACGCCCGCTTGTTCCTGTTCTTGTTCCTTAGATATGCAGTCTCCAAGGAAGGGCTTCACCGACTAAATGTGAAGACTATATTTGGCACTACATGCTGGGTCACTAACATGTCCAAATTAGACCAGGCGTTGTCATCGTTTAGCAGCATGCTGAAAAATTTGGACCCAGCCAACACAGAGGATATCCAGGCGTATCATACTTGGATGGAGAGACATGGACCTGTCGATCAGACCGAGTCTCGATTTCTCGAGCGCAAGAACGACTTGCTTGCAGTCTCACGAAGGAGGTCAGCAAGCACTGTTGGTGGCGCTCGGCCACACCAATCCGTGGCGATCGGTCTACCCCTCCTAGCCATGCTTCCTCTAATGGCGTTTGCGACCACTCCGGGTTTGCTCGGAAGGCTGTTCTGCATCATGCTTATCGGCGCTGTGGAGGTGGCCGTGGTAGTTTCAACAGAGCTGATTGACATGATGACATTTAGGGAATGGGCTGTATGTGCGTCAATGTAAGTGCACGAGCTTTCCTCGTATACAGATATTCGCCGACTGGACAAGCGAGACATCGAGCTCCGACCATGAAGCTGAAGTGGCAGTTGCGGGGATTAGTTTCCAATATCAGTCCGTTGCTACTCGGCACTGGTGCAGGTGATGAGGTTGCGCGGAGGCTATTCTATGCTTCAAGACCTCAGCGAAATCACATTGCATGGGGCAACAGTCTGTCGGTGCCGGCTCGCAGCGTAGTCTGTAGATTCGGGAGACCCAAGCAGCTTCTGATCGGTAGAGCGAGGGTTGGAGGCGATGAATCGCGTTTATCCGAGCGGCAGTGTCCCTCCCATTATCCTCTTCTTAGCCAAGCACTGGTATTTGGGCAAAAGCTAATGCGAGGGGGCAGCTATTTTGGGCTGATGGCGGTTCTTGCGGGAATGGTGCATTGACTCGCTCGCATTGCTCGTGCCGGACAGCAGTGCGGAGTGCCTGGATGGCACGGGGACGCGATGGGCGCACGCCATGGAGATCGCCCGACAGGTACCTGACAGGGACGCTCACGTCGTCATCAGTTTATAGGATCATAGACCGAATCCGACACATTCGGAAGACGGCTCAAGGTTCTCCTGAAGGGACCTTGCCATGACACAGAAGGTTGAGGATGGGGATCGACATGCCTATCCTGTCGATTTGTCATAGGCCAGCTGGCGCGGACAAGAATTGTTTCCCGGGGGGACACAGCTGCAAGCTGTGGTTGATGACAAGAAGATGGGGGGTGGGAAGGAGGGGGGGGATTTGGCGGAGAGGGTGTGGTGGGCCTCGTGGTGATGGGTGGGCTTGGGCCGGCGTTCTTCTTCTGAGTCACTAATGCTGCATTGGCCTTTGGGGATGGAAACTAGATGAGCTTGGCAGGAACGGGTTGCGCCTTGGACGCACGAAACGATGACATGATATGATATCCTGAAATTTACCAGCGCCGTGGAGGAATATTCATGTGGCCCTGACTCAATTGCAAATGGAGATGTGCGAAGCCGTCGGCAGGAAACGGCAAAGGTGTATCGTCGTCGCCGTGACGGAAGGGCAGTGTGGCTTTTGGCGTGTGGATCGCGCAAATGATAGGGCCAAGGGGGGCGAGCATCGAACAGGCTAGAGACGCAATTGGAGGGAGCAGGGCCGCTTATTGTCGTGCAGAGAATGCTTCGCGCCGCGGTGTAACCGTGAGCGAGCATCCATCCAGGGCGTGGTCTGAGAAGACGGCCCTTGGGCCTTGGTGGTGGCGGCGCTGGACATATCTTCTGTATGTTCTGTTGCGGCAGGTCCAGCAGCCAGAGCTGCCCAATGTCGGCCGGGGCAACGAAGGCCTGCTCAGCTCCTCGTCCTCCTCCTTCTCCTCGCCGTGCGGGGATTGCCTACTGTGTTCTGCGACGGAGGGGGGGGGAAACGGGGAGATTTGCGAGCAACAGCTGCAGACTGCGCCGGCCTGCGACGGTCGGCTGTTCGTCCGCCTCGGCTCGTGGTAGCTCGTGGTAGCTCGTAGTAGAGAATTATCTCTCTGTTTCTGGAGACACGGATCCAGGCACCGGCCGCGGGAGCACCGCCGGAAGCGTGCGGTAGCGTCGTGCGTGCCTGGGCCTGTGCTCGCTGGTCAGGTGGGCGGATGGGCAGCTGGGCAGGCCAGTTTCAGATGGGCCTGTTTGGGCCTTGTACGTTATTCTATGTAGGCACCGAGTGGATACTGTAGGGACCTTGCACTGGATGTGTTTGACGCCCGCCGCTTGCGCAACCCAACGCACTCGCCCCCTCCCCCCCCCCTTCCCGACTTCATGCTTGTGCTGCAGATGCGCTCTCCGCATTCCCATCCACTTTCGCGCGGTTTCATCGTCGCCTGCAACGGCGCCTCCCTGATTGACTGGCCGATTGATTGATTGACCGCTCATTGCGACTGCTTCGTGGTCGTTCCCTGGGTTCCCTGCGTCGCTGCGTTCTCCTAGCCGGAACCGACTACCGCCCCTCTGATCTGCCCTGAAACGCCTCCTTATCCCGTCCGACCCCTACCACCTCTCCAGCCCACCAGCGGCCACATCGCCCAGCTCGCCATACACACACGCTTCTGCCCGCTTGCCCTCGCACGCCTGTCTGCTCCCCCTCCGCCAATTTGTTGCGCAAACGCTCACAGACTCGCTGCAATCTCCCCTCGCCCGCCCTTCTGGAATGTCGCAGCCCCGCGAGCAACCATTCACCTTCTGACCTCTGCCTGCGCCCATTGCGCCTCTCCCTGGACCGCCGCCCACTCATCTCGCGGAGCCGCATTCCTCAATCCTCCAACCCACAAACCCGTTTCTCTCCCGCCAGATAACGGCGCCCGAATCAGAAGAGCGATTCCGCTTTGTGTTGCATCGTCGCATGCGCCAGCGCATCCAGGTCGCGGCACCTCCGAAAATCCCAAAATCCCATAAACACCAGCAAGCCTAGCTGGAAGGGCCGGTGCATCTCTGGGGGGGGAATTCAAGACCCAGAGACGCCATCGGCGCACAAAGAATTTCCATTCGAGCCTGAAATCTCCCCAACCAGAACAAAGCGTTCTGTCACCAGGGCGCGGAGTAGCCATTGGCGTCGTTACAATCGTCCCTGAAGCCTAATCTTCTTTGTCGGCCTTACCAGTCGTTCGACCGCGACTCGTGGGAACTGTATTCCTCCATAACATACCCCACTGACGCCCTCGTCCGCATCGCCCCTGCGAGCCCCTCGAGACCATGGCCGTCTCCATGCTCCACGCTCCTTCGCGAGCGTCAACTTCCTCGTCCTCGTCCTTTATCCCCGTCTCTCGACAAAACACCATGTCCTCGCATGATGGGTCGCGCTCGGTGCGCCAGTCAAAGCGCTACTCAGTCACCGCACTATACTTGTCCATGTCGGCAAAGGACAAGGAACTGGAGATTGAAGACGAGCTTGCAAAAGGTATGATCCCGCCTTGTACCGCCGACTATGTTGATCCTGGAGACTAATACTGTTGTAGCACAAAAGGCATTGCGGGAGCTCAAGGCGAAGATTTCGTCGCAGTCGAAAAAGAATTTCGTTCTCGAGAAGGACGTCCGATACCTCGATTCCCGGATCGCTTTGTTGATCCAAAATCGCATGGCGTTGGAAGAAGTATGCGCTACTATGCATTTATTTCACTGAGCAGAGGTTGACTGTATACACAGCAAAACGAGGTCGCCAATCACTTGGACGAAGCAGCTGAGTTGCAAGAGGGCTTCTTTCCAAACGACGAGAAGACGCAGAAATACGGAAACCTGTTCTTCCTCCTTCAATCCGAACCAAGACATATCGCACACCTTTGCCGCCTAGTCTCCATGGCAGAAATCGACGCTCTACTCCAAACGGTCATGTTCACAATCTATGGGAATCAATATGAGAGCCGCGAGGAGCATTTGTTGCTCACCATGTTTCAAGTATGTTGAGTTTCCAATCCGCCGGCATGTTTTAGCTGATATCAGAGTATAGTCTGTCCTTACGTATCAATTCGATAACACCCCTGACTATAGCTCTCTACTCCGCGCCAACACCCCTGTATCCCGGATGATGACCACTTACACAAGAAGAGGTCCCGGTCAAAGCTACCTGAAGGTTGTCTTGGCGGACCGTATTAATGCCGTCATCGAGGTGAAAGATCTGGATCTGGAAATCAACCCTCTCAAGGTGTATGAGAAAATGGTGTCTGAATATGAGGATGAGCATGGAAGCTTACCACCACACCTTCCGAAGGGGGTCACTGCAGAACAAGCCGCCGAGAATGAAAAGGTCAAGAAAATCATTGAACCTCGCGTGACGATGCTAATGGAGATTGCGAACACGTTCCTCACAACCATCATCAACGGTCTTGAGGAGACACCATACGGTATCCGATGGATTTGCAAGCAGATTCGGAGTCTCTCTCGGCGCAAGTACCCGGACGCGCAGGACCAAACTATATGCACTCTGATTGGTGGCTTCTTCTTCCTTCGATTTATCAATCCCGCGATTGTAACGCCCAGATCGTATATGCTCATCGACGCAACACCAGCAGAGAATCCCAAACGCACTTTAACGTACATTGCCAAGATGCTACAGAACCTGGCCAACAAGCCTTCCTATGCCAAGGAACCTTACATGGTAAAGCTGCAGCCCTTCATCCACCAGAACAAGGAGCGCATCAACAAGTTTTTGCTGGATCTTTGCGAAGTACAAGATTTCTACGAGAGCTTGGAAATGGACAATTACGTCGCACTGTCGAAAAGAGATCTTGAGCTCTCAATCACACTCAACGAGGTATATGCTACGCATGCACTATTAGACAGGCATGCAACCGAGCTAGCAAAGGACGAGACTTCTCATTTGGGTGTAATTCTCCAAGAACTTGGACCTGCCCCAGCCCAACTACCCCGCAAGGAGAACCGTGCCATCAATCTCCCCTTGTTCAGTAAATGGGAGACACCTTTGGATGATCTTACTGCGGCATTGGATATTACCCAAGAAGAGATTTTCTTCATGGAAGCTAAATCAACATTTGTCATGATCCTCCGATCGCTCCCTGCAAATACCTCGGTTACACGAAGGCCACTGAGACTCGACAGAATTGCAGAAGCAGCTGCGACGACCAAAAACGACTCAGTCATGGTGAAGAAGGGCATCCGCAGCATGGAGTTGTTGAGCCAACTCCAAGAGCTCGGGGTTATTGACAAGGATGATGGGTTTTCACTTCTGCGAGATGAAGTCGAGCAAGAGCTCGCGCATCTAGGATCGTTGAAAGACAAGATCGTTGAAGAAACAAGGAAGCTTGACGAAGTATTCCGAACGATTCGCGACCACAACGCCTACCTTGTTGGGCAACTTGAAACTTACAAATCGTATCTCCATAATGTCCGTAGCCAATCCGAGGGCAAGACAAGGAAACAGCAAAAGCACCAAGTTCTAGGTCCTTACAAATTTACCCATCAACAGTTGGAGAAGGAGGGCGTTATTCAGAAGAGCAATGTCCCCGAGAATCGAAGAGCGAACATTTATTTCAACTTCACCAGTCCTCTCCCGGGAACTTTTGTCATCTCCCTTCATTATAAAGGTAAGCTTAGATTCGTTACAGTATCTCTATTTTCAAGTGCGCTGACTCATTTAGGCCGGAATCGTGGTCTGCTTGAACTTGATCTCAAGCTGGATGACCTACTCGAAATGCAAAAAGACAATCAAGAAGACCTTGATTTGGAGTACGTCCAATTCAATGTCTCGAAAGTCCTCGTCCTCCTCAACAAACGTTTCGCAAGGAAGAAGGGATGGTAGACAGCATGACAACGATCCAATGATACTTATGGCACCCTTTCTCTACCCCATTTGACGTTGTAGTCTGCGCAAATTCTACACATCTCTCCTTTGGGATATTTATTCCTTCGGATCACCAACGCACATACATCTAGGAGTCCAGGAGTCCGGATCAAGGGTGGACTATGTATACGGTATTTTTTTTTTTTTTTTTTTTTTTTTCAGGATACCCCTGGGTGAATGGACTACGACCACGCCATACGAGGTGAATTGGCCGTAGACGACATGGGTTGCAATTGGGCACAGGATACGAAGAAACAGAAAGAGGCGGAATTTCTTTGCGTGTTTTGCAATTTGTACTGTCTGGTAGTGTAGACACACTCTCGGACTCTATTTCCCCCGCTTCTTTGGGCCTTAATCATCCTATGTTTAGCGCCGGCTACTCCTAATACCCTTCCTATCGATCATTTTAATACGCATGTTGTATAGCATTCGAGGGATGGCACGGCTTGGGTACCTCGATGCATGGTGGCGTCGGTCTTTTGTTGGCTATTTTTTTTTTTTTTCCTCTTATTTTTGGCGACGGCTGGACCGAGAACTGCTTGGTTTTTATCGCAAAGTTGTTTCAACGATATCCCAATGTGTAAGATACCAAAGTGGTTTAATTGGAGAAATGGTGGCTCTTTGTCCAATTCATCTAATCCGTGGCGCAACTTATACCGGCTACTGAGTGTGGCTTTGACAAGCATGAGATGACCTGACCCCGGCGAGGGGCGGAATGTGGATGCAGGCGGGGTGTGTGTGATGGGACGAAGGAACTAAGCTTATTGTCGGGCCGGGCTGTCTTGGAGTGTTGCAAGGGTGAGAGCTTAGAGAGGCGTTCCGGTGGTTAGACGTGAATCCTATGCGGGAAAGGCTGGTGATTAAAGACCCCAATAACGCCATCAGCTGTCGGAAAGTAGCCGTCGACTAATTACTGTACCAACCAAAAGAGCGATACAAGCGTGGCGACACCTAAAGCAGGGTCCTAGCCTAGTGACCATCCATGCACTCGCCAGGCAAGATAGATCAGGCGGAAACGTTCTTTGACATCATTGGCCGTCGAGACCCAGTCATTATCCACGCGGCTGTGACTTGGAGAGCTCCCTCGGCGATTGCTTCCTTTCACCACTCATTAACTCGGTGGCTTTGGATTCTTTGGTTCTTCCGTTTCCTTTTGTCGGCGTTCCAGTTCACAAGCATGTCTTCCTCAATTGCAATCCCAAAGCGCAAACAGAAACAACCCCAGCGCCACGCCGACACCCCCAGTTCGACGAGCTCGCTGTCATGCGGAAGCTTTGCCAGCCACGCAGGGTCGCCGGTTGCTCCATCAATGGCGTCCACACCACAATCTCGTCCAAATTATGATCGTAGGCCTTCTTTAATGTGTAGGTCGCCATACTGTCGTCCCTGGTTCTCAATCCCCTTGAGATAGGCCCACCACGGGGACAAGGCTCCAAGATAAGACAACTGACAGACTACAGCGCCCGCATTCTCAAGGACCGAGCACACCGTAATCAACGTGGGCGATCCCGAGAGCCCGCGGCTGGTATGTTCTTGAGGTTTCAACAAGGGAGGATCGACGCTGATCGGAGACATACAGATCACCTGCGTCAAAGCATCGCAAGGCTTCGATTGGAATCAAGGTACGTTTCGTACCCTCTCTCACGCATCGTTCAATTTTCGTAGCCCATTTCCAGCATAACTGTGTTTCACACTGTGGTTCATACTGTGGTAGTGGGCTTCAGATTGGCTAGCACCTTCTCTGGTCGACCTTGTCTCAGGCTAATCGCCCGCTTGTTGCATGTCCCTCTTCAAACGCATTTCTCATTGCGATCGGCGCACGGGGTAGAAACACATACTTCAATACTTTCTTCATACAATACTTGAGTTGACCTGAGATTTGCTAACGAGTCATTCATCAGAGATCTTCCTCCCTTCCTACGCCGACTACCACTTCGACGACCTCGAACGCAAGCAAGACCCCGTCCAAGAAATCTTTGTCAGCGATGAAGAGGTCAAGAACATGTTTCCATCATAATGGAGAAACCGTGTGAAAAACAAGCATATCAATGGGCGCATTTGAGGAGTCTTTTCCGTTGAAATGGGTACCTGTATATGGAGTGGTAAAGCGATGTGTTCGCTCGAGTACGGTGCATTTGGCGGTGCAATAATGATCCTTTTGGGGTGGCTTTTATACATCTTTGGTTGGGCGCTAATATAAGCGGGTTGATTCTTTCGCTGATTCAATATGGGATGAGAATGGGGCGAGGCATACATAGGCGTCTTGAGGTCAACTTTTGTCCTAAGTATCATGAGTCATGTTATGTTTGGGTAGAGGAGAACTTCACTCAAGTGAATAGTTTCTGCTAGTTTTGTTTTTTTTATGATACAACTGATATAGTCGCGGCGGATCCAGTCCATTGCTTTTATTTACGTATGTCCGTATCGGCGCGTAATTCATTGTTACTCCTGCTGGATACCGGCTATCGCAGGTACCATGAGGGCGTAGAGGGGCAGCTCCCGCCTACGCCCTACCCCGCTACTCATTAGGTTAGGCATACTAGCCGCCAAATCACGTGCCAGCGCGGATCGCCGCACCTACCCGAACCAAAACAAACCACAATTTACGGGTACTATGACCACCACAACCAAGCAACCGAATGTCAATCAACTCCACCAAGTTTACCAATTCAAGAGTTACCG
>ML986587.1:0-111484 GCA_010094045.1 Lojkania enalia
TCATAAAATACCTCCGATTATACCAATGACATAAAATACATCATCCATCCACTAATTCCCCAATGCCATCTTCCCAAAAAAAAAAAAAAAAAAAAATTTCCTTCTCGCCAAAAATGCATAAATGCCATAAAAGCTGATACACGGAAAAATGATGAATAGCATCCAACAAAGGGAATAGACAAACAAGACAGGACGGAACAGAAGAGGGCCGGGAGAGCCAATCACCCGGCCTCTTCCTCCAACAGCTTCTACGCTTCCTTCTACTCCCCAATTGACCCATTCTCATCCTATCTCAAATCGTCCAACATTGCTCATACATCCAACAAATCGTAATAGCACATCTCCGGGCCCGACCCGCCGTCTCTTCACCGCACCATCTTCTTGCCCCTCACAATGAACGGAGAAGGCATCTCCTCAACCTCGGGATCCCAAACAGCCACATCTACCAACACCGCACTCCTTGTCTTCACTGGACTCCTAAATCCTCCCCTCCCTAACTTCCCTTCATCCTCGCTCATGGCTTGGACGGGAATGCCTCTTGCTTGCTGTAGTTCTACAAGCGTCCGTCCTTGGATGCCGTTATTCCTCACTGCCTGCATACGTACCTGATCGGGGGCGAGTTTCTTCGACTTGAGACCGGATTCTTGAACCGGCTTTGCCGTCTTTCGGACAGGGCTGCCGTTTTCTGTTGGTTTCGACTTAGGACGCGAAGGTGATGTTGCTACGATAGGAACCGCGGATTGGGGCCGTGGTTTTGTTAAAGAAGGTGCGCTAGCTAGTCGTTGTGTTGGTTTAAGGAGTGGTCGTTGGCCTGCTGCTAGGACCTTAAAGGGGTCTTCATTGTTGTTTCGGGAGCCTGAAGCGCTACGTGCGCGAGTCGGCGATGGAAGAACAAGGATATCATCGTCATCAAAGTCGCCGTTCCATTCCTCATCCGTAGGTGAGGGTGGGATTTCTACATCGTCCCATTTCTTCACGCCGTCCCTAGCGGCTGCAAAGATGTTTTGACGAGATGCGTTTCGGCGAGGGGAGAGGGATAGGTTGGCAATTGTGGCGGGGGCAGGTGAAGGGTCAACCATTGTGACATCCATCGGTGAGGGGGGTGGATGGGCGGCGACGGGCTGGGCGAACATCGTTCGTGCTCGTGATAGTGGCGCACGAGTCTTCTTTCCAACTACCGGCTTAGTGGTGGGTTCTTCTGTGTTATCATCCAGAGACAATGACGAGATATCGGTGCCACTAGGGAAGTCAGAGGCGCTGTCGAGGGTGCTTGTTGAAGCAGCGTTAGGTGCCTGCTCTAAAGCTTCTGACGGGAAGAGGATGCTCTGCTCCGTCGGCATCGTCGGCGTGTTTGATCGAGGAGCGAGTCGAGGAGACGTGCTAGGTCGTCCAGGATATTTCTCGATGACCCTTGCGACTCGTTTGTTGACTTCTTCCTCGAAATGTCCCCGGAGCTTTTCTAATTCCATGGCAACCTGGCGATCGATCTCCAACCGGGCCTTAACTTCCCATTCGCGACGCAAACTACTATCGACCTCTTTCCGCATTGATGCAAGATGTGCATCCGCCCGAGTCATCTTTTCCTGTGCTTCCTTTAACGCCCGCGCGGTGGATTCTTTCTGTTCCTTCAGGTCCTGGCCTAGCCTCACCACTTCCTGTTCCTTGCGCATCAACTTCACGACGGGAAGGTTCAACAGTTGTGCTGTATCCGGACGGTTGCTAGGGAAGACTTGGAGGCAGCTTGCAACGACCTTTGTCAGCTCCGGAGAGTAGCAGGATGGAATGGGTTGATATTTGCCAAGCTTAATCTTCTGAATCAGTTCGAAATGTGTCTTCGCGTTGAACGGCGGCTGCTTCGCGCACATCTCGTAGATGATGCAACCCAACGCCCAAATATCGGAGTGTAGGGTATATTGTTCGGCTTTACAGATCTCGGGAGACATGTAGAAGGGGGTGCCGACGTATGTGGATGCGAAGTCGTGTGACTGGAGAATCTTAGAGAGACCAAAGTCACCAAGTTTAACGGAGTTGTCAGCGTCGAGGAAGACTAACAAGTCAGTGGTTAATCTCTTGCAACGATAGCAAATACGTACTGTTCTCGGGCTTTAGGTCCCGGTGCAGAATCATAGGCTTGCCGGATGAACCCCGCGGTTTCGCATTCGCACCAAGACCGAGGACATTGCGCCCTGCGGGCGGCGGGTCTTCGCCATAGTGACAGCGATACAGCGCGCTGACAATCTGAGAGAAGATACTCCACACGAACTCCTCCTCGGCGAATTGGTTCTTGCTTTTCAAATCGCGAATAACCCGGCCCAAATCGCCATTGCCACAGTATTCCATATATAAATGCAAGTCCTGTGAGGCCTTGATGTGATCTCGCTCGAAGTAAGCGACAATGTTTGGGTGTCGAAGCTCTTTCAGAATCGACAACTCGGCCTGGAGCTGCTCTCGTTCCTTTTGCGACATCTTGGAGTAGCTGATCTCTTTGCGGCAGAGAATCTACACAGCGATGAGCAGCTGGAGCTCAATTGACAGAAACATCCACTCACATAGCCATCCGTCTTGCGCCTGACCTTGCGGATAACCCCAAATGAGCCATGTCCTATAAGGGCATCAGTATGTACAAGTCGCCGAGATTGTGCGGCGGTAGGGCTTTTACCAATCTTCTCTAGGACGTCATACTTGTCGTCCTCAGGCATGGCGGCGAGTGTATAATATCATGCAACGAAAGACGTACTGTGATGATGCTGCTGGGTGTTATTTGCTGTTATGTTAGTGGTGCAGACGTCTGATGTCTCGGGCGGTAAGCGATGTAAGGCCCGGTTGTGTAGTGTTTACCGCCCGCGTCGCTACCAGCAACCGCTGCACGAGCCAGATTCTGTCACGTGCCGCTCTTATTGCCGAGTACCTCCGTCCTCTAGGTGTACACTATCCAAGATCTGAATCCCGCATTCGATTGTCTTCTTTCTATTTTCCCCACCATGGTCCTAAAGAAGTACGAGATTGAGGCCGCGCTTGCGACAGAAGCGCAGGCTATTTCTGCCGGCAAATTGAAGGAAGACAACCCTCTCGATCTCAGCGAGGACTTCCGCATCTTCTGCGAAGCCTGTCGGCGGGGCGATCTCAAGGTCTGCCAGGAGATGATTCACACCGGCATAAACCTTAATGCGAGAGACAGATACGACTATACGCCTTTGATTCTGGTAAGCACAATCTCGTCCGCTTTATATTGTTCTGCATTGTACATTTGCCCATCGCCACTATCCATCGGACGATTCACAGTGCAATAGTAACCATTGACCAAGGCTAGTCTTTGTGGCCACTACGAAGTTATCCGATTACTCCTTGAGAATGGCGCGCTCTGCGAGCGAGATACTTTCCAGGGCGAACGATGTCTATACAATGCATTGAACGACCGGATACGGAACCTCCTCCTCTCCTACGACTATGCGAAGTCGACGAACCCTCTACAGCCTCTAGCTGCGCACATCACATCCCTCCTCAATCGACAAACGCCAAAGACGAGCGATATCACACTAGTCAGCTACGACCAAAGCTTCCATTTGCACAAATTTGTGCTCGCAGCACGGTCACCGTACTTTGCGAGGAAGCTAGCCGCCGCACCCCCCACTACCTCATTTAAATTGCCACAGACAGTTCCAACAGAATCGCTAGGTCTAACGCTACAATACTTATACTTCCAGGAAGTATCGCTGAAGACGGCGACTTTCGGGTTGAGCGATGAAGAGGAGCTAGCAGTCCTTAAAGGCATTAACAAGATTAGTGGACAATTAGAGATTGAGAGACTATTTGAAACTATTACAGAAGTCTCTGACCGGCGATTATTGCGACAGCAACGCGCCGAAGAGTTGACAAGAGGACGATACCAGCTGGAGCAATGGTTCAAGGATAATGTACTACAGCATAAGATGGTAATAGATACCGACAAGGTGGACAACATAAAGTGGGATCGGGACAACACGTTATACGCAGATGTCCTTCTACGTGCAGACGAAATCGAGATGTGTTTCGCAGAATCAGAAGGTAGTAATGCTTCACCTAGCCCATCGGAGTCCTCGACACCTCCAAGCTCGACCGTTCAAAGCACCCTCGGGCGATTAAATAGTATACCTATCGGACACATCCGAACTCGCTCGCCGTCATGTACAAGAGCCCCACGAAGGTCTACCTTGTACCCTGCACACCGCGCCATGCTTCTACGTTCCGAATACTTTCTTACCATGTTCAATTCACCATTTAGAGAGGCGCAGGAGACGCCACACTTGCAAATTATTACACTTGATTGCAGCCCCGCAGTTCTCGAAATAATTCTAACATTCTTGTATACAGAGCGAGCGGAATTTGGCCTAGACATTGCCATTGATGTGCTGTTTGCAGCGGATCAGCTATTCATTGAGAGGCTCAAGCAGCGAGCCGCCCAAATCATTTCGGCTCTTGGTAATGGTTCGACATCGTTAGTAGAAGCAGAGAACCCTCGCGGAGAAACTGACGAAGAAGAGGTTGTAGACATATATGAGGTCCTCCGTGCCGGTTGGGATACACGGGTACAGAGGCTAGAGGAGTTCGCGGCACGATACATCGCTTACCGGTTAGAGCATTACATTGACGAGGCAGAATTTGTTGAGCTCGTAAAAGAATCAGCAAAGCGGGTTAAAGGCAGGCAAGAAACAGATACCATTGAGTTAGTCGATGATATCCGATACTATCTAAGCGAAAGATTCAGGCTACGTTTTGAAGACAGTGGCTTGGACGAGATGATGGATGAGTCAGCACAGGACAAGGTAGCGGTGGCCCTCGAAGCTATGGAAGAGCTGGGGATAGAGGATAAAGCTGAAGAAGTTCGGCAAAAGGAGGTTTTTGCGGCCGGAGCCATCCGCACACTAGATGGAGAAATCGCGGGTGATGAATTCGCACAGGATGCGATCAACTATCAGATCTTGTTGGGCAAGATCGACAGACTACTTGAGAAGCTTGATCTAGATGCTTAGTTGGATGGGTGTGCATGATAGACTACGGCGGTGCATAGACATGTTGACAGAGCACATGATGCTTGTAGAAGAACCTTGGAAAGCGAGCATCTACATGTTAATTCATCTGTGCTCGACGGGTACCCTATTGCATGACTTTCGCGTCCTTCCTAGTGCTAGTGAATGGCTGCGGTTTCAATGTTACTATTCCTGATTCCGAGTGGTGTAATGTTGATGTCGATGTTGGAAGCCCCGCGGTGATGTAAGTGATGTAGGGCTAATTACCCCACCTGGCGGGCCGCACCATGGAAAGCAACCGCCCACCCAGAGCGCATTGACAAATCTCGGAGCTCCCTTAATGCGTACATAATGCGCTGTCTCTACTCCCTAACTCCCATCCTTCGTTCCGTGTCCAGAACACCTATCTCGTCGCGCACACTCCCAGCCCTCACAAGGACACCAATTGCAGCCAGACCCAGCCTCCACCCTCGCAATATGTCCACCGAATCCACCCAGTCGAAAGCTTGTACGCTCACCTTATCGCCCAATGCGAGATACGACCGAGACCTCGTATACTGATTCATTGACAGGCTGCAACACACCAGCCGTTGTTGCAAAGGGCTACGAACCCAAAGGCGAGTACATCACCGTCGATGGCCTGAAGACCTGTACGTCTGCCCCATTGCCCGACCAATTCCCTCCCATTTACTTATATTGCTTCTATGTGAGCATCTGGCTGATCGCATCGCTGCAATCCAGACGCCACCGGGCCCAAGGACGCAAAGGAGGGCATCCTAGTCGTCTACGACATCTTCGGCTTCTTCAACCAGACCCTGCAAGGCGCCGATATTCTCGCCTACTCCGACTCGGAGCACCCCTACCAGGTCTTCATTCCCGACTTCTTCGAGGGCGAGCCTGCCGACATCTCATGGTACCCTCCGGATAACGAAGAGAAGGGGAAGAAGCTGGGCCAGTTCTTCCAGACCAAGGCCGCGCCGCCGAAGACGCTACCGCGCGTGGCCAAGATCGCGAATGAACTCAAGGCCAGCAAGAACATTGAGAAGTGGGGCATCGTGGGATACTGCTGGGGCGGCAAGATTGTTAATCTGAGTTCCATGGAGGGTACACCGTTCAAGGTTGCAGCCGCTTGCCATCCCGCCATGGTTGCCGCCGACGACGCTCCAGGCATCACGATCCCCTTCGCCATGCTTCCTAGCAAGGACGAGAGCAAGGAGGACGTTGAGAAGTGGGAGAGGGCTCTCAAAGTCCCGCATACCGTTGAGTGGTTCCCGACACAGATCCACGGCTGGATGGCTGCTCGTGGTGATCTGGAGAACGAGGAGGTCAAAAAGGAGTATACCCGGGGTTATCAAACCGTACTGGATTTCTTCCACAAGCACATGTAACCCTAAACCTAGACATGCGCGGCGGCAGGCATACGGTTAGCCCGTAGCAGATGGGCGCGTCACCAACACCAAGAAATCGCTGAGATATTCAAGGCTTCGAGCTCGAAACTCTAGAGTGGTGCAAGGATAACTGTTCACTTAAAACACATAGATGAAAATAATTAAAAACCAAACAAAGCCGCTCGGTGTGGATAGTTCGACTTAAATGCTGTTTTCATTCTATTAGCAATGGGGGTCCTTATTCAAAGTACCACACTATACCTATCTAACTTAGCATGTTCTGTACAGAAGTTAGGAACTTTGAGAATGAGGCGAGGTTATAGAGAAGCGAGGTCGTGGGGCAGAAAACCAATCCGGTTCGCTCGTGTGTCCTCATATGTGCATGCCATGATGGCGGACGCCTGAGGCAGCCCCGGTATATACAACTGCGAATGGCGGGGAGCCTTCGACCCGGAGAGGACCTAGGATCGACTGCCCGAACATGAAGCTGAACTTGAAAAGGAAAATGGCTCTCAAATCGGCGCATCGGCGGCCTACCGAAGACGGAGCCTGAAAAACAGCTCTAATAATCCCATTCGATGACGTAGTCTCTGTATAGTAGAATTAACATCTCAGCGCTTTCTTCATAAGTTCCTGTACTTAACAAATAGTCCGAAAAGGCTCGTAGCTACTATGTAAAACGACAGAGCTTTTGAAAAAAAAACAACCCAGGAACCCTAAAAAGATCTATTCCCTCAACAGCATGCAAGTAGACAGGTATCAAGCCAAAAAAAAAGGCTCGTAAGCAACGCATATGTACCAAAACTGACGAAGTAGCCATATCGGGTCGAGAAATCAACGACGCTGGAGCTCATGCCAAAGCTGACGGTATCCCGGATGGCAGAAGTCAGTGTCATGATGGCGAGCGAGTCCTCGGGGGACGTAGTGTTGGCAAGGGACGTGCGCGTGACTTCGGTGACGCCGGTGAAAATGGAAAGGATCAAAACGACAAAACGGCGCCCTTGTCGACTGAAGAGGTTTGCGAGCTAAATGGCTATAGTAGTTTCCCCATCCAATGAGAGCCCAGTTGACTAAAAGCAAAACGCAGGATACGTTCTAAGGTGCTGAAGCTCTAAAGAGGCTCAACGAGTATAATTACAAGGTAAGTAGACGCAGCAAAAGGCCTCCTAAAGATGAAAAAGTAGCTTTAGTCGATCGCAGCAGCTTAGTTACTTATACGTAATAGTATTTATCCCTATATTTCACCACATGACCGGAGAGAGGCCATGTACACCCAGACGTCGGAAGAGCCGCAGCGCGCTGGTAAAGTTAGACCTTTTCTCCTCCACAGTCTAGGGTTTCAATTGTCTCTTCAGCCTAAAGTCTAGATACTATACCCCGCATGTGGTTCTAATGCTCCCCCTAAAATCATTGTAATTGCCCAGCTTGACAGAAGGACGTTATTATCGCGATTGTACCTGGTTTGCGGCACAACAAAGAAGCCGATTAGCATGAAAGCGGAAATGGGAGCAAACATGAGGAATGGAATCTTGAGGTTTAGAGTGATAGCCATGGGCAAGGATACGAGAATATTGATCCGATTTGCGTTGGCGTCGGGGAAGCGTTCCTCCAGCGTAGGGATATGGTTGAGCGGAAAGGCTTGAATGAAGAGCGCTACCGGGCCCCAGAAGATGAGGAGTACTAGAATAGCTACCTTTTTCAGTAGATGCCAATTCAAGGGATCTGCTGGGCCATGAGAAGGCGCTAGAATCGAGTAGATATACCCGTCGCTGTCAACGAGCCAGTTATGGGCGGGTGTTGTGCCCCTCTCGAGTACATGTATTATTTGGACGGTCAGCTACGTGCTCGAAATCTGGTGGGCGCAAGTGCTTTAGAACCTGAAAAGACCGTTCCCTTTATATCCTACTTAGGCTGCATTACATCCATGTTGTTCGTCAGACCGTATGTTCCCGGGATGGACTGACGGATGTCGTAAGCCGCCTCGAACTTGTCGTTATCATCTGAATAGATTTTGACGGCCAAAATTGTCGTAGGTAGTGGTACTGCACCGCTCATTGGCGAGCGGGTTAGCCAATGATAAGCAGTCCTAAATGTACAAAATAGGAAAATCAAAGCGATGGGTTTGATTGGGCCGAGACCTTGGATGCCTCTCACTACCGTACCCAATAGGAGATTGCGCGGGCATGACCAATTCAACCGTCTAGGTGTCGACAGAACCTGATGTTAACATGACTCGTCTAGCCAGTTGAGAGGACAGCATGTCCGAGAATGCATCGCGGTTCAATTCACTAATACCGGATTTCTACCCTCGTCTAGGGCATCCATCCACTATACCTCACGACTAGTGTCTCTCAACATCACACCTCTTCCAACGGCTTGCCAACCCATCCAACTGCTAATATCTAGATGCCGCGCGAGTTTGTCAAATACAGCATAGAAGAGGTCTCAGTCGGACAACGCAGTGATTAGCTATCCCGCCGAAAGAACTAGTATCGAACTGGCATGTCAAAGCTTGTTGTCGGTGGGAATTTACTGCAATAGAGCAATAGTTGAGCGAGCTAGTTATAGCAGAAGCTTAGATGTAGTCTTAACCTCGGTCAACGAGGTAACTCGTCTTCTCGATAGATATCGGCTCTAGTTGTAGAACATAAGCAATTCTGATAGCCAGTAAGCTTCTATCAAGCAGTGAAGTTCTTCGCTACCTTTGCCAGAAGAGAGAGAATGTGGGGTATTAAGATGCTCCCACTTAAGCACGTCTATCTCAACACTATTGATCCGTTCTTCGTGCTCCTCAATGTCGATTTCGCCTCGAAAACGCCAAACGATAGGGCCGATACGGCCGGAAAGAGGGACCAGAGACCCCAGGTTCTAACCAAAGGGTTGCAAAAGATGCCCTAATCACCGTCCGGATGGCCAATTGTAGATGCCGAGTTTGTAGGTCTGCGTGCCGCCATCGAAAGAGACAGAAAATTCCATTCAGTCAGCATTCTCGTGAAAGTGAAGGAATTGAAACTTTTAGAAAATCTCATCACTATTTCGTCTAACAATGGCTACGCTTTCGAGAAGTGGGATAATGTGGTCAAGAATCTGATACGACTACTGTATAAGTGTCTGGGTATCAATTATTTCGACTGGAAAGGCAAATCTGTTACAAGGCAAGATTGGGATGTTGAAAAAAAAGCTTGGGTAGAAGTATCAGTGACCATAGGCGAGAGGTCCACATGTCGTCCTAGGCTTGCGAGAGCAAGAATGAGGCATCGTTTCTGGGTCATCTTCAAATATCGTAGCATAGAAGGATAAGAATCCCGAGGGACATCATGACTGATGATGGAGTGATTGCTTTTTATAGCAGCTCTGTCGTTCTAGAGATGTTCCTGTGGTTCACGGCTTGTTCCCCGTAATTCGACATTTCCACGCTAGTCGACTATACTAATATAGAAAGCAGAGAGTGTTGATCCGCGACACAGTGGCTTGACTACGGAAGAATCGAAAGATACTCTGACGTCAATGTACTGAGATCTGTTACGCCGGAGTGATGCTTGTGCTAATATCATGCCTTGGTGAAACATAATGCAATTACAATCAGACTAAAGCCCAAGTTATTGTTTTATAAAAATAGGAGATGTTCTCGCTCAGAAAGGACGTAGCAATTATAGAGCCATCACAAAAGTAAGATCTTGCATCATACGTTCGGAAGGAAATCCCTTACAGCGCAGAATAGGTGAATTAAAGTTCCGATCCAAAATCCCTAATCAAGTCCCTCAGAGCCACTTCTTGAACCATTCAATAGCTTGTGCCTTCGCATCATCCGCCCCCTTAGCCTCTATTTCACTTCCAGGCTTCGCTCGCACCGCAAAGCCATGAGATGCATCCTTATAATAAGTGATCTGGTAGTCGAAGCCATCCTGGCCGTCCCCCATTCCAGCCTTCTGTCTCAGAATAGCTTCAGCTTCTTGTACCTTCTTTGTTGGAACAGCAAAATCTTTTTCAGCTTGTGCAATAGAGACAGGAACCTTGAATGTGATGACGGCTTTGACAATGTCGTTGGGGAGGTCCAAGCCAGATGGATGCGCAGAAAAGGACGCGTCCACAAGTTTCTCCAAGCCTCCGTCAACAGCAGTCTGGTGGCACAAATTGACGGCTTGATAGCCGCCCCAACAGAATCCAGCAACGCCCAATTTGGAACCCGGTGGGAGCTCTGCTTTGACTTTTCTAGCATACTCAAGGCAGGGGCTAAAGGAAGCCTCGGAGCTGGGCCACGCGTGAATAAAAAATGGAACGAAGTACGTCGCGGCGTGGAGCAGATTCTTTATTCGCGATAGATGGCCCAAGATGTTAAATAAAGGTACTGGCTCCATTACCTTATCCATCATTCCAAGGATTACAGGATCCATGGCGCCTCCAGGGATAATGTCCGGGACAAGAACTCGAAAGCCAGTCGCAGAGGCATATGCGTCAGCGAGCAACTTGTTGTTCACGAGCTTGAGTCCGAAGGCATCAGTATAGAAGATGATCGTTGATTGTGAAGTGGTGCCACCGGGCCTTCCGGCGACGTAAGTCTTGGTGCCATGGATTGTAGTTTCTTCGCCAACTGGATCTCCAACTGCAGCACCCCCACGGAAGCAATCTGGACAAGCCATCTCAAAGCGAATCGGGAATCAGATATGAGGTTGAAGGGTGTTTCGAGATTTGTTGTTCGGTGGCATGAGGAGGGGCACTGAATTTAGCTCGCTTTATTTGTTCGTATCGGGCCATGAATAGCGCCTTGTCGCTCTTTTGTGGCACCGATAGCCCTGGCGCGGCGCGACAAAAGTTTCTCCCATCAGGTTTGTACGACAATAATTGCGGAAACGGATCATTAAGCGCAGATTCGTATGGAATTCAAAGTGGGTCATCATCGATCAGAGATTAGTAGACCCGGAATCCCCGCATTCCCGCGGTCGCAATAAGCATTCTTCAATATCACCAAACTGGAGATGCTATTGTGACTCAAATAAAGTTCAGGTGGAGATGTTATCCTTCTCAATTGGGATTAGGAGATTCTACTCTCATCGCTTTCCCAGGCCCTATCCTTATTAGCGTACCAACTAGCCGCGCCAGTTCCAGATGAATTGCATTATAGGTTAATAATGTGCGATGAAGTTAGGCATCCATGAGATCCAAAGTCTTATAGCGCTTACACCTTAACTTTCTAGATTTTAGGAATACGCACAGTCCGGACAAGTGAGGATGGGGGATTTAAAAGCAAGAACGCCTCTGCCTTTTTTTCACGCGCTTCGTTGTTTCATTATTGCTTGAACGCGAGGATTTAAAGCAAGAATAATCCGTTTCACAATGGAAAGAGTCCGCGCAGCCCTAAACTCGGACGAAATTCTCGAGCAAACATCTCCGGATTATGGTCGCAAAAGCCAAGTATAATCCGCACATAAGAATCTTGATCTGCAGGTTGTAACGCGCCTGAAAACACTCGAGTCGCTTTGAAGGCTGCTCAAGATGTTGAAAGAAATAGATGTCGACTTCAACGTTAGAGGCGGAGGCTGCGGTTCTACTTCCTCTAGGGGAACCTTGATTAGCATGTCCGCTTTTTATAGATTCGAGTTCAATCAAGAAGATGAAACGGCAATTGTCGAAGCCGGCCAATTATGACGACATGTGGATGCCAAAGTCGAAGAGTTTGCTCCTAGCTACTCCGGTATGTCAATTTCTAAACATTGCAACGGTAGCTGATCCTCGTAGTTGTGGGTGCACGTTGTACATATGTTGGTGTGGGCAGTGGCACGCTTTCAAGAGGCGTAAGTTGAATGTCCGGCGACCTTGGATTGACGTCCGACCCGCAAAATAGGTTGCATTTGCAGATTGTAAAGATGAATGGCGAGGTGCTCTGAGCCTCCGAAGATTCAGAGCTTCTTTAGGCCCTTTGCGGCGGAGGTGGAAAATTTGGTGTGGTAACAGCATCCAAGTTGAAGACATAAAAGTACCCGAAGAGGGTATACAGTGGGACGATCCTCTACCCCCGCGGAGAACTTGATGCGTTAGCGAAAGCTATTCCAGATTTTGAAAAAAGAAACACTGATCCCAAGGCAGCGACGCATTTCTACTACCTAGACATGACTCACGGAGCGTTCGCGCAAAGTCATCAGTTCCAGGCTTGGGTATCAATGTGTATGATGCTCATGGAGAAGAGCACGGTCGAGAAACATGCAAACGAGTGCTAGAGATTCCCGGTGCGATCAATACAATAGCCGCCATGAGTTACCGTGAAGTGAGCGCATTGCGGTGAGTATCAACATTCTAACTAATAGTCGCGTTTTATTTTTATTTTTTATTTTTTTTTGGTACATTTTCCGGCTAGCTAAGGATTGCCACCTAAGCTAGTAAAGCCTCGCCGTCAGCCAATCACAACAGCTCAAATCAAGAACAACTAGTAGTATGAGTTCGAAAGGTGGCAATGTTGAGAGAGTCACTAACAATTTGAAGACGTCCTCAAGCTTGTTGGCCGTCAGACAAAGTAGATGGCGAGTGCAGTAGTCATTCCCGCCATTACCGAGGACTTGATTAAGCGGGCATAGAAATGGTTCGACGAGACACTCATAAAAGAGCCAATTCTAAATGCTGGCACTTTTAAGCTGATTGAGATGATGCAAAAAGGTGCGTTCCAAACTGCCAAGTCTCGCTCCGATACTGGATGACCTCGTCCAAGAGGTCGCCATATTTTGCAGCTAAGCACCGGAGTACTTAGTGGATGTTCGGAAGAGGTTCACAGGCTCGCAGTGAAACGCTTAGCCGATGGTGCGAAGGAAATTTGTGACGCATATTCTGTTGGTGATTGGGTAACTAGGGACTTGGGGGAGTTCGACGACCTAGTAGAGGTAGGATTTCTGATGGAAACCTGATTTAGTTGGCTGCTAACTATTGCAGATATTTAGAGAGCATATGGAGAAATTACGCATGATTAAGCAATGTGTGGGCCCGAACAATAAGCTGAGAGAAGTGTATGACCTCTAGATATGTCTACAAGTGGCGAATAACTTAAGAGCATATTCAAATTGAATGTGTGCGCAATATCGCTAGAAACAAGAATCTTCTTGTCGCATAGGTACAGTTGAAGGCGCTTTCCGTCGGGAAAAGTCTCTGTGGAACTCTTCTCTTGTTCTAATTGTGGGCTATGCCCGATAACGATAGTCTGAATGATAGCCTCCTTCATATGATTGGCCCGATATTGCAGCATCCCGATTCGGAACGTTTAAGAACTGCTTTCCTGACTCGAGAACCCACCTACAATCCTCCTGCATTGTTACATCAATCAAAGAAGCAAAAGTGAAATTGAAACTGTATAATGCCGCACTCTATAACATATCATGCACTTAAGGAGGGAATAGTGCCAGACCCACAAGCCGCAGCAAAAGCCCAGGAAGCGACTCACGATTTCATATTCAGGCCAGCTACACCAGCAGACATCCCAGCACTTGCGGACATGATTGAACGATCACTGCGCGGTCTTTCGACAAAAGATTACACACCAGCCGAATTAGACGGATCAATTGGGTTTCTCTTTGGGCCAGATTCCCTATTGATCTCGGATTCAACGTACTTCATCCTTCACCCTGTCGCCTCCCCTTCCACAATATGCGCTTGCGGGGGCTGGTCATTCCGACGAACCCTTTATGGTGCAGACACAGCTCCCGGACGCAAACCGGAAGCGCGGGATCCTAACAATGAAAGAGCGAGTATACGAGCCATATTCACGCATCCAGATTGGGCGAGGAAAGGATTGGGCACGATGGTGATGAGGTACTGCGAGGAGAGGGCAAGAGAGAAGGGATTTTTGGGACTGGAGATGGGTAGTACTCTTACGGGTGTGAGTTTATATGAAAGGTGTGGGTACGAGAAAAGTGGGAAGATGGATGAGGTGCTGTGTCCAAATGGGGCAAAGATCCGAGTTGTGCACATGACAAAGGATCTAGCGGGATTTCAGATGTTCGATTCCCAGGCAAATTGAATGGCGCAGAGCACGTGTATTGGAGCTCAGGGACGCTGTAGGGAGAGGGGGGAGAAATCGACTAATACTTATGTGAACATAACAAGGGTTCATAGAACTGAACTAGGAAGGGCTTAATGTTCTCAGGTGAGGTTGAATAGATTTATGAAGATGGCCCAATTATATAAGTATAATGCTTTGGTGAAACTTAGCGATCTCGAAAAGCGAATTTGGCATAAATTATCCCCATACCACCTGACTAAATCACTCCACATCCTCTTAGTCTTAATTTCGCGAGCGCTGGTTTCCTCATGGTATCAACCCCGAGACTTCTGTTTCCGTATATTTCCACTTCTATATCCTCTTCAACTCATTACGCGATACTATGCCAGAGGTCATAGCAGTGGTACACGAACTTTCCTGCGACCCCTAAATCTAATCTTGTAACCTTTACGGTGAACAGGTTGCAATATCCAAAAGTACTGCACACTAGTGGCTTCCCGGACGCTAAGGGCAATTTGGTTCTCTCCTATCGCGGCGAATTCTGTATGGGATTCAGGGCATGGAAGAAAATATAGACTGAAGCATTCTGCCAATCTGGAGCCACGAAGATTTGGACAAAACGATATACAATGGCCTTGGTAGGTGCAAGGAATCTCTCGACTGACCAATATGAAATAACGAGACAAAGGAAGACGATGTTCCATTCTTATATCATCCTATCAGAATATCATTGCCTAACCTTGATGAGGGCATGCATATTAAACAGATATTGCAGATGTGGGAGGCTCGGGAGAGACAGTCTTATTAGACCTCCTCATATTCACGAGCCATGAAAAATGACGGCTATATACGCAATTCTAGAAGCATTCAGGGATCAAGTCATATGTTCTATCATCAGGCGAGAAGAATATATCGGGGTCACGATAGTTATTATTCAAATATAGCGAGTCGTGGGGAGGAATAGGGTAAATATAACACGGCACTGGATGGACGACTGCTCGACGTGGGTTAAGCGACAATATGCCACCTCTCAGGTGTAGAATTTCCGAGCGTGAATATACGATTCGGCTTCGTGTCAGCTTCGTAAAGAACCGGACCAAGTGCATGTGCTTGTCCGATTGATTCACTTCGCCATGCCACTATAGTCACATTTACCCTGCCAACATCTGCATTTTAACGGAGATACGATATCTCAGTCGCCAAACGTAGCCTCAGGGGCATTGTGTACATTGAGTTATGTACGAGTAGTATGTCCGGCTTGCGGCTGAGGATTGGGGCGTACGGATTTACGGAAGTGCGAAAATGCCGAGAAATTGACATGGGGGGTTACGATCGTAAGAGAGAGTGGCAGGCCAGATAGGACGATGGCTATAGAAGGTTCCGCGTTTACGAGGGCGACATGAGTGGGAGCTCAACTGTATCCTTGGCAACTGTGCCACGGACTAGCTAAATTGAATATTTTAGAAACTATCGCAATTTCAAGCCTGTGTTCTGGTCGAGACAGTGTGAAGCAATGAAGGATGAGAGGTGTTGATGCTAGAAGGGCGGAGCCGGATCACAGACAAGCCGGCGGACTTGGCAGGCCTAATCCATTTTTGGAAGTGTCTTGTTGTACGAAGTAGTATTGTCGTGACACACTGTGCAATCTCCCGAATCAAGTGCTTCTTCAGTAGAGTAAGCATAATATCACGAGCGTTATTTCTGATGAAATCCCTTTAGGAACACAGTATGCCTTTGTGTAATTTCAGATAGTTGAGGGAACAAATTAGCGGGCACTGTTGTAGGTACAACCTAAAGGTGGCAAGACTACTGTGATAGTTAGGAATTTATTCAGGCGTGGCGTCGGGTAGAAGACAGCCCGGAAACAGCAGTATCACTTAGTGATACAGGTATCACGTGAAATCCGCGAAGGGTTTAGTTCGTAGTCGCCTGGTCCCCACCATGTTTGTAGGAACTTTAATGCCAATTTCCATCTGACCATTCTCCTCTGCAGTGCCATTATCGAATTCCTTATCGATTTGCCGGTCATTCCAATTATTACCCCCTTGATGTTACCTCGGAGGGTCTTCACCTCCTTCTACGGCAATCTAGAAGAGACAGTGGTGTCTGGAACCTAGGTTAAACAGTTGCTAGTGCACACATTAGCCTATACGATGATCCCCAACTACTTCTCTGGCGATGTAGGATCTCTTGTATGGCCGAAGCGGCCCGCTCGAGTTTCTAGAAACGCATTACTTCCTGACAGATGTTGGCATCTCGATTGATGACCTCGGAGAATTTCGGGTTACTGCATGACGTTCTGTTCTGCTTTGAATCCTGGGTATCCAAGGCCTGCAACCCCTAGCGAATGGATGTAGTCATGCTTCTCCGCAAATCATAGGGTATTTCGCGGCGTTAGGTGATTCGTGGAAGTCGAATTGCGGCAATGTCGCTCATATGAGGCTGCTCCGACCCGCGCGGCAAAAGTCCTGGTTAAGAGCTCATCACACGATCGCGATATGTTCTACCCAACGAAATCAGTCCTTTCCTCCGTTCAGAAATCAAAACCAAGCACGACCAGTCGCTCTAGCTCTATGAATATTACAAACAGACTAGCTTGCACATAAAACTATATCCAGGATGCTTGCATTGTCCAGCATGCCCACTTGTCACCATCATGAGAAGCCCGGTATCCGTCGCGCAAAGATGCACCTAGGCGATCAAACATCTTTACAATCGCTCTCCTCCTTTCATTTCCACATTAGATTATCTAGTCGTCGAACAAAGCCCGCCCCTTTCCTCAATTGTCATGGGAAGTTAGTCCTTAGACGGTGTCTAAGCAGGGATCGGCAGCACCAATATTAACGCAGACTGCAATGCTTGCAGTAACCCCAGCGATATCTCACCAAGCCTTGTCAGAAGTGCGTGACACGAAATAGCCTGCCATGCGCTCGCGAGATGATGTTGTCACCGTCAGTATCTAGGCACCATTTCAAGAGACGTGCAAGCCGCTCGGATTCTGTCGCACCGAACTACCACATTTCTTAGCTTTAAGCCTTCGATACAAACGATATCCGTTCTCTATCCGTCGTCGCATTAGGCGCATTGCCATGTAATAGTTGTGAGGCCAGTGCAGAGCAAATTTGAAGACAACTGCACACATTTTACGTCGCGCTCTATAGGCGAGAGAGAGGGGTCGCTCTTAAGAAGGCCAGTATAAAGAAAAGGGTATTATAGAGTGTCACTCCACCCACGTGAATCATGATTTTTCTCTTGTTACCGGGCTGATCATCCGTGCAGCCGTTTGGTGCTTTATTCGGTTAAGAGTGCTAAACAAATTGCGGGGGGACCAGGTCCGGCTGTCCGTGCCTGTTGATTGACCTGGTGGGCCAGGGTATGGTGGCTGCAGAACTCGTTACAGCCGTCTATATCAGAATAGCCACCCACAATCTCGCGCAGGTTGGTTTCGCGATTTCTCCAGCAACGTCAGGTTGTCGTCGAAATGCCTTACTACCCGCTCCAAGTCACATGCCTGGCGGTGATAGCTGGCACGCCGGCGCTGGCGTCTATATTCGTTGCTTTGAGAATATACACAAGACGGAAGCTCAATCTACGGATAGGATGGGGTAAGTGTGGTCCGCCAGCTTACCTCGACCGCGCTGACTGTATTCGCAGACGACTGGTTGATCGTGATCCCATTACTTCTTTCAATTGCATTAATAGGACCTTCTTTCAAGCGTAGGTTTCTCATGCATCACCTTCGAGTTGCGTGAAAGTTTTAACAACTCTCAAGACGTTAAGATGTGGCATGTGGGCATTCACATTTGGCAAGTCCCGCCGAACGAAATCGAACCAGACTACGATGAGTATTATGCGGTACGTATTGCCACAAACTATCGCCTCATTAGAGATTAATTCCATCTAGGTAGTAATGGCCTTCAACCTCCTCAATATACCAATATTACCTCTCGTCAAAGCATCGATCATCTTATTGCTCTTGAGAGCGGGATCTGTCATCGAATGGCTCAAGAAGGTCCTCTATGGCATTCTCATCTTTACAATAGGAAGCGCGTTGGTTCCGTGGTTCTTGTATATATTCATTTGCCCACCTCGAACTGGAAATACATGGGCACCCAGGACATTTGGGGGATTACATTGCATGGGAAGGCATCGCATGGGCGAAATGCTTATCTGGGTTACCTGCGCCAACCTACTGACCGACCTACTCATCTTTCCGATTCCTTTCATCATAGTCCGGCGAATGATGAGCGCGCGGTTACGATCGAGATTAGTGGTTCTAGCAGTATTCACCTCAAGCCTAGCGTAAGCCCCTCCCGCCAACGAAACCTCGAACAGCCCTCTAATCAGGCCTTCAGTGTCGCAGGTATCGGCGCCGCCAAGATCTATCTATCGTATCGTGACCGTCTCTATAGCCTTTTCAAAGCTGATTGGACATATCAAATCGATTACTGCATTAATCACATCGAAAATAATGTCGCCATCATCGTGGCAAACGTGCCAATCCTCCGCGGCCTCGTCACACGTTGGGTGTTCAATTTCAGAACCAAAGCCACACCCATAGAGCCAGAATTTAGGAATGATTGGCAGTGGAGCTCCTCTAATTCTTCAGCATTCACAAAAGTTGCGAGAAAGAGCCGAATTGCGCAGAAAATTATGCCCTGCATTCAGGAGGATTTTACCTCTAGCTTGGACAGGACAAAGAATGGTGACCCGGACTTCCCACCAAAGATCGTTACAACAGATTACCGCAAAAATCGATCACAGAAATCCCGCAAGTCAAGGAGAAATAGCCTTGACAGGAGATATGATACCGCAGATAGTTGCGAGAAGGGCGAGGTGCTAGAGACAGTGAGGAGTATAGGAAGCTTGGGCTCAGCACCAACACTTGTGGAAACAAGAGAGTTGGAGTGGAAGATTGCGGAGGGAAGCCCAATGTCAAGTCCCAGGAGGATATCAAGTCCTACATTGAGTCCCATTACACCATTGACACCTTGTCTGCTAAGAGGAGTAGAAGACGACAACGAAATATACCCATACCCATATCCTTAGATGATACCATAGCATAGCAAATTCAAATAATCATTATCATAAACATTGCCACTATCATACCAAAGCTTGAATATTGTTGGCTGTAAGAAAGCCTCTCATGTAGTCTCCAGCCTTATACAATCTCATCAAGCAGCTCACATACTGTACAGTCTATTTACAAGTACCTATAAACTCAACTATAGCTCCGCTGCCTCTACAATTGATTATCGGAACCTACCTTCCCCTACCTTTCACCAGACCTAACACTCCCAGCTATTCCCCTCCACAAGGCAACACAATCACTACACACGCCACCACAGCTCAGACACAGACCACCTAATGCTCTTTGCCGGCGCTTAGGCCCGTTTACCGCATGTCAATCATGAGTCTGCAGGGTCCCGCGACCAGGTTTCCACATCCAATTCTTCCAAGCTGTGCGTCCTTCATTCAGCTTCCCCAGATTTTTCCAAAACGGACCTCGGCATCTACCCCTCCGGAAAATATGGCTGTACTGCTTGGGTAATGGAAAAAGAGCTTTAGGTGGAGGAAGCATGCCGGTGTGGGGTTAGTTCATGGAGGAAAACAAGGCCCGGCCCATATGACAAACGAGCGGGTTAATGTTGAAGCTCGTTGCTATTACTCTTCAAAATATCAACCGGAGTCAGAATGCTTACCCTGTATGCTCCGTACAACGGATGAGAGTTCCTTCTCTAGTCAAGTCTATTTCTCGATATAGTGAGGGCAGAAATAATGACAATTTCGCTATAGCTGCAAGGACAACATCACTAGCTTCAAGACCTAGGAAAAATGTTCTCGACCAAGAACCGGGCTCGTATGTCAGCTGTCAGGTCAGGTCCACGGAATGGCTACTTGCGTGTCGGTGCTCTCTCGCTTCTGCGTGTGACTCGGACGGCCCCAGATCGCCATCCGGCCGGCTTCCAGACTCCACCATTCGTCTACTGGTATCTACTCCGTATCCCTCATTCTCAGAGTCACCCATATAACCCAAACCTACCTCAATGATTGAGGAAAACCTCAGTTGGTGTATATATTGGTTGACTTCGGCAATCACCCAAACCAACCAAATCCATTTCGTAACCCAAGATCCACGCTCTTTGCCATTGTGTTAATGAACGCGGGGCAAGTCTCGCCGCATGCCCAAAAGGTGCCAGGGGTATGCCTCGGTTGATATGGATAAAGTGCCTACTACCCACCACCACCTCGCGCGTAAAAATTTGCAAGTTGGCTAAATTAAATTAAAAAGGATACCCATGTTGATACGTGTGCACAACCCGCATTCAGACACGCGCAGACCAAGGTCAACCGACTGTGCGAGTTTTTCCAGTGAGGAGGGAATCCGAAATATTGGATTTCATGCAGAAATTGTATTCTTGTGGCGGCATCGGCTATCGCGCCTCGGCATCACTACTAGTCAGATACGAGTTCGAAAAAGGGCACCATGATGCAAAGACTTGAGATGAACAGTTTGTCATTGTGAGCCTAGATAATGGTTCGGCGATGCGGTCTTGCCGGCGAAGTTTGAAACTTCATCTCCACATTTGCTCCTTGTGAAACCGCTTGTCCTCCATACAAATCAAACTTCAAACATTGACTTTCTCGCAGGTGCATACACGCGAGATACATGTCCAAGCGAAGATAAGGCGTATGTCGCCATCATTAAAGCCTACCGAATGCGAATGCAATATTCAATGCACATAAGCTGAAGGAACAAGATGCCATCCATTGTGATAACAGGACAGCCCCAAAACGCCGCATCCAGACCAAAACCCGTACTCGATAGCATCGAGGCCTCGACATATCAATGAAAATGGGCGTTCATAACGTACATCCTTGCGCCTTTTGTTGAAGTGGTACAGAGAAGTAAGAGAATTTTGTCGTGAAAAGGTAACCGCCTGTAATGGTCGTTGGGAAGCGTCGTCGAGCTTGGCATAACAATAGGCTCGTTAGTAGTCGAGTATTAATGGTAGGGTATCCATGCATGAAGCCAGACCGGGCGTGGCGTCACCTGACGCTACCGGAGCTACCGACGATAGCTTTGGTAAGATGACGGGAAAATTTGGAGAATTGTCGATCGTAAGAGGCTGGTCGCTGCGGCATGCAGAATCGTCACAGACGCTATGCCGATAGTACTCCAGCGGTGATCAAAGTGAGAAAGGTCAGGGTAGCTGCGGTTGGGGAGAATGTGAGCATGGATCCAGAATTTATGCCTCCTGCTTTTGCGAATGCAGAGTCAACGGAACTGTCGTCCTTGCGAGTGCAGCCCGTTATTTCAGTAAGCTCGCTTGGACATACAACTCGCTCGAAAGTTGCACTGTAAAAGTTGAGAAATTGGCTTGATAGCAAAGCTGTAACAAGTAGACATACCTTGGGTACGACGCATCCATAAACCAGTCAAATCGCCATTGACATCCGGCCTGTAGCGATTCCGGTAGGTTGTCACAGTCCTCTCGCGACGCGACACCTTGGTTGGTCTGGCCAAACACACTCTGCTCAACGCCGAACTGAGAAGCACAGGCATCATATGACGTAGTATTCCCTCCGGGTATCTGCATCACATTAGCAATGATGCCTCGGATTGCGAGCGGATAGAACGTACTGCCAGGGAAAACCTATTGGTTGTGGTCACATCGTATGCAGTGTTGGATGCCTGGATGATCATGCTCTTATTTGTGAGAGGATCGCTGGTAAAGTTCAACCGGTAGCAGGCGCAACACCAAAAGTCCTCGACATGACCTGTGATGTAGATGCCCGCAAAGCCGTACGAGAATGTGTCGTTTACTGCCCATGGTTGCTGGTTTGAGCATGAGAAAGCGTCACCACCATTACAACCGGTTCCAGCATTGAAATCTTTCAGGGGGTTGTCCTCTTTGTTGCATGTTTGAACGGGTTGCGAAAAATCGGCTTTGCCATTCCAGGAACAAGATGGTTTGCAACAGTCCCAGAAGCGAGTTGTCCAAGCGATTCCACTGGGCTCGGCAGACTGGACGAAGACCACGAAGAGATCCAGAAGAACGAGGATATTGCGAAGATAAGAGGGCGTCATTGCGTGATAGAACAGCTGCAGACAAGGCAAAGGCCGGAGAGCATGACTTATTTGCAAGGGAATTCGTGGTGCCAGAGAAATCTATTTGAACCGCGCTAGGAACTGGGGGGTTATATAAGGTCGGCAGCAAGGAGCAATTAATCTGGTCCTACGATGGCATTGCTAGGCCGAGAACACTCTGACCTCCAATGGTGAACAATGTCCGTTGCCACACAGGGATTCGCGGGACTTGGACCGAACAGGAAATGGGCGTCGACGAATTTTACAGGTCAAATAGGACACAAGCCTCGCCCGAAGTTGAATTAAGCTATCGTCATCCTATTTCTTCGTGTCAATGCGCCTGCAAGCGCTCAGAGCTAAGGACGCCTTCTCCGCAACCCTACGTAACGTAGCATTTTCCCCGCATCCGGCAGTGGATGAGGCCAGCGGGTGGTCGTCATCGTCGTGGGGCGTGTACAAATCGTAGGTGTGGATAAAGCGATTACTCCGCCCTCGCCCCATTCTTCTCTCTTCTGACCTCCTCGTTTCGGTCTATTTACCAATCTGCGAGCGGAGGTTCCTGCTGGTGTCTCACAAGTCCAAATCTCGGCTATTTCGTATTGGGCAAGCGGCCTGCACCGTACCGCTTCCTTTCAGCTGCATTAACCTTGTGTAACCCTGCGAGGTGGAGCTCGGAGCACGTGTGAGGGCCATGTGCAAAAACGAACGCATCTGCAAGGTCGACTGCGAACTGGAACTAGCAGATATTGTAGCCTCACTCCACTTTCTTCTCGAATCCTAGTCTTTCCCCGCAATGGTGAGACATGCCGTATCTTCCTATTGGATAGTTGGCTTCTCATTATAGCTGACCAAAATATTTATCCTGGAAGCTATAGCAAGCAGAGTGCCTACATCACGCACGGTGCATGGCTGCATGTCCACGTACCCTAGCTCTCAACAAAGCTTCGTCGGCGCACTACGACATCTAGATGCCAATGAGATCCCAAGGGAGATGTTTTGCGCTCCTTGTGCCATCTTTAGTCTCAGCGGGGGAAAATTTTTAGGAAGAAAAGAACTGTTCGCCCAATGGTGAATTAGTTTAGATTTGAACTACGGCGCTGGCACTCGAGTCAGTCAGAATAACTCTTACACTATAGAAACGGTCAGTTGATTGGGCCGTGCACAAGCTTTCGGCTCTTAGAACACTGCATGTTCCTAGAATGCCCTGCTCAACGCTTTCTTTGATACTTTGTTATTTGCGTTACTTACGTCGCACCCTAATTATAGCAACCGCGGCCCTTTCTTGATATCAAAAGGATCAGCAAGACCATCGCTTCATAGAAAACACAGCTACTGCCATGAGAAAATCAAAATTCAGAGAATACACACCTAGACAACCGAATATATTCGGAGGCAACAGGTACGAATAGCAAAGGTGGAGATCGTGGATCTACACAAGGATAGTGGAACCATTGTCAGTGCCGGGTGAATTCTTTCAGGAGAGCAAACGTGAAAACAGAGCAGGGAGGGTTCGATACTTTACGGCAGCACTTTCTGTGGATTGTTATTTGACCAGCATATAGTAATACTACAAAGGGGGTAAACAATAACCGGGTGATCAAGATGATCCAACTTTTCCTCGATACGGTCGAGGCAGATTTCCGGATGCTTGAGTCCAAATCTGTGACACTTATAAGGACCTCGGGTCAGATCCTCGCTTACAAGACAGCAAATATCCCCATAGGTATGCGGAGATACCAATTTGGAAGAAGTTTAGCCGTTGTGTCGCTGAATTCGTCCCATTTGGATTTAAAAAGATTCTGTCTGTTTTCTTCTGGTTTAACTTCATCAATTAGCGAGCCAATCGAATGGATGAAAGGTTTAGACTGCTCACATCCAGCAAAGTCCCGGCGGAATGAGCCGGTCGGATAAGAGTCGCTACTCCTTCGCTAATTCGCAAACTGTTTAATTCTGTTTGTGGAACTTTTTCAGCCCCCAAGGTGCCTGTTTATCCGATCGAGGATTTTGTTCCTTGCTATACTCTAAGAACGTCTATTACCGGGCTATGCTGAAGTGAGGATATCAGGAATAGCTTTCATATCGCATGCCTTTTATGTTCTAGCGGTCAGGTAATGCACGAATCGGATTCGTATACTGCAGCGTTGCTTGCACAATCTTCGGGGCTATCAGACCTGTCACATATAAGCGCAGTTCCTAGCGGGGCTCGAGTCCTCAATATTCGTTGGTAGCAGACTATACAGATAGTGCTACAGGTTTGCCTGTTGGCTCTGTTACTGATACCGAGGCAAGGCAAAGTAGATTCTCTTTATCTAACCGCTCTCACATTTCCGGTCAATGATGGCCGTAGAGGGGCCGGACTTAAAGCTCATCGAATCATTTATATACGTTATCTATGTAATAAATGGACGGAAGTGGGATATGGCGTTGAGATGTGGGAGAGCTGAACGACAGTGTAAAAACAGGTGAGCCAACCTAATTTAATTGGAGAAGGCTTATGGAGGGTTGAACTAAGCTTATCTTATGTTACTATATTCGACACTCTCATTCTGTTCTCCATGTTGTTTCTTAGGTTTCATTTTTCTTGAAGAAAACATATTACTTCTCATATCCTGTCCTTTTGACCAGCATTGTAGCAATCCTACTAAGGCTACGCAAATCTGCGGTATATCCTAGTCCGGGTCTTTTATATTGCCCCAACTATTTACTACTAGGGATGAGTAGATGCCCACAGCCGTTTCAGAATGAACGCGGACCTACAGCTCCAGAATACCGGTTATAAGAAAAATTTATTCCTTCTCAATCCGCAGGACCCTAGAGAGACAGAGCAATCAGCCTGAGAGGTTGAATACAGACTCTCCAGTTGAAGATGTTCTAAACCGATCCAGAAGCGCCGATTCAGTAGAAAATCGGGCTTCCTCAAATTTCATGAAGGACGAACTCCTTGGTACCAGAGTGTGATCAAAGTCCAAGTCCTACCTAGGTATGGATGGAGTTTCTGGGGAATCGTTAGTAACGAAAAAACTCACAATTCTGTCTAAGACTAACACAAGAACAATGAATAACGGTAGATCGCTAGGATATAGCTTTGTCAATCAACTAATCAACCTCGTGAAGCGTCTAAACCACAACGTCGTCCGACATATCTACCACGAACTCACTAGTGAAACATACTCACTACTCAAGGAATAAATCTCTAGAGGCACTCTCGGTACATGTATACGCACTTATGGAAAATTCCAATCATCCCTGGCGGCGAACTTCACAGTACAAATACTGCGCAGGCTGAGGTACCTTTACAGCGAGGATATCATCCATAGAGACCTCAAAGCAGACGAAGTCCTTCTTGACTTCGATGTTACATACATGATCAACGGGAGCCTCCTGATTTCAATAGTTAAACACCCCTATGATATAGTCATGTTAGATTCGCGATTAGGCTTTGCCCATTGGTTGGCGGCCGAGGTTGTTCTTAAGATAAGCGGCTACACCGGAAAATCCGTACGTATGCCTTCGAAGCATAGTAGACCAAACTAATCAACACAAAGATGTCCAGAGCGTGGGCTATCTTGTCATATAAATACTCTCTGGTAGGCGTCTATTCCACAACGAAGAGGCAGTTACAGCCACATACAAGCTTGGCTTGGATGAATATCCCCTAATTCTCGACTAGCCCAGCAAGGACTTAGGTATTGAGGCCTTAGCCTTCTTGTACGATTGTTGGACGAAGTCTTGCAGTGGGCCCTCGAATTATCTTCTGACTGTAAATGCTTAGTGACCCCGCGGAGCGACCGACCGTTAACACTATGACCTGCTTGCCGTTCTGTTGTGTTGATCGAAGCTTTGGCTTTTCGGGCTCCGAGCTCTATCGAAAGACATGGACTATACTTCTAAGTCCAAGTAATGGCAATGGTATGACTAGCGCAGAGACTATGCAGGCGAGAGACGAATGATAGAAGGTAGTGAACGGATGGAGGTAGTACGGGTCCTCGAAGATTGAGTGTACGTCTATGAATCTAGAGAATGTCCGTTCGATGACACTGTTAGATTGGAGAAGGCTGGCTGTTGAAGATGGAGACCTATATACTATGCATTTATACATGTATATAGCAATACCATTCGGCCATGGCTATGCCACTCCGTCGATGACCTAGAGCGGGGGGGAGCGGCTTGAGAGAAGCTAGATATATTGATGGCGCACTAATCATTGCCCCTTCCTCTAGTCCTAAGTTTCGATAAACATCACTCTGAGTAATAATACGGTCAGTCTTTCAAAGTTCATGTAAGCAGGAGGGGGGTGGAGACTGTATAGGGTGGTATAGATAGATGTATTGATGGCGTGCTGTGGTGTTCCCCTCGACCTCTCGGTCAAGGTACGGCGGGGGAATATATAGTACATGAGACTGGTTAGTCAAGGGCTGCATAGCTGATCAGGCACGTGACCTAAACTTACAGTTCACAAAATCTTTGTCTTTAAGCACAGATCGTGAAACCATTGTAATCTCACCAATCCCACGTAGAATCTATCATCAAGACGAAATTATCGATGAGTAGTGAACGTATGCATATACTCAGGTCACACGGGTGTAGACCTAAAATTGTCTCGTTTACACGACCTTTGGAAGGGTGGTCAACCCTTAATTGAAAGTTGTACTCCCTTAAAGCAATCATTTAGAGATGCGCAGCTTTTGTTGCCGTCCACCTACTAAAACCTCATAATTCTATCAGCAATATGGTGGACCGAACACAAGGTTTAACAATAGGGAAAAGGTGATTTGATGGCAACTATTAATCACTTTTTACCCTATTCCAGACTTTCCGACAGCTGCGAGGCTTAATTTCGGGAAGGGATAGCGCATCGATCGTGTGTTTGAAAATCAGCCACGCGCTTCCGGTGGTTGAGCCTGGGCCTCAATGCGCCCCACCCGGGTTCCTGGACGTCATTGACGATTGCTCCAGCACGACACTTTCATCGAAACACACCTTGCAGTTGGACGATCTGTTTGCTTATACGTCGTGTTTTACCCCATTTATCGTTAAATGTAGCAATGCAACAACCTCCGTCCCAAAAATTAGTGAGGATTTTAAGGTCCTCCCCTCCGACTCGCAGGCGCTAAGGCCCGCTGCATCTGCCCCTGAGCAATTTCAACTGCATCTTCGACAGCGTCAGCACGACTCATACGAGCTGTTTGATACCGATTATAGATCCCTTGTCACTGTTAAAATTTTTGAAATTCTCGCTTTCTAACCTCTGATTGGATTTTCAAATGAACTGTATTGAGCTTGGGATGACTAACTCTCTATTCTTGGATTTAATGACCTGCTTCCCCAAGACCCCAGCTCCACTACTCTCGGGTTTTGTCCCAGTTATCGCACGCCACTGTTTGCCCAGATCTTCTCCTAACCAACTGCAGCTTTTGTTTCACCCACCATGGAGTGCTCCCTAGGCATCGGGTGAGCCGCAATTTATGGTAGGTAAGTATATAGCACATCTCCCGCCAATTTTGAGCGCCACCTCTCCGTCCTCTTGCGTTGACCTCCGGTACGGGACACCAATTCATTGTGTCGTTCATTTCTTTGTTCATTCTCTTGGAGTCCGAGACTCATTACATTCGCTCACTGTTCAATTCATTCACTCCTTGAAATCCATTTCTCCCAACGCATCTACTCTCCTTCAAACCAAAGAAACAATGCATACCACCTCACTCGCCCTCGCTGTCCTTTTAGCGGCCACTGGCTCCGCTTTCGACTGTAGCGGTGCATATTTCTCCTTTTACAACCGAGGGGGAAATGCAATGAGCTACCAGAGACTCGATCCGGCCATCTTCCCCGGCTCGCAAAGCCCCCATCTTCACTCGTTCGACGGCGGAAATGCTCTTTCCTCCTCAATGAGCTTTGCCACCACCCAAGAATCAACTTGTACCACCGCTCGCATAAAACCCGATAAGAGTCTGTACTGGCGTCCGACCTTGTACTGGAACGGTAACAATACGGGCTTCTATCGCGTCCCGGATCAATTCCTCAAAATATATTACAAATTTGGCGATGCTGGAAACGTCAGGGCAAATGTTACCGAGTTCCCTGAGAACTTCCGTATGATTGCCGGAAGCCCATTGCTTCGCTCTGATGACGGGTCCAACGCGAAGGGTCCAAACGTAAGATGGGCTTGCCACACCGAGTCCGAAATGATCAGCAACACCGGATTTCCTACGGGGTTCACCTCTTGTAAAAACGGGTTTGCCTCCGAGATCACCTTCCCAGCCTGTTGGAATGGTAACGATATCAACCCCAGCGATCCTACTGCGCACATGGCCTGGCCTTCAGCTGGTGGTACGGGCATTGATGCTTGCCCTGAAGGTTTCAAACACTCCAGGTTCCCGACAATCTTTATCGAGTTCTGGTACGATATTTCGAGCTTCGATGGGCAATACAGTGCCAATTCTTCCCCTTGGGTCCTCTCCAATGGTGACTCGACCGGATACGGGTTCCACGCTGATTTCTTTAATGGTTGGGAGAGAGGTGTTCTTGCGAAAGCCACGGCTGAAGAGGGATACTGCAACTGCGGATGCGGATGTGGCAATGATCAGATGAAGACCTGCTTCGGCGCTGAAAATGTAAACGATGACAGCGATGAGGAATTCAAATCGTGCTCTGCCAATCCAGAGTATGGCGGTGAGGATATTTCGCCCCTCGACAAGCTCCCTGGCTGTAACCCTATTCAGTCTGGCCCTGCTATGGCCACTGTAGCGTCCGGTCCGGATTGTATTGCTGCGCCTACCTCTAACGGAGATAAACCGTCTGCTACTTCGAGCTCGACCGAAGCTGCAAATGAGACCAAGGTGATGAGCTCGGTTGAGGCTGCGGACAAGACCGAGGCCCCGACTTCGACCCGGGCCGATGAGGAGATTGAGACCTCAAGCTCTATCAAGGTTAAGGAGCAGGCTGAGGAGACATCGGCTCCTAGCATCTCGATGAGCATCCCCGACAAGGAAGCCGATGCGGGCTATGGTTCAGAAGGCCATAACTATGCAAGCCCTAGCACAACCCCCGCAACTTCGGCGTCAAGTATTGCATATGCCTCAACCGCCACAGCACTGTCGGATAGCAAACATCTGAGCCCTATCTTTGATGTGGCTACCGATACTCTCTCCGGCATTGCCTTCATTACTCCCACGGTGCCTGAGCCCTCCGAGAATTGCCAAGTGCCTGTTACCATTACGATTACGCCCACGGTCTACGTTACCGCTGGCGCCGAAGATGCCGCGAATACTACGGACTGCGCCGGAACCGTCTACACGACCGTTACTCAGAAGACGACTGTGACCGTTCCAGCGCCTGTTGCTTATCATAAGCATAAGAGGCACGCTCATCACTACAAGTACTAGGTGGCCGACGTTGTCACATTCACTGGCTATGCCGCTCTGAGTCTACAGCTCCGGCCTGTATCTTTTCATGTTCATTATATTACTTAGCTTTGGCTGTTTGAGACGAGGAAAAGAGAGCTCTGCACTGGCAGGCCATCGTTTTGCAGTTCATTCGTATGATACATTCTTTGTATATATTGTGATTCTACATGGATAAATGACATGTATAACGGCATGGCAGTCCAATGGATATAAATTTTGCATTTCTTGTTGTGCGCAGACGTATTCATTCATACGCGAACTTGGTAGTTGAGATGATAGTACCAGTGCGCTCATACCCAATCTTGCATCCGCCTTTATCTTCTTGAGGCTGCATGCGGAGAATAGAGACATTAGCTAGATGGTGGTAACGGCAGTCGTATACCACATACTGGTGATGCTTCATCTCCCCAAGTTTCATCGCCAAGTCAATTTTAAAGAAAAGGAAAAAAGACAAATAACTCCCCTTCCACGGCGTCTGCTCACTCACTAACGGCTTAGACCTTGACTAATCACGGCTGCCTACGCTTGAGAGGACTCCTCTCGCCACCATTACTGCGATCTCATGACCAGCTCTTACCTTATTATTCTATCCGATGGATCTAAAGAGGAAAAGAAGAAAAGAAAAAACAAATAAAACGTAGGACCAACTCAACTCATAGTTGAGTTGGAGGTACCCATAGGTACAGACTAGATTCACTCCTTGAGAATCTGCAAGCCATCATCGGGGGAGACAGAAAGAACATAAGGCTTTAGGAAATGTGAAGAGGTATGTGAAGATAGATTCAAGACCAAAGTATATTGTATAGGTAGTTATACGGGACGGTGGTGCAAGGAAGTAGTAAAAAAAAAATTTTAATGGTACGTGAGTCCGCAGAATCACATTATGAGCATTCCATGGCCATCCACCTTGTCAATAATCCACCGGTTCGATGCTTGAGGTAGCAGAATGATTTGACGTAGTCAACACTAGCAACTTATAATTTTTAGTGGCAATTTTGCTTGAATCCGGTCACTCTATTTGCACATTAGATCCCTAACATGTATATAAACTAGCTGAACTATAAGATAGTCGAAAAGTTGGAAGGGCGTGAGATGTCGTTCTTGCAGTGCGGAGGGAAGTAAACACGGGTGCTGTAAACAAAACCTGTAAACAAGACGGAGGTTCAAAAGCTCAATGTTTCTGCTTTGGAAGCTTCGCACGACTTGCCACTTTCCTTTATCTAAACTACCGCATCTCGCACTATTATCCCGTTACTAGTATCCCGTCTAGATCCTCCTTCTCGTAAATCCACCGGCTCGTCATAGCACACCCACCCCCTTATTTCTAATTTCCTTTCTCCATGCTTTGGCCGCGAATATAATATCGTAGGTTCTTGCCTTAACTTGCCATGTGCTATGTAGTATTGGATAGCGTCCAACATTCTAATTCAGAACTCAGCGATATAAACTGCTCGACCCCTCCCCCTCCTTGCTGCTCTACGACATTATCCAACGTGTTTCGCCCCCATGACAATGCAGGTTATTTCATGAATACTCGTCTCTTCTCTATTCCGATACGCGGAGCGATTTTGAGGTGGGGAACGGATACCATGTATCACAGTTCCCAGTCATAATTCTATGGGAGTCGCGATCCCTAGACCGCTGAATACGGGCGTTTGGGTGATGTGTTGGGAAATTCTAAGTGGGATGAGGGGTGTATAGACGACAATGAATTAGGAAGAGGAAGATCGGGTAGGAAAAAAGGATTGGGAATTGGGAACTGGGAAGGGTATTGGAATGATGATGCAGCGGTGAAGGGCGTAGGACTAGTGACTGCATGTAGACTAGCTATATTGTCTTACTGCTTTCGGGAGAGATTCGCGCTGTGCATCGTTGTACTAGTGGCGTCGGCAGCGTTCAAAGAAAAGAGTATAATGGCTTCTATCGTTTTCGCAGATCTGCAAATGGTTCGAGGTCCTCGGATTAGCAAGCTGGTAAACCGTCTATATTTGCAGTTCACGGTTAGTAAGATTTTTTGGACCCCAATCGCAAGTTGGAGAATTAGCTTCTTCCGTAAATGGGCGATTTACGATTACCACGGTAGCCACAGTAAGATCTAAGCCATAGCCCAAAAAGCATTGATTAGAGGGTCGCCGCCTGAAATGGGAAACCCTCCCTTTCTTCAAAGATGTCTAGGTGGCGAGTGCGATTTGATACTGGTTCGCGGAGAATCGAGGCGGCCCTGTTGCTGTCCTGAATATGCTTTCTAATAAGTCATTGCTTTTTTACAGGTCACAAGACTATCGTGCTAGATGCCGCAACGCAAATAATTGTCATGTTGTGTAGCCGCGTAGCGTCTCCGTCTCGGGTCGGGCGTTGCAAAGGGGCGTAGCTGTGCGAATTCAACAAAGTGCAGTGGTAATTGGTCAGTCAGTATCAAGATGTTGGCTCTATTCTTGTGTTGGCAGCATCTATTACCTCTCTATTTCCGCTTTCTCTTGGTCTCCTTGATGAATGCGTGGCGGCGCTGATGCTTCGTGCCCATCAATTACCACGAGGCGCACATAATCCGAGAAGCAGTAAATGACGCTTCCAGTCGAGCGGAGGAGCGCACTAAAGCTTCGTTTTGACGCCGTGCAAGCTGCCATCCAGTAGCTACCTTTGGCTGTGTGGCATCGGCTGCGCTCCTGTGTGGCCGTCGGCTGGTCACCACTACTGCTAATTCGCTCGGCTTTCACGTTCTGGGGCCATCTGAATGTCCATGGTCCCATCTTACTTGCTGATGGTGGCGCTGAGACACGGCTTGGAAGATACAGCATCTTTTGCCCTACTGGGATGGCGGCGAGAGGTGTTGGTGTTGTTGAGAGTGCAGGGGAGGGGGCGCCTGATTGGGCGGGGAAGGTCGTGCCGCAGGTTGGCTGAAGCCCCACACAACGACGTTGAGGCTGACATGGATGCCGTATGTACAGTACAGAGGTGATGATGGACGTCGATCGATCCGTGGATGCGAATCTGTCGCGGCAGCCCAGTCTGGTCGCATTCGCATTGCTGGGGGGGGTCTGGTGATGTGCAACGGCCGATCGGGTATTTCTAGAGCGGCGACCGGATGTTTGCGATCCGAGCAAAAACCATGCAGTTGGCGGCTTGGGATCAATTTCCCCACGATGGGGTGGGACAACGCCCTCGCGGCCCGCCATTCTTCGTGTGCAATTGGCTGTGAGTGGTGGCCTCGCGTCGAGCGGACGCGTCGGAATGGAGACTCAGCGTGTTTGGCGACTACGGGAATGGCTGATGATTTGCGACCAACCTTTCCATATATTTATTAGCAGCTAACTTAAGCTTAACCGCCTGGCCTGCCTTGTACATATCCGGGATGGGTACCTTTGCAGAGCCGTCTTATTGTTGCCAGTCATGACGAGCCGTGTCGAGCTATAAACGCAGCCAACCAGCTGGACCTACCCTGTACCCATCCCACAAGCCGTTATATTGGAAGGCCCAACACCTCCTCAGCCCACATCAAGCCTCTCGTCTCTTTGACTCCTTCACACCTGTCTCCTCAAGCCCCCCCCCCCTCTCCCCAATACCATTACACTCCGCATCATGGAGCTCGAAAGCCTCCAGGGCTTCGCTCACACCTTCCAGACCGCCGCTGTCGCTTCCCTCATCTTCGCAGCATGTATCTTCTTTTCCCAGTTCAATTTGCGGTTCCAGATGGCCAAACTCCCTTCCTTTATTGGGACTCACGGGAGCAGCGAGAAGCAACGACAGGCCTACCTCACCTCGGCAAAGCACATGTACGTGGATGGCTACAACCAGGTCAGTATCGCTAGCACCAACAGCTCTCGTCCTTCAACCCGCTGACGGCTTGCTAGTTTAAGGATAGCGTCTACCGCATGGTTAGTAGCGATTGTAAGTATCATAAATGACGGGAGCATCCATACCCATCTACCAGAACTGTAATTCACGTTGAACTTTCCCGCTTCAAAAAGCTATATCAAGCTCTAGGCGTGTGGACGCTAACCATCGAGCCCACTAGCCCTTGAGACTGTCGTCATCGCCCCTCGATTCTTGCCCGAGCTCAGGAAGCTGCCTGATGATGTCCTCAATTTTCCCGCCGCGGTGAAGGATGTAAGTGAATTTTATGTTGATATGTCTGCCTCCAAACTAATGAACAACAGTTGATGGAGGTCAAGTACACCAAGCTGAATCCCGATGAGCCAATTGCGTACCATACCATCAAAGCAGACTTGACCCCCGCCCTCGGTAATCCCCATCACCGTGCCCGTGTAAAAATTGAAAAGTAGAAATCTAATGCTCAGACAGCACGCTTAAACCCCATCCTCTGCGAAGAAGTCGATTCGGCAGTCAAGCAAGAGCTAGGCGCTTGTAAAGACTGGACGTCCGTGCCAATATACATGGCCCTTGTCAAAATCGTGGCCAAAGTATCTGGGCGCGTGTTCGTTGGTCCCGACCTATGCCACGACAAGGACTATCTCGATGCCGGTATCAACTACACGCTCGAACTCATCGGCGCACAGCGGGCGATCAAAGAAATGCGGCCCTGGCTCCGCCCCTTACTCGCCCCACGCCTGCCAGAAGTCCGACGCCTTCGAGAGCGCGAACAACAGGCACAAGCCTTCCTTAAACCAATTATCAAAGCACGACTCGATGCGCAAAAAGATCCCGAGTATCAGAAACCGGATGACATGCTTCAGTGGTTCATGAGCAAAGGTGGTGATTCTTTCGACTCGATGAGGGTGGCCAAGTTCACGTTGGGCCTTATTTTTGCAGCGATCCATACGACGACCATGACCGCTACCAATATGTAAGTTCATCCCTCTTTGTTAAACGCTCGTTTAGAAAGAAGCTGCGCTTATGCTATCGCCCTTTTCCACACGAATTGCCTTAGACAGCGCGACATCTGAACCGCCCTTCCTGCACCAAACATTAGCCTGATGACGAGAGCCTTTGAGTGATGTCTTTTACCAACTCATTTTTGCGAGACGAGAAAATCTTTCGAATCCAGGCTAATATACGAACCAGCCTCTACACACTCGCCGCAACCCCTGAATACATTGAACCACTACGGCAGGAGATCCGCACCGTCATGGCCGACAACGGCGGCATCATCACGTCTCGAGCCCTGCAGCAGATGCAGAAGCTCGACAGCTACATGAAGGAAGTGTTCCGTGTCTATCCTCCGGGTTTCAGTAAGCTTATCTTTTTCCTTCATTCACTTGATTTCTTACCTCATTCTTGTCTCTTTCTCCTTTCTTTTTTATAACTAAAAAATAACTAAGACTTTGGGCACGAGTCCAGACTAACACTACCACCCCTCTAGCATCCTTCAACCGCAAAGTTCTCAAAGGCATCACCCTCTCCAACGGCCAATACCTGCCGCCCGGCGTCACCATCGAAATCCCCTCCTATGCCATCTACCGCGATGAACAGCACTATCCGTCCAGCTCCGCCTTTGACGGCTTTCGCTTCAGTAAGCTGCGCGCTAGTGGCACGGGTGCCGACCACGCCCGCAACCAGTTCGTCTCGACCAACGAAACGAACCTGGGCTTCGGCTACGGCCGCCATGCGTGCCCCGGCCGCTTTTTCGCGGCGAACGAGATCAAGATGATTCTGGCGCGCTTGGTGCTCGAGTATGATATTGCAAATGTGGAGGGTCAGGTGGGGAGGTATGATAATATTGAGATGGGGAAACAGGTTAGTAGCCAACGAAAATACGATGGATCGATCCCTCTTTCTTTTTGAGTCGGGTTTTCTAACAGAATGCAGAGTACGCCGGATCCGAGAAAGCTGCTGATGTTCAGGAAGGCGTCTGTTTGAGGGGGCCGCGCGGGTTGGTGCGACGATGCATGCAGTCAGCGTCGCCGTGCAGCGTGGGATGAAGGGGCGTAGGAAGTGGATTGGGTTGTGCGTTAATGTTGGCGACGGAGTGGAGGATTGGGGATGCGTCGCGAAATCGCGACTCAGGGCTTCCCATCTCCTCTCAGCTGTTTCATAATGCTACGCGGCGGGGACATCTCATGTGCTTATGCCTTCCTCCCAACCTAGGTGCTAAAGCTTACATTAAGATTTATTCTCCGGCGTTGCACAACGGACGCGGCAACTTCGCACCAGGACCGCGCGGATTATGGACATCTTTCGCTAGATGCATATATAGAATTCCTGAGATACAAGCAACGCATTCCCAAATACTGAAGCCCCTGCTTTGCGAAGCACGTGCATTTGTGACACCGCGCGATGCCCATGCGATAGGAGCTTGGATGTTTGGCCGTTCGCGGGCTAGTCTACTGAGTCGTGATGTCATGTCCACAGCGCTTCGCGCCTATGCAAAGTTTTAAAACAAAGGAAGCGTAGCGTACCTATGAGTGCATGCGACTTCTCGAAACGGCAATTTTTCCTCCGAAACGTCCTGGAATCCCCCGTCCTATCGCACCCCTCGGATTCTATTCTCGCGCCTGGCTCCGAGGACTCGGCGTCCGTGTCGGATGCGAAATCTCGAGCCACTGCACCGAGAACGCGTAAACAGGGATTGATTCATAAGGATAGTGGGTTGAGCGATATGCCGAGCACGAAGGGAAAGCCTACGGATCCCGAGTTAAGGGAGCGGCTTAAGGAGGGCACGGGAGTTATATACACCTGCATTGCTTGGTGTGAGTGGTTTTGCTGATTTGTGACGTAGAGATTAAGGGGGAGGGGAATAAGGATGGGGGTGGGAGGGGGTCGTGGAGTGCTTGGAAGGCATGTTGCGATTTTCGTATATTTTAGGTTTGTGGTGTTGTGATGTGTTCTTGCTGGGAGATGTAGTGCTGTGTTGGGTGATTTGACCAAAGGGGATGGGTGGGGAGCTGCAATGTCTGTCCTTAGAACGTTAGACGGATATAGGTCTGTGGCTTTCGAGGAACACCGCCTCATTCCACGTTCTCGCGCACCTTTCATCTTCCTATGCAGCACTGTTACCAGGACAACCACAATGACGACGAACAGGCGAGCAAGTTGTCAAAGGAATATGAGAAGCGAGGCGGCGGGTGCGAGAACGAGCCCGGTTCGAAAAACGAGCCTAAGAAAGGCACGCCTAAACATAAATTCACTTCGAAAAAACAAGAGGAAGAGGAGCTAGGAATGTCTTCACCCTCCGCGCAAAAAGCGACACCCCAATCTCCCAAGGCTGCGACCCCAAACATCAAGACGCCGCGCAGCGCCAAATCTACCAAGGTTAATAAGACGCATGAGGAAGATGCGGGGAATGATGGCGCAGGGCATGGATCAACTAGAACGGGGAGATCGAAAGCGAATACGAGCGCAGAAGTAACGAAAAAAAAAAAAAAAAAAAAAAAAATTTTCTGAAATGAAATCGGATAGAAGGAGTAAAGGAAGAGGTAGGCCGAAGAAAAGCGAGACTAAGAAGAAAGAAACGAAGGAGAAGATTGAGGGGCTAAGGAAGAGTTCTAGGATTACCGGGAAGAGACGCGCAGAGTAGGATGATACTTCGGTGGGGAAGAAGGCGAGGAAGTCAGGATGAAAAAGAGTGATAGGTCGGCCTCACGATGTGGGGTGTTGAAGCGCGGTTCTTTGTAATGGGCACTTCCAAGGTTTGACATGTGCCCTGAAGACTTACATTCAGAGAGGCTTGGTGTGAACTTTAAATGCGTAGTGCTATAACTCGTCGCCGCTGGTTGTGGAAAAAGGCCCCCTCGTATGCAATATATTTTGTAGCGGTAATAGTTGACTTATTGTGCAATGATTATGTCTCCTGCGATTGATAGTTCGCTGTAACTTCGGTTCGAGACTGTGAATTTGGACGTTAGATCTTTGGAAGCATTGAGATTCAATGTTATTAGAATAATCTCACCGTGAAATCGGCGGGACAAAGTATTAGGCGGTATAGACATGTCCCAAACCACGTGCAGATCTGAGAATGGGGCTAGCTATGTTCACAGAAGGCAAGCGGTACCTAATTACTAGCTATTCATGGTGATTGTGGGAGTCTGTGTTTGCCGTTGATGTTCTGTAGGTGATGTAAAGCGAGGCAGTAGTCCCAAATTGCTGACTTACCTTAGCATTGTGAGTGAAGACCCTGTCCGTGATTTACCGATACATGTCGCATTCGACTTTGCAAATAGAGGTATCCTATCACCGCCGAATATGGAATCACCTACATGATACGATAATGAATGAGAAAACCTCCTGCTAATAATAATATATGATAATGTAATAGAACAACATGCAAAGAAGTGGGGCATGAAACTGAACACCTTCCTTTCGCTTACGGCGGTTCCGGTGCCAATATACTAGGAGCTAAAGTTAGAAGCTATTAAATCCTACCTGCCTGCTGATTGTTGGAATTAGGAGCGCTAGAAACTGGTGAAATCTAAAGATGACTATCTCGGGACTTGACATATCCCAGTTAGTTTTCAGGCTTGCATTCCACGCGAAATGGTCTGGGGTAGGTGAGAATCTGATGAGACAATGAGACCTTGATAAGCGACGATCATTCGTTAGAGGCATATTTTCTTCAAATAACGGTCTAGAAAATATTATGATAATAGAAATCATTTTCTATTCATTCGTCAAAGCAACTCGTTTCAAAAATGTCCAACTGTTCGTGGTGCGTAGAGTATGTAATTAAAATCAGAGAGCGGAGGTGGCCGAAATACGAACGGGATTTGGCGCCCAGAAAAAAATAGATTCAAACACCCAATGTCGTAGCATTGTTCAATACATCGCCGGCAAAGAAAGATCCTACGGCTACCGAAACGCCCCGAAAGGGTCCCGCAAATGTGGTCGATAGAGAAGCCTCTGAACCCCCAGCATGGGCACTGTTTCCATGCGTGGTTGATTGGCGTTTTGACAATGTTCCGAATATGCTTGACATTCGTATTTATTCAAAGACAAAGCCTATACCATGACTCACGGTTCTAGCCTATGAAGAACGCCTCGCTGCACAGTAGACTGTGTATTACCTTGGGTGAGTTAATCCAAACCCGCTACGGGTGATTCCGAGCGCGTGGTGCTTTCGTCGGATGGGGAACGGGAGGGCGCTCGAACGGCTACCCAAACACTGGCATCCGTAGTGCTGGAATCATCCTGTTGCGACGTGTCGTGCACGGCTGATCTCTTGATCTGAACAACGGATTGTTCTTCAAAGCCTGCTTTCGCGGCGACTCGGGCGCCCATGGGCGCTGCAGATACAGCGACAGGGATGCCGTCCAAATCTGCAAGCTGAACACACCAATTAACAAGACGGGTCGCATGCCCTCGACCCCAGTACGCAGGATGCACTGCTAACGTGCTCAGTTTCATTTTCCCAGCAAGATATCTAGTATGGCGCGAGTTAGTGTCGGTTAAGCCGTAGGATAGCAGCCCTACGTGTTCTTGGCTGGAGCAGTTGCCTCGACATAAAGTTTGAAAGCTTTGACGCTAAAGTCTCGTTCCAAGGTATTGTATGCTGCAGGAGGCTCAGGGACCTCCACGTGGACTTGAACAGCATCAGCAACCCTTGCACTCGATCCTGCAGAGCTGACAGGCTTACTTCCGCATGGGAACTGCCCAATGCGCCATGAGTCTGGCTTCAGATTGATGCTACAGACGCCCACAACAACTTTACATTTGAGAGACGGGCCAGCAGCATATATTGGGGATGCACCAAGGGCCTGGTAGACGCGTTGCTTCTCATGCTCATCCCACACATCCTCGGCGACAAGCAGCACAGTCGCAGGATCTCGAAGATCGGATTGGTACGATCTCCAATAGGATGATACGGTATCTTCTGGAAAATTAGCAAAACGAGGTCGCTGGAACTGGAAGGTCGGGGAGTAATAGAAGCCGGCGGCGGCGACAGTAGCAATACGAGGCAGGTCATCAGGGGTAGCTGGACGCAAGTCGTTGAAGGACGGCAGATAAGAATCAGACGACATTTTGATATATCATACAACGGAAGGATTAGTGAAGAACGACGTGATGGCGCCCGGGAGAGCTGGCGGGGGTGGCTCGTGCTCGGAGGACCGAAGCAGGCGGGGAGGTGAACATGGCTGGCATATGTACCCGATGCTCAGGGCTGGTCCGTGGTGTGACGGGGTACATGTTGCGGCGGCGGACGGACGCTGGAGCCTGTCCGACGTGCCGGGCCGACGAGAGGGAGGCATGTCAATATAAGGGGGGATAAGCCGGATAGTGGGCGCAGAACGGTGTGATGGCGATGGACGGCGGGAGTGAGTGGACTGGAAACAGCAGCGCATAGGAAGGAGTCAGACGCCAGACGCTAGACAGGGGTTCCGAGAAGGGAAGGGACGGAGGAGCACGAGGAGCACGAGGAGCAGGAGCAGGCGACGAACAGCGGAAGCAAGGATAGAGGGGTTAGGGTGCGTGGGCATCGGGCGTCGGGTGCATGGCGTGGGAACAGAGGGGGACGGGGGGAAGAGCCCAGATAATAGGCTGTGGGCGGTGAGATGGTGAGTGAGGTGGTTAGGTGTGCGTGGATTGGGGAGAGGATGGGGATAGAGGTGGTGAAGGGGTCGGGGACGGGGCAGCGTGACATGTGAGTGGTGGAGGCTCCAGGTGATCGGTGTGGGGGGCTTGGCGGCTGCAGCCCTACAGTAGCAGCGGCAAGCGAGCTAAGGGAACGGCAGCGGCAGGCACGCCAGGCCCCGAGAGGCATGGCGGGCCCTGAGGGCTCTGAGGGGGCAGGCGCGCCAGGACGAGAGGGGCAAGGCGCTGTGGCGGCGAGTGGGCCAGCCTGGACCAGCAGCTTCCCCCAGTCTGGAGTGCTTGTTCCACTCCCCTCTCTACTCTCGCCTCTCTTTACTCCTCCATGCTGCTCGCTCCTCTACTCCCTCCAAGCTGCCGTTCAATGCTCGTCCGCAATTGCGCGCTGCAGCCTCGGCCCCCTTCTGCGTCTCGCCGCCATTCATAACTCCAGCAACCCCACCCAGCTGCCGGGCGGACGTCACACCAAGTCACGCAGGCTGTCAGCCCGCTCCCAGCTGTCGATTCCTGACAGCGCCCAGCAGCAGCAGCGGCACCCGCAATGGCCCTACACCACTACCACCACCCCCAGCACCACTACTTGTCCAAGAGCGGTCGGCGTGCGCACTACCAGTCGCTCGCCGGCGACAACACCAGCAGCAACTACCACAACAACTACCATCTCCACGGGCTCTACCAGACCCCAGCATCACCATGGCAGCAGCTCCAATGCGGGCCCGCCCAGTCACCCGGCTACCATCGCCCGACTAGCGCCAACTTGCCGCTTCCCGGCAACTACAACAACGCCGGGCCCGCTGACTACGCCAATGCTCCACAGTACGCCCATCCCACCTGGGAAGGGAGTGGGAACTATGTACGCGAAATAGCATGGGGCGATGTGCTCTCGGTGGGAGCCTTCACGACTCGACAGAGCGGCCACTACGGCGAGGTAGTGGGTCGCTTGCCGACTGTGCCTCATGGGCCCAGCCCCGCCCCGGACCAGCTGCCATCTGGGAGGGCTCATACGCAGATTTTTGACCCGTGCAACTCGCGTCAACAGGATGGATTCCATGAGCTTCCCACGACTCAGGTACTTGTCTTCTGCGCGTAGACGAAACTAGGCTAACGATTCCAGCATGTTTCTGTGCCGCCGCCCGCTACTCGCAACCGTGCATCTAGCGGGCATAGGCCAACCATGAACAACCTGCTGAACCATTCACCGCCAATCCCTTCATCGCATGAAGATTGTTCGCTGGTGCCGGCGAGCTGGCCGGCTGGCGCTTCTATCTTGCCTGCTACTGCGCAATCACAGCAGCACCCGCAACGTCTCTGCGGCTCCCTTGCAATTGCCGCGCCTTTATCTTCCAATCCTGGGACTGTGAGTCCTGGTACATTGTCTAACTCGTCATGGGGCATGGTCTGTGATTCTGACAGCCCCTCCATGCTACCTACTATCGACAATCTGCCCGACACAGATCGTCAGGGCCTAGCCGAGCCTTCACAAGTTGCAAGGCTGAACCACATACAGTATCCCCATGAGTTTTACCACTGCTACAAATACTGCCCTTCGTCTTCGCGCTCAAGAGCCAGACGAGCCAACGGAAAGAAGGACGACGTTAAAGTGCCTTCTCAAAGAGCCAAGAAAAACAAACCATCCAAGCGAACGGGTCAGATGACTGGACAGGGCAAGGCTGAAGCCCACATAGTGCGCAAGAAGGGAGCTTGCTTCAGATGCGTGGTGTATAAGACCAAGGTATACTGTGATTTGCCCTTATGACTCCCCCCCAGCTTACGCTCTATAGTGTGACGGTAACGCAGAGTGCTCAGAGTGCTTGAAGAAGCTTCCCAATGCAAGGATGTGGAAAATACCATGTATAAGATTCAAATGGGAAGATATCATGTTACTGCGTCATTGTATGTCCCCGAGGATCACTTTTCCGCGCGTCTAACATTATAATAGGCAATGGTCGCTTTAACCAAGACAATGCCGAGTTTCTGAGAGATTATGACTGGATCCAGCAACCTCCCGCCATTAACCGGATGGATATTAGGTGGACTATCCCTGGCATCCGCTCTGGTAGTGTAGAAGGGGTAGACATCCATCTAAGTATCGGATACAGCGAGTACCGCGCAGAACAAGCAAATATGGACACCACTACCTCGCCCCACCGAAGCATCGCTGGGAATAAAATGTGTATAACTCAGCCAGCTTACGCCATTTATGACACTGGCAAGTTCCAAGAGGACCTTCACAGACATATTGCGCAGGTCTTGCCGCATATCGAAGTCTATTGCGTCTCGACCCGCGTGAACCATGATCCACTTGCCCAGCTAACGTTTCGAGAAGTGTGGAGAATGCAGATGACGCAAAATAGTACGCTACTAAATCTGACGATGCAAATAATGGGCATATCCCTGCTTTCACAGGGCTATGGAACAGTAACTTCTGATAATGTGCCCAGGATCAAGTATTACGACTATTCAACCGTGGGTTACAGCAGCTATCAGGCTTATAATCGTCCACCAGGCAGTCCTCTCCCAATTGCTATCAACCATCAAATGGACGTGGCAATGTTAAACCGAGGCAAGGACCTAGAACGACTCTTCCGCAAGCTATTGAAAAAGATTTTCCATAGCTCAGGTAACAAGCCTTGGTACGAGATTTTCTTGTCTCTATTCGTGTTGTTTTGGAACCTGGACTATGTTTGCACCAGCGCCAAGGAATACGTTGATGCAAAGTGTGGCACTGTAAGTGAACATACTATGTTTTAGCCTTGGAGTACTATGGCTTATTAACGTGGGTAGCATATTCAGGACCAGGTCCGGCGCACTGTGGAGAGGCAAATCGCCATGTTGGAGGGACATCTTCATTTGTTGCATTTGGTGTGGCTCGGCGCTCTCCGCGAGTATAGACCTTTTGAAGCAGCTCGTGTAAATCCTGATAAATTCCGTACGAAAGGACTGATACCTGATGATGATGCATTCGGATATGTCAACAATGTGCTTGAAATTTTGCACAATGTGGACAATAGTAAGCCCCCGAACTCCGGGTCGATGATGGCTGGTAGCAATCTAATAGTGAGCCAGGTCGACGTCAGCAGCCGATCTCATCGTCGTTAAAGATGGCTATTAATATCAAATCGATCGAGAACCTCTTTAGAGAAGCTGGCGCATTTTCTTGATGATATCTGGTTTCTGGGATACTCTGAAAGTGTGGTATATCGGTGTCGGAAAGTTGAAAAAAAATTTTTTTTTTTTTTTTTTTTTCCTATCTGGTTCTTTTAATCGCACACCTATTCAAAAGCTATGGGTCATGCTAGAATTTATTCCCCCCCCAAAAAAAAAAAAAAAAAAAAAAAAAAAAAAAAAAAAAAAAAAAAAAAAAAAAAAAAAAAAAAAAAAAAAAAAAAAAAAAAAAAAAAATTTACACCATCATCTCTTTGCTACACATTTATTTTGGGTTACCTTTAACTGGCAAATTCGTCGTTAAGCTGGATATTAACCCTTGCATATTCGAGTAGGTAGCAAGTTACATTCACAATTTTGTAGCGGTACATCTAGATCAGTGCCATCTTCTATACAAAATTAGGGTTTCGATCAAACAGACTTGCTGGAAAGAATTCACATTAAGCTTCATCGGCTAAACTTTTACAATGAATACACAGGTTGAGATTATTTGGACTATTTACAACCCTGCTCGGCAAGACTAGGCTTTCAAGGTGGTATAAAAATATCGAAACTACCCGTCTTTCTCAACAAATTGTACAGAAGGGTATCTCAAGAAGACGGAATGCCACCCAATCCGACCCTTAACCATCCCGGAAATAGAAGTCACATTGACCGCAAAAGGCAGAGCCTACCCTCGAGAGAACCGCACTTGATCCATTCAACCATGGCTCTCACGCCCGCTGATCTTTCGCCAGGGGTCCGTATCGATGACAGGTATTTCTTGCTTGCGGCCCCGAAGGAATGGTTTCTCGAACTGAGCGTTGTAGACCTTAGGCTTCTTCCACATAGTCTCCGGGTCTCTAAGGAACATGCGCATTAGATGGCGACTACTTGGTTGCTTCCTATCTCCGCCATAAGCAGAACGGGCGTGCATGATGCTTAAATTGTTTATGAATTGGATATCACCGTTCTGGCGGTCGAGCTGGGTGCCAAAGCAGCGAGCCAAGTCCTCAACGACCTCCAGAGCGTGGTGTTGCTCAATCGACAGAGCAGGCATCTCCTTCGATCGTGGAAGCTGAGGACCGCCAATGAGTGGGGCCTTCACCATCTGGCAAATGGGCTTGCCATCAGCAAAGAATAGTATAGGTCCCCTTTCAAGATGAGGAGGTGCATCTCTATTACATGGTCAATTAACTTATGATATGCCTACTACTACTCTTAGACTCACTTCTGTTTTAGCTCGAATGGCCAGTTTGGTTCCGTCATTGTCTCCAGAACAGTCGGCTCGTTCTCCAAAAGATGGTTGTAGATTTTCCAGAAACTGACAACATACTGCTCTCCGCCGTCTCTAGGACCTCCGTCATCCTTGACACAAAGAGAGATAACATCACCTGAGAACCTGTCGCAATGGTAGTCCTATCTTGCTATCAGTACAGGACTGGAACTGGTGTGTTTGGTCGGAAATATACCATGCGGACTGTAAGCTTAGATCCCGCGAGCCCGATGTCTTTCGCAAAGTCGGGAACTTTGTCGTGAGTTGCGTCCCGAATATGGCCTATTTAGATAAAACGTAAGCTGCTCTGAAATTGCCGTGTTCCGACCATTGTATATTACTCACTTAGCGTTTGATTGGCATAATCGTCCGTAGCCCGCTGCTCAAAGATATACGCGCAAACGCCAACATCAGCAATCACCCACTCTTCATCGTTGAAATTTGCCTTGTTCAGACCCCTTAGGACTTGAACACCCTGTCCTTGATTGATCTCTTTTTTCAATGTGGCAAGTTTGGCAGCCAGCTTCTCTGACAGCTTAAAGGTAGTCTTGTTTATAGATTCCCTTGGCAATCCGGTCACTACGACAACGTGAGTTCTATACTTAAGTTGATAAAAAAAGAACAGTAAGGGCTGCCTACACTTGAAGGTCACGACAGCCATTCGAATGTCTTCAATCTCCGCTGCGTTTAAAGAGACGACATAATTTGCCAGCTCGGTCTTTGCCCATACCATGGGACCCTCAACAGCCGGGACTAGCAAATCAGGTTCGGTGCGGAGGGTGTCGACAGATGACCTCTGACTAAGACTTGAAACAGACATTCTGAATCAGATACCGTGGTGTAGATATCCAAAGATAAAAGGTTATTGGAAGAGATTTGAATAGGTGAGGAGAATTTTGTTTTTTTTCTGGGCTACCTGAGCACCTAGGAAATGGTTGAGTTGTTAGATGCTCAAGAAGCGATGCGAGAAGGGGGGTGTTATATAGACATTAGTGGAGGTATTCACGTGTCCTACACATTGAAGCTGACAGTGCCCCACAACAGCGGACCGTACATATTGAAACCCGCATTCAATTCTTCATCAACTAAATCCTTCACATTTGGCGCTGCGACAGCGAATTGGATTCTCTCCTTCTGGATCTTTAACATCTGTCACTCTACTTCAGCTCTCATCAATGCGCCGGTCAGCACGGCCTGCGGCTTCGAAAACTTCCATGCCATTCGCTTCCCCAGGTTCGGTACACCACACAGACCAGGGGAGTCCTCTCAATTGTGACTTTGCCTTGCAATCCGACAATGCTTCCTGTTCATTCGGCTCCTATACTTCGTTCACTATTCCATAGTCACCAATCAATCGAGTAATTCGCCTCCTTTCAATGTCATGTTGTTGCGCCTGTCATTGAAGGTAAATAATGAATCACTGAAGTAAATTCCTAACTTGAGGACCAAGGCCACTCGTTTCCACTAACTAGTTTGATAGTGACGACCAGACCCCAATCCTAGCTTCACCCAACCCCAGTGCCAAGAAGGCCAACCCCAAAGGATGATAATCGCTGCCTCGCCTTCAGCCCTACGAAACAAATTATCCGTGCGGACCAGAGCTAGTCAATCTACATGCTGCACGTATTCCGTGCATGCAGGAAAGATGCCCGTGCTATCGTAAGCAGAGCTAGTGTATGCCGGTACCCCGAGATGTGGTCAGCTCTGCTTGGAGGGGAAGTGCCGGGGGCAAGTTTCATATTCAACATGAATGACCAATATAAACGTCCGGACTATAACCGCGCGGTTGCGGCGTTTGCGGCGTAGTCTGGTCTCATGAGCACTTTTTCCATTTTTTCTTTTCTTTGTTTCTTTTTTTTTTTTTTTTGGGCCTTCCCTTACTGATTTCTAGAATAACCGAAAACCCAGTGGTTCGGCCAGCAAACGTTCTACCGTGAGCGGATGCCGTGACAGGGGCATCGAGCGTGGTGGCATGCTGCATACTCATGTGTGGTAAATCCTGGCGTCCGCAGTAGCCTTTGATCGCGCATATGTTAGGATGAGAAGCGGCATGACGCGTATACGGACACGGGCTTCAACGGCAAGCTGTTAACCATTTTAGCATCTCGAACCTCGCCTCTGAGAGGCAATTGTTGCCGCTCACCGGACCAGCTCCCAGGGCATGCAGAGGAACAAACAACTGCTCATGCAAATGCATGCTTGACATACACAATCACGCGCGGATTGAGGAGCTGTCGCCAGATCGCAAGTGTCTCTTGGCTAGTGCCAACAATGCACACTAGGATTCACTTATTTTTGGCGCCGTCGCTGACGGTTGGAAGTGGTCACAAACGTCTTGAGTTTTTTAAAGCCCTACGAAGCATTCCTTCGGTGCATAATTGCGCGCTTCACGCGTTGAAAGACAAGGGAGTGCTGACAAGGCTTAGATGAGCCCGGTCCTCTTTTGGTCTAGACAAGGTGTTATGGCCCGGCTCGACGCGCTTGCCGAGGGGTTACCAACCCCCAGCGAAGCGGCCTTTGCTGCATGCTCCTCTACATTTGGTAAAGGCTATCAAGACACTTCGTCGATCTAGCATTTTCCGCTCATGCCGCAATTATGGCTTGCCCTGCACGCATGCTGGTTTAATCACATGGCCGACCGCCTGTCCAAAACGATACGCCGTCTGATATTGCATGAAACGGGGTGGCAGTTGCAGGGGCACGTTCGAACTGAATCGATTTCAAAGAGGCTAAGTCTACTTCTAGGCACTCTACATCAACCTCGTACTCGGTTGAATTTGCTGTTTCTCACATTGCATGGCGAGGTGCCCCCCTTTGAGCGGCTGAATTGGGGCATATCGGCGACTGGCGCAATCAGGCTCCCACCGATGAGGTCCGGCACTCTATTCGATAGCTTACATCTCCAGTATCGAAGAACGTGATGGGCTCGCAGAGACAAGTCGAACCACCATGGGCAAGCCTTGTTCGCGAGCAACCCAGTGGGTGATTAGAGGGAGCCGAGTGTGGTCGTGCAGATACATACCCCACGTCTGTGCTTACCCAAATCGCGGAGCGCTTCAGCAAAAAGTGACTGCTCACTTTTGGAGCTCCCCGACTTCTGACTTGCGTCTTTGACATCTGATCTGCAATTGCCTCCTGCTTGGATCACACGGGCAATTCCTACGGCGAATTGGACACATGTTACGATAGGGGCGCCCCACTGGTGAGCGTCTAATACTCTGCTCCCTCAGCTTGACGTCTTCCTGGCTTGCTAGTTTCAACTCGGCGCATAGCCCTTCTTGTCCGAATCGGATGCGGAATATCCGATATCACTGCGAAGCGTCATCAGCGCCTCTAGATGAGTCGCCTACCCTACAATATCGCGATAGGCTAATTTTTCCTTCAAGGTGCATAGCAAATCCGAAGGGATTCTCACGCGCAATCCCTCCCGTCTAGCAGGCTGTTGTGGTGAGACAAAGCACCGTCGGCTCCATCGATCACTACTCACGGCAAAAGTCGACTGACACAAGACTCAGGACATCAAAGTAAAGGCCGTCCCGCATCTGGAGGTTGCGTGCGCCTATGGACGAACAGCCAGATGATGACGAGGCAACCCTAAGATCGAGGACTGAGTTTCGTGCCCACATCATACCTAGTGCTCGGCCAGCAGGAGGCCTGTTCTCTGTTGGTACAGGGATTCCAGTTGGCTGGGCAAGTACATTGACCACCACTTGTTTCAACGTTCGCCTTGCATATTCTTTCCGTTTGCCGCATTCCAAACGAGTTCTGGCCCCTGTCAGCTAGTTTTGCGTCTAAACAATTCCCAGCGCATCCACAAGGATTAGAGAACCTACGCGTTTAGGAATAGCATCATGTGCATTGGAGCCGCTAGAACAATCGTCAAACACCAAGCGACTATGCATTGGCGATCACATCAGGAAATGATAGAATAGTAAAGCCATCCTTCGATTATCACGAGGCTCGTTAAGGTGCTGAGGGGTCTATCAGCAACAAGGGAGTCTTACGTACGCTACTGGACTTGTCCTCACCGCCCCCAAGGCATAGAATCTCATCGGAGAGATACCAATCACAACCTTCAAAAGCGGTGAGATCGAGGATCGAGGAATATAGGATTCAAACTCACCGGTCTCGCACGATTTGCGCCATGCACTGTACCCATCGGCGAGGATATAGCGCCAAACGATAGGGCGATAGTTGCACAACACAGCAGTGACCTGCAAGACGGCATTGTGGAGAGGCTAGTCTGTGACGGATATACCGCCCCTCGTGCGCGGTGCCGCATATGCCATTATCCTAATCGCTCAGTCGCTTAGCAGGCATTTCAAGCTTTCGTGCGGGTTGAAAAACAGTACATTATCAGAGAATCAGGGCGATCCACCATAATGGTAGCGAAGGCTATTTCCGATCCTGGCTGGCCAATTAGGAAGGTAAAAGCTAGGCTGTATTATCAGTTCAAAGCTCAACAACGCCGTCTCATCATTCACTACGCCGCAGCCTGTATACCAAACAAAGAGAGTCTTTATGTATGATCTCGGTGTACGACAGAAGAGAAACAGTAGTTCAAAACGCGGTTTAATCCTATGCGCCAGGAAAACCCGCTGCCAACAGATGAGGCATTCCCGTACATAAGGATCCCATATAGAACACGCAGGTGGTGTTGCCATCGACGCAGCGGGTCGTACAAACGTGGCGGATATGCATACGCCCCGCGGCCGCGCATGAAGTGTCTTCATTTTACCCGTAGATGAGAAGACGCGCAAAGCCTGCTTGGAAATATAGGGTAGCCAGTAGAACCAACATGCGGCTAGCCAACACGCGACTTACCTTTTTGGACCATGTTTGCACTTGTTCGGGTTATTTTGAACTTCTAAGATCGCCTATGGAGATATGGTTACTATTTCTTGTCCCTCTCCGAGCTCTTCTACCGTGCCTCTTGTATGGCATGATGCTAGCCTTAGAGATGGGTTGATCCTACCTATGCCGGACAATAATGGGACGAAAATGGCAAAAAAGTGGGAATCCACAAATGGAAAGTGGGTGAGATTTCTTTTTTCCGCTTTTATTTTGCATGGGATTTTTCTTCGCTATCTATACTGTGCCTCCTTGGACATGGATATGGAACGTCTAGATCACAGAGCGTGACAAACGCTGTGAACTGCTTCGTAAAGTAGCGACTAAGAGCAGGAACTCAGATTCAAAATTCCTCGAATTTTGCTATCTAGCAAGCAGTCGCTCAGCGTAGATGCCGTATCGCCATTTCAGGCTTGGATACCGCTGCCATGTTAAGCCTTGATCTAGAACTCAACACGACCACCAATATCCTCGACAGGCTCCGTAAACTCAACTGCACAAGTAGGAAATTGCACACCATATGTCTCATATGTCAATTCACTGGTCTCCGAATCTACCTCTATCCACCTCCGGTTCAACAAATCGCCATCTTGTGCTCGATCGAAGAAGTTCTGCGGTGCAAAGACGATACCTATGAACCGTGTGTTAGCCTTGTCCATGCCTCCATGCTCTCTGAATCCACTTTCCTCCCATTACTCTAACCTCGTACCTCAGACTGAGGCTTCCCTAAGGAAAAGAAGAGAAGCTGAACTCACTACTATACGCCTCAGTGTAAAGCGTAACCGGTATATCCTCACTACGTGTGAAATGATGCATCCCCAAGTTAAACCAGACTACAATATCCTCGCCATCCACACTCTCTCCATCGAAGAACTTGGAGAAGTCCTGCTGCGGCTTCAACGGCAGGTTGATGTTCTGCACACTGTTTGCCAGCGGCTCGGTGTCGTGCTGGACGCTGACCGCCAGATGCGACTTTGAGAACTCGCTGTTCTTCGCGGACCACGGCGAGTTGAGCGTGGAGAGGTGGATGTCGGAGCGGCCTGGAACGATGCGGTAGCCGCGCGGTGAGCCCCAGGCATTTGTAGCATTTGGGTTGATGACGGTGTACATGGCCTGGTTGTTTGGTGCGTAATTTAGCTGCGCTTCCTGCTCCATGTTATAAATTTCCATCTCCATCTGCTCGAAGCTGCCCAGTTCAGGGAACCAGGGCTGCGTCACGTTGACGGCCTTGAGCTCTGATATCTGGAGGCTATTCGAGGACCCGACAATGTCGAAGTCGCCCTTGAAGGTAACGACGTGGTCGTGCAGCGAGCCCTGGGTTGCTTGGTAGATTCGTGGGCCCCATTTCCCCTGATCAGGGTAGTAGAATGAAGACTGTAAGTAGCCGGACGCGCGGACAATGACTTCGAGAGACCCATCGATATGGAACGAGTAGTCGAACATATAATCGTAGTTCCCGACCGTGGCGATAGACCGAACAGTGAGCTGCGCGCCCTTAACAGTGCCAAGGTTGGAGAAACCGTACGGCATCGAGCCGCCCGCGCGGTGGCGAGAAAGCGGGAAGTTCATATCCGCCTCGAAAATACAAATCGCATCTTCGTTGACCGTCGTCTTGTTATAACTGCCGTAGCTGACATTCCAGAAGGTAGAGCCCCAGGGGCAATCGAAGCCCTCGACGAGCGTGCCCAACGTCGTGCCAAGCTGATAATACGTATCATGGTATACGGTGTTGGCAGCCTTAGGCTGATTACCTCCATACTGGGCCGCTGCTTCTTGCATCGACAGCTCGTACAGTATCCTCTCGCCCTTGAATTTGATGTCGTAGAACATGAGGCCCAGTGTCCGCGAGTACGACATGTAGAATGACCACCCCATGTACTCGACGTACTGCTGCTCCTTGTCCAGCCTGTACCGCTTCCCCCCGACCTCCAGCGTGCTCGGCGCAAACCGCTCCTCCAGATCGCGAAAACCTAGCTCCGGCTTGTAATTCACCATCGCCCACTCCTGGTCACGCGTCTGCGGGAACTCAACCTCCAGCTCCCCGGCCTCGAACGCGGCGCGGAGATCCCCCTCCGTCGGAAAGAACCGCTCCTTCGTCACGAATCCTTTGACATAGTAGTGCGAAGCATCCGTCCCAGTGCAATCGATCAAGAGGAAGAAGTCCAGTGGCGTGAGATAGCTCGCCGTGCCCGGGAACCGGAACATGATGCTGCGGAAGCACTGGCTGCCATCAAAGGACTGCGGGTCCCCAGACGTGTATGTCAGCGTCGAGCGCTCATCACTGCGCCCGTAGAACACGCCGCCGAACAGCGCCGTCGTGATGTCGCTGATGTTCTGCATCGTCTGCGAGATCAGCGGCTCCGTGGCTGCGGACCGCTTGCTGTCGAAGTAGCGCGCATTGTACGGGACAGATCCCCCGCTCCCGCCGTTGTATATGTAGTCGAGTCTTGAGATGGAGGTCTGTGTGGAGACGGGCAGAGGGCCGATCATGTATTCTTGGGAGTCTGGGGAGGATTTGCCGCCTTGGAAGATGATGGCTCGGGCATACTTGGATGGCGGGGCGGCATCTCCGTCGATATAAGGCAGCACAGATGATTTGTTGGTGTGGAGAGTGTCAATCCAGAATACATAGTTATCTGTCAGAGTTGCGTTGTCCGGATGCGTCAAGTTGAGGCCGGATGCTGGGTCATGGAGGAGGTTCCAGACAGCGAGATTGTCTTCAGGATTTATTTGAGCCCAGACATTGGCCTTAGGGGCTGAGGTGGTAGGGGCCGCTTCAGAGAGACATGAGGACGTGTTGAAGTCACGTTTGCCTAAGAGATTGCGTAGAGCTCTTCGTCCATAGTTGAGAGGTGGTACTGCTGAAGACTGGACGATGCTGGACAATGCTAGACAGAAGACTATAGACGAAAGCATCTTCACGGATTTGCAAGATGAGACTGTTATTCACTTTCAGTGTGGATTCTACAATTTATAAGACAGCAAACACAGCACAGCCCGAGAGCACCGCTAGGCAATCGCTGAGTGAATAAGGTCCAATTGACTACGAGTGATGACTACAGAACAGTGTCCTCGGCGGAATAGGTGATAAGACTGAAGGATTATGCGTGCGCGACACTGCAGGAACGAAAAGACTAGAGCAGATCCGACCTCCGATCAAACCGAGGTTGATTTTCAGGTGGTGCTTGAGAAAATTGGTACCAAAATCTAGCACTATATCAAAGCAAGATGCTTCTTAAACAAAGCCTCGCCAATAATCAACGATAATCGATCAAATTGCGAGAAATAGTCCTAGTGTCGCATATATTTGGGTTTCACACAATTCCCTCACCCCGAATACATGGTAATCACCCAGTAACTATAGCTTTCTGGGAGTCTTGGCGCTCTTGGATTGCGAATCGATACTGATTCTAGTTGAGGCTCGTGTTTGTTTATCGCATAGGTGGGGTAGCTGGCGGGGTACTCTTATCATTTGCCTATCTCCCCTTCCTTGGCCTTGGGTGCCAAGTCATTCCGCTCTCTTCATTACAGTTAGCCTTCATGCCGAGACGTAGTATACCTTCAAAAAAAACTCGGTCTTCCGACGACAAGCCGTTGATATTGGGTGTGCGGAGTCGTCGGCAGTATTGTTGTGTGGTAAGAGCGTGGGGAGCTGTAGGGGAGCAGCATCTTACCCTTGCTGAGATTGTGACCGAAAGTATTCCACGAACTGAAAGTGTAAGACGCGGGAAGCGCTCACGACTTACTCTGTATTGACCTCGGGCACTCGCAAATTGTAGTTTCGGTCAGTAACTGGGAGTATAGCGGACGCCACTAAGCGAGCGAGAGCCTGGTCGAGGGCTTATCCCGAAAGCGAGCGACCGACAATGCGATATGATACATTAGAGAGGGAGAGGGAATGGTGGGACGCCATGGCGAATATCGAGGTGGGTTGAAAGGTTTGAGATGACGCTCTACCTGAAGCTGTGTCAGCCCCGGATCGCTCTAGCGATAATGTTCGGCCTGTTTACCTCGCTCGGGATATTCTATTGATGTTAAGTTTCGGGCCAATCTACCAATCCCCAAGGCCCACATCCCGACAACGACTGTCCGATAGTAAGAGGTGCGGCGCGATGCACCTTTGTCCGATTCTTTATTGCACTTGCCTCGCATATATGAATAGCCTATTATAGTCCGCTGTAAGCTTAGGGAGTATGTTACGTTGAAGGAACGCATGGGTGTTTCCCTGGGCACGGATGACCAGCGCCAAGCGAATCGGCTTCGTTCGGTTTGCTAGGTTTTTCATAAGGATGCGGAACCGATTCCTAAACGCCTTCCGATCCCAGCATTGCCGGCATCAAGATATATGCGCAGGTACCCGTCTGCCGGCTCTCAGGCGCATTGCCGTGGGATTCAGCCATTCATTCGTGTATGCCGTCAGCGGTGGGGGAGGTTCCGAAGTCGAGATATCCTATTGTAATAGGAGCTACAAGCTCAAATCATTCGATTCCGATGTGGGGATGAACAGGGACCGAGTTTGATAGATTTGCGGCTGCAGATGAATCTAGTTTGGAAGATATTCTAGCGAGGAGATTCTAGGTTCTGAAAACCTAGGTGCTTATTAGCTGTGTTTTACTAATCCACAGAGTGTTTGAAGGAGATAATAATAATAGAAATGTAAGAAGCTACAATTGAGATGTCTTAAACCAACCAGTTCGAAGGAAGCCTTCGATTTCCAATGCGCAGCGCGAAGAGGGTAGAAGGAGCTCCTTGTGACGAGCAAGATCAGTAAGTCAGAGCAAATCGAGAGAGAACGCGTGGCCTTCTTATGGCATTTAGTGGGCTTCTCTGTTTGCCTGTTCCCTCATCAATTCCACCCTTAGAATATATGAAGACATGTACCGATAAGGTTGGTGTGAAGCCGGCTACGGATGACTACGTTGGTTATTATTTTACTCAAACTGGTAGTAAGAAGGTTTTATTTCTCTGAAATAAATAGGTCACCTGGAGTCGAGATCAAGTAGGAAAGGAGGTGTCAAACAGGAGGATAGGGAGTGATCGTCGGCTCAGCTACAGAAGCACAGGGTAGTAGCGAATCGGCCCGATTATGAAGATGGTGATAAACAGGTACGATAGTCGACGAAACCTTTGGTCAAAAAGATGCAGGTCTTCACCTCAAATACCGGGCGGGATTGCCAGGCATTTTTGAAAGAAGAAGGCGATGAAATGTTGAGTCGCGGCAAGGACGGAGTTGAATCCTTGGCGTCGGTCTGACCGTCGAACTCATCCACCAAAGATGCCAGCATAAGTCTTCGTTTCCATTCAACAAGTTATTCTTGCTTTCATTTTCGATTTGCTTGCTTCTTAAAATGAGTGCTACCCGAACACACTACGAGAGGCCCGGATAGTACCTCATCAGTATGTTAGCTTGAGCCCACCTCCTTGGATCAAGCACAATGATACAATGGACTGAATCAACAGTACGGTCTAGCACAAATAAATGTCCGCTCCCATTTCACCGCTCCAAGGATATACGTATATTTTGAGAGAATAAGAATTAATATAGCAAGTTAAAGCGGCACAAGAACCACGATGCCACCGTCTAGACTTGCTATCCTCATTTGGGCCGGTCCTAGCATAGTATGGCTCCCAGCGGTTCTGCTAACTATTTAATTACTTCATCTAATATGTTTAGGATACCTGATTAGCCCGAATCCTCTCTGATCCTTCTTACGGCAATCTAGCGGCCGCCTTACTCGCTCGACGACCGGAAAACGTCCGTGCCGTAGTGTCTGCAATCCGAAAGTCAAGCCCAGATGCGGTTTTGGAAACATTCCAGACGGATACGTCGCCCGAATCGCCGAAGAAAGCCTTCCAGGATATCCGCGGTCATAAAAGCTTCCAGAATTAGAAGCTTGAGATGGCGGTTTATAGTGTCAAACCCAGCCCTAAGAAGCCCTTCACAGGGGAGACATATGACGAATCTACTAAATTTCTGGAAACAAACGTTGGCAGAGCCTTTATTTTCGCTCAGGACTCGCTCCGGCGATTCTTCGATAGTGATACGCCTTTCTCGGAAGGTGCACCGAAGAAGGGCGCAAGGGAGTACTGTTTAGCAAGGAAAGAGTGAACGGCTAACATTTAACACTGAATCTGATTTTCACCGATACTTTGGGCTCCCTTCGGTGCAATGCACAATTCGCGGCGTATATTGCGGGCCGAGTGAGTGCTCGTTAGCACGGACACTCTCGCGCGAGATGAGCGAAGAGGGTATGTACATTGCACGCAATTGCAAATGGGGTTATTGCTGATGATAACGGACAGGATCAAGCCAAAGGGAAGAAGATGAGTGCAGATGCCGTTGGCGAAACATTTGCGGTTCCACCAGCAGAAACTGTGACTATAGACCCATAGACTGGATGAGACTCGCATACGAGAAGTTTTGAATATGGATTATCTTGAGCGATACGTAGGTAAGCACGTTCCAAGCCGAGAGAACCTTAATTCCAAGTTTGACGGCTACCCCATACAATGTTTTCCAGACCCCAGCGTTCGGACCCGCTCTGCAGGTGTTTATACACGTGAGAGCCAGGCAAACCGTTTGGATGCTTCGAGGATTGAGTAAGAATGATCCGTACTTGGTCAATTGTCCGTGCAGGGGCTTCTCGATGGCACTTGCCATCTGCTGTCCCTAGCAATATTTTTACAGGATCATTTGCGAATCGTTTGACTGATATTGGGTGAGCTTGACCCCTGAGATTTATCCTATTTACACAGTTCAGAATTCAAAGCGATTCGACGCATCTAAGTAACTTACAATGACTCCGTCACTTCGGGGTCATCCCAATCGACGGTCCCTTGCCATTCGATTTCGAATTTCACGGACTTGTAATGTCTGTTCCACATCCACGCCTCAGCGATATCAAATAACAAGTCCATTCTTAGCCCGTCCATTCTCTTCAGCATCCGCGTCGAGATATATCCACTTCGGTAGCTGTGACGATTATATTCATTTTCTTCCAACTCGCTCGCGACGACCTGTCTGATTGGAGGAAGTACGGGATACATGCAACGCCAACTTGCATTTGCACGAACAACAGCATCTTGATATCTCTTATCTCTCTGTGGGAAAGAATGGGAGTGGAAATACCCCCAAGTGAATTTCAAGGCAAGCAGGGGATTGAATCGAGAGACATTATCCTTCCGATCATGCCACTTCATAAACAGAACTTCCTGGATATCAGGAGAAGATTGGATGACAGCATTCCATCGGCGATTGACTTGGTTCGCATTGCACAGCACAAATCGCATCCCGTAAGCTTTCTTTCTAAGCTCCGCCATATCCCTCACAGCTGCTAGTAACACATGGTCCTTTGATTCCCAATTAATTTCTGACCTTCCATCTGTCGTCGAAGAGGGGTTTTGAGTTGATAATCCAGCGTAGAAAAGGATTGGTTCGAGTAGCTCTGGGAGACAGAGGACGCGGCTGGCGGCGCTCTCAACAGCGTCCATAGTACTCCGCAAGCGATCAGAATCTTATTCAACACAACGAGAATACAGATTAATTGATAGAATTAATTTCCTCTGATGATTAGATGCCATTTAGCAAATATTTGCTTGATGGCAGCCTAGCCTTGTTGCCTTGAAACTGATGATATAACTCTAAGCCACCCAAGCACTGCCACAGAAGCGTGCCGGTTGATCGACTTTGGAATTCCGAGGGGCTGAGTCCAATCAAATTAAGAACGCGGTCGCTAACGATATACCTATATGACTAGTCTTTAGAGGCTTGGTAGTGGAAGTGAGACCCGGTTCAAAGTCTCTGTCCGAAGAGCGCAACAGCCGTCTGCTCTTTCTGAACCGTAATAACAATCCATTTTCTTGTGCATGTGTATTTGGGAGCCGCCACCAATACGGAACGACCTACATATTTTGACAACTCGAATTTAACAAAACCTAGGGTGCAAAATACTTTGAGTTTCCAACGAGATGCCAGCAGCTGTAACTTGACGGCTTGGCGTACGAAGCGAACTACAGGTCATGTCTACAGTACGTAGGTATCATTGATATCACTAGTGTATATGGGAGCATTCGGGGAAGAGCTTTAGGGAGGTCTGCTCTTCCGTCGTTCATCTGGAAGGCGATAGAAATGAAGGCGACATAGGATATTTGCGATATTGAGGTGCGCATCTAGTCTTCCTGAAATCACATAAACGAGTTTGATAGGACATCCGTCTATAGTTGCCTAGATTATTAGTATCAGTGTTTCAGCATACGCGACGCGTTGTGGTCGCGTTTTGGAGCTATGACCATATTGATGTCATCCTGGCTCAACAACACCTTAACCCCTATGCATCCTGACGTTAACTCCTAATCACCACCAGCACTGAGTGCTAAAACATTCTCAGAAATCACATAAATTAAAGTCACAATGCCAGCATCCAAGCGACAGAAGACCGGCAAGGACTCAAGCGTGAGCACACGGAAGGATAATTCCGAGTCCTCAAACACTCACAAGGACCATGCAGCATCCAATGAAGTAGGACCACCCGTCTGTTCAACTCTTCAAGGGCTTTTCTTGCTAAAGTAATGTAGGAGTGTCTTGGACAGAAACCTCCGTACGAATATATTTGCTTCTTTCGCCCGTTCTTCGACCTCAAAGCAGAAAATTGGGAAAGTGACGACGATCTTGACGGGGATGAGCTCTTTGATGAGTATAGGAAACAATTCAATGAACAAGAGGAAAAAGATATCGCTTTAAAGCCAGCAGCTGATCATAAGGATTGGAAATGGGTGATCATGCGGGAGGGCTGGAAGATATTCTGCGACTACAAGAGGCGCGCCAAGTACTGCAATCCAGATAACTTCGGCATGTACATTTATAACGACTGGTATAGTTGGGGACTGCTGGAACTTATCGAAAACTTCGTAAGTGTCGACGTGCTCTGATAGATTCCAGATGTTTGACCTCTCGAAGATGCTCGCATTTGACAAGGAATTCAGAAAAGGCACAGAGATTTCTCGCAATCAAATGTGGGCTATCATCAGTGCCCTAGGTCTGTGGCTCAATGACGGTGGCGGTGATGCATTCATACGTATGTTTTCCTACAACGTCCTTTGAACTTTCATATCATAACATCACTCGCTTGCTCTAGAGAACGAAGACGGAGATAAGGTGAGAGCCCAAACCGGCCTAGTGGGTTGCGCACTTCTTACAGCTTTGGACGCTCTTGAGCGTGCTGGAGAGCTTAAGCCCGATTCGAAATTTCTCGACCTTCCCTTAGTTATCAGCATATTCCTTGAATGGGCTCATAATCTCGATGATTATGGTATCGACGGTGATAATGCTAGCTGGCGCTCGGACGCTGTTGACTACTTCAAGAAAGCGAAGTTTGATCCCGAAAAGGGTGTTTCGGTAACTGCGAAACGACTTCATGATCTCGATAGAGCAAATCAAGAAGAAGAAGAAGAAGAAGATGATGATGATGATGATGAGCCCGGTGACAGCAGTGCTGCACATCGCGGATCTAAGAAAGATCCATGGGGCTGGAAGGCGCATTTGAAGGATTTCAAGCGGATGCATACAGTGAAGATGGGCGGAACTCAGTATGATATTACGAAGATGAGTAAGAAAGAAAGAGCCAGATACGCTTTCGATGGCAAGGATCCTTTGGCCGATGTCCCTGCTCATGCTCTAAAGGAGGGTCTACTTGATTTTGAGTAGACAGTTGTAACAAAAATGCGTCGACTATTAATTGAAAAGGGAGGAGTAATTCTTTCTTCAGCTTCCAAGGTGTCAGATCAAATGTTACTACGTTAGCAATTAGGCTAGAGCTCCATCCATGGCTCGTCAGCAAGGTTATTCGGAACAATAACTACTCGCTCTAAACTGAACTGGGATCCTGAGTAATGGAAATAGTTTTATGAAATAGTGTTTAATTAGCAAAATGTTATACTAAAAGCGCCAGCGCTCTATCCAAACCCACGTTCTTAGGACACCGACATACCCTACAGAAACTATCCAGGCATAAACACTTCTCCCCCTAATGAGCGTACCTCTTAAAACCAAGTTCCTAGGATGAGCATTACTCTGTGTACTATCAATGGTTGAGTGAAGGTCCTTAGGTGATTTGACACGCTTATACCCGGTCTGAAATATATTGCCCCCTGGCTGCACGCTCCTTCCCCCGAACACTTCAACCCAGTTGAACCGCAACCTCGATCAGTATAGAAGTGCAATTAAAGTTGCGGGTAGTACAGTGGAGAGCTATCTCGCTTCTGCTTCGCCCCGCACTCAGCCAACCAGACCCACCGGAAGATATTCACTCTCGGCTAATATACCTCAGGCTTGTCCTTGGCAATCATGTGGGGTTCTACGTGTAAGTTGAAAAGACCTCGGAGAGCGCTTCGTCTAACCCTTCATCGGCTTTTTAATATCTTCGACCACTCTTACTCATGATATGGTTCCACAAGCCATATTCTCAGATTAACATCGTTGATCGCCTTCTCCTATTCCTAGGTCAGGAAAAATCGAGTCTGACCGTGGATCATACCATAGGTTATTACCGCATTTGTAGAGCCCCACGTACGGAAATGTTGTTGAAAGCGCGTATTTTGGGCCTTCAAATGCTCTTATCTGTTTCCTGGACGCTATCTCAGTCTTCGGCGTTTGACCTAAGCAAAGTACCTGTCATCCTTATACCGATTGCGGCTCCTTTCACTCCTCGATATTTAGGTCCCCACTTATGACACTAGCTGACTGAGAGTGCCTCTATCTCCAGATAGGCTTTTTGCTCGTGAACAAAAGGTCCTCCACATATTTTTTTTACTCAGATCCTCTCATTTTTGTCCACCATATTGTGTTGAGTATCAGCTTTGGTCTGCTCGTTCCCCAGGACGATATTTAATACATGTTTTGAAAGTAGCGGCCCAACGATCCTACTGGACCCAAAAAATGTCGCGGACTGCCCTCGGACATTAGGTCCAGAAACATGAGGATTTATAAGAACGTGGCAATGCGTGCTTTTTATATTGTTCCCACCGCAGACTGGTGCCAGTGCATGACTCCCGCTTGGTCTAGATAAGGCCAACAATATTTCAAATGCAGCACATAGAAGACGCGTCCACAAAATAATGCTGTGATAGGTACATACGCTGTTTAGGTGCGCAATGTCTTCAAATACGGCGTATCGAAATCAGATTAAGTAACGATGTTCCTGCTCGATTCTGCGTTCATATATCGGACAGCCGGGAGGCCAGGGTCTTGCATATTAAGACCAAATGTTCTTTAAATCTTCATATTGACTTCCGTGCGGCGAACCCCGGCATTGGGCTATGACGGTGGTCTCTTCCATTTCGCACTGGGCTGTTCCTCTCGCTATGACACGCTTGAAGAGGCCCAGCCAGCCCCTGCACGACATCGGTAGCGATCGACGTCGCTATTAATCAATTTTTCATACAGACGTACCACCAACGGTTAGCTCACGGACATTATCATTACCAAGATCAAAACGGTCTCAAGATTTTCGGCATTCACGGCAAGGTACTTTTGAATCTCTTCCAACAATAATTGATAAATGGCCCAGGCATCTCGGAGCCATTCTCCTGTCGTTCTTTTCGCCCTCGTTTCACCCCGTTGACACTTTCCATTGTGAAGTCGAGAACAAACATGCAGTGGAGCTCCTTCGTCGCGTTTGCGCTCTTCGCGCCCACTCATGCGCTGATTCGATTTGGTTGCTCGCAGCTTGTTGTAGACCGTCTTGATCCCCTCGTTAATCCAGGTCAAAACCCATCTCCTCATCTTCACCAGATCATTGGAGGAGTGAGTGTGACTTTGAAACTGGCAGAAAATCGCCGCTGATGAACCCAGAATGCTTTCAACACTAGCATGTTCCCCGAGGACCTCGATCCGCCAAAGGTGGCCACTTGCACAACATGCCAGCCGTCGGAAGACTTTTCAAATTACTGGACTGCCTCCCTGTACTTCCGCGCTAGGAACGGAACTTATAAGCGAGTTCCCCAGAAGGGAAATGTTGGTTTTGAGGGTCAGAATGGTGGAATGACCGTGTACTACATGCAGAATCAGCTTGCCGACTACCAGCAACTATCGAAAGTCAAGGCATTCCAGCCTGTAAGTTTCTCTTTATACTATACAAAAAACAATATATTTTGACAATTCCTAGGGATTTCGCATGCTCATTGGCAGCCCAGAGGCTAGTACCAAAGAGCAAGCCGACAAGTACCCACAACTCACATATACTTGCTTGCAAGACATGAACACGCGATTCCCGGAAACCAAGGACTTCCCGAAGAAGCCCTGCCCTGCCGGTATTATGGTCAATGTCCGATTCCCAACGTGAGATATCTTCCAATTGATAATTCTATGATTTAGCGACTCACATCTTGCAGATGCTGGGACGGCGTGAACCTTGACAGCCCAGATCATATCTCCCACATGTCTTATCCTGCTAGCGGCACCTTCGAATCACAGGGCCCATGCCCAGCCTCCCGTACGTAACCTTCTAGTACATATACTATGCCTTTTCGACGGGCAGATGGACTTTGACGAATAGCCTCTTGGCCGGTGATGCTTGGAGATCCATTGGTCCAGATCAGATCGGCTTAGTATCGTAATATTTCCTTATTCGAGATGTTACTTACTAACTCCATCCTTTATTTAGACCCCGTCCGTATGCCTCAGGTCCTATACGAAGTCATCTTCGAGACCAAGGCTTTCAACAACCAGGCCGACTGGCCGACAGACGGCAAGCAGCCTTTCGTCTGGTCTTTCGGTGATACGTAAGAAGCCCATCCGTTCCTTAAACGTGCATTAATGTAGACGGCTGACCTTCATAGCACCGGCTATGGCAACCATGGCGATTACGTCTTCGGATGGAAAGATGATTCGCTCCAGAAAATTATGGATGAGGCATGCTACGTCAACTGCAAGAGCATGAAGACGCAGTCCATCGACGCTATGAATGCTTGCTCTATCCCTAGACGGGTGAACGAGGATATTGGAGACGAGAACTGTAAGGATTACGAACCTTTGAAACGATGTGCGCAATTAACTAGTATAAGGGCTCGAGGCTATTCCCGGTCAACCGATGATTCGATAGATGCTCGCGGTTGTGATTGGTGCGAATCTCCTTCCTTCGGTGTGCCTCACGTATGTATGAGAAGTTTTAGAATGTATACAATCAAATCAAACCCAAGTTCAAAAATCCAACCACGACGACTGTATCGCCCAAAATTTAACGTTGCGGACACGCAGCCTTAACGTGAAATCGTCTTCTCCCCAACTAAATGTAAGTCTATCTATTTCAATATGCGCACAGTGGAACTTCTCTATTGCTTTCGATTCGCTACAATATCTTACGTATGGCTTAATATCATATACCCCTGTGCCATGCTTTTCTTCTTTTACTCCTGTCACCTCAAGGCCCCACAACCACCCCCACTTCTCCATGTCCATACGTCAATAAAGTCACAAAATTGCATTTTATACGGTACATTGCAGTTCTCTATTCGTAGAATATGCGGCTCTGAGCCGTTCTGAGCTACACAAAGTAATTGATTCGTTAAAAGCATGTTACACGCGACATTTAGGAAGTATACAAAGGAGCGATTCTAGTGCGATCCAAAAGTGTCGAAGCCAATGAAATAACAGTAAGAATATTTGGGTTCCCCTCGCAGCAAAAGTCTGTGTAAGAAAACTAAATAGATACCGCAATGGTTTGAAAATTATAAGAAGCAGTGGTGTGTGTACGCACTTTATCACACCATCACATCTGACCGCGCACGCAAATGAGGTCAACTAATAAGTTCTCAAACTCTATTTTACTATACACTATAGAAAAACCTATCATTCCTTTCCATTCTAAAGTAGCGCCGTGACGTCCCACTCTACTTTAAAGAATGAACCCTGATTTAGAAGGCTGTTGGGTATCCCCCAAAGTGAGCTTCACTGTTGCACAATTTCAAACCACTAAAAAAGAAAACTGTAAATGCTTACCACCGAGGCGAAGCGAAGTAATTGGAACTAGGGATCACAACTAGAAGCATCAGCTAGCAGTGCTTGTCCGGAACAGGTGCCTCCCATCTACCCGAGCATTAGGGGTGGTGGAGTGGCAAGTACCTCTGTTTTAATCTTCCTTTTCTAGGCTTCTAGGCCGAAATGATCGTAGATGTTTGTAAACTTAGGTAGCTTTTAATTCTTGTTTAGCATGAAGCATTTTGGATTTCACCATGTTTCTTCACAGCAGTCGTAGCGGAGGCGGGAGAGCCTTTTCATTCTATAGGACAAGGGGTTAAAAAAAAAAAGAAAAGAAAAGAAAAGAAAAGAGAAAAACAACAGCGACGCGACAAAAATATAAGACGCAAATCAACCTTGCCGTGGAAAAATAAGAGAATGGATCACGTCTTCCGAATTGCACTTCAACCTCTAGCGTGGACGAAGGTTTACGGCTAAGGCACATCGTCCCATGATTGGATACATTTGTTGGTTTTGCACTGCAAATTCTAGCGCTATCGAGATGCTTCACAAAGACATTACAGCTGCCTAGTTGAATATCGGAATGCTTAGTAGTCTTCGATTCAGCAAAGCTATCCAGACTCGACCATTTCTATTAATCGAGAGAGCTTCTATCTAAGGTCCGCAGATTAGGAAGGCAAGGCAAGGTGTCTTACTCTTTTCCTCTGTTTCAGATTGCCGGGAGGGTTCTACGGAAGAGAATAACCTTGATCGAAACTAAGATGAGATGATCATTGATGGAATTCATACGCGGTAATATCGCCTTTATCGTGCGTTGTTCTTCGGCGGTTCGGTTGGTGGACCTTCAGGGGTGATGTAGCACCGAGTCATGCCTCCATCGACGACGAAATCCGTTCCGTTGACAAAGCTGCTTTCATCGCTGGCGAGGAAGAGAACGGCTTGAGCCTGCTCGACGGCCTCACCGAAACGGCCTGTTGGGAAGTGAACCTCGCGGCGATGACGCTTAGCTGCGTCATCACCGAGCCAGTCCTGGAGAAGTGGTGTGCTATGAATGTTAGCATCTCGAGGCGTCATGGATGTTGCTTGGCTTACTTCAATGGAGCCGGGCAAAGTGCGTTGAACCTGAATCCCTCTCTGGCATGGCACATAGCAAGTTCCCTCGTCAAGGCCAAAACCGCACCCTTACTAGCCGTATACGCCAGCTGAGGAGTTGCACTGCCTACCAATGCGACGACACTAGCGGTATTGATGATGGAGCCCTTCTTCTTCCCATGCTTCCTCAAGCTAAGCACGGCATGCTTGCTGCCAAACCATACGCCCTTGACATTGATAGCTTGCGTCAAGTCCCAAATCTTCTCGGGCGTGTCGATGGCGTCGGCATCATCTGCGTGCATGATACCCGCGTTGTTGAAGATGACATCGACCCCACCCCATGGGTCGACATGTGCGACCATTGCCTCGATATCAGCTTCTTTGGATACATCCGTGATCTTGGTCTCTACCTTCCCGGCGTTAGGAACCAACTCTTTGACTCTAGCAATTGCCTTCTCCAGCGAGGGACCCGAAATATCGGACATCAAGACATTGGCGCCCTCACGTGCGAAGAGAATGGTGGTCTCCAGGCCGATACCGCTGTTTTATTGTTATCGGTGGAAAAATTCTCAAAGTCCATTCAGCCGCTGCATCCGAATCGGCTCTGTAATGTGTTGCTTCTTGACCCGGGGAACGGAGAAGGGAGACAGGTGAACGGAGAAGAGTGCCGCCCCCACGGAAAGCAGGAAACCTTCCATACAGGAGCCCACCGCTAAGCATGACTACGTACAGGGGGAGGCAAAGCGCTAACCCTCCGCAGTTGTAGGGGTGACTCGAATAAGACAAGCTGAAAAGATGAGGAATCCTTACCCAGCTGCGCCGGTAACGATGGCATTCTTGCCTGCCAAACGGCCCCGTGGTTCCGCCATCCTAGAATATACCTCAGTTGGAAAGAGGTGAGATTGAGGCTTCCTAGGAGAATGTAAGTATAGAAGTGATGGGGCGATCTTTGGTTTTTTATGGAGTGCGTAGAGCTATGACTAATATTTACTTCATGGATATAGTGCGCTTGGAAGGAGTAAATGGGTGGCCGTATGGGGGGGATGGGACGGAAATGAAAAACTTACTTCGGTTGCTTAGAGGAATGTATGCCAGAAAAGAAGGGTTTTGCAGTGGTGTGTAGAGTGTAGGTGAAACTGGAGTTGAAGTAGCAATGGAATGATACGGGTAGCTTCGGTGTCAACATGGGTCCCGATAATCGGCCAGCTCACCAAGATTGCTGTTAGATAAGAGCCACCTAGGTGGTGGCCACATCAGAATATGGCCACACTGTTGTCTGGGGCTGCCGGGAAGCTTTGGCGAATGTTTAGCCATGATCATGGCGACTTCAGATGGTGAAGAGCGAAGAGAAATTTATCGGGCCCTTTCAATGGAAAGTGGTGCCCCTCCAATCACGACGCGAGGGGCTGTGCTCGGCCGTCAGGATCGGAAGGCAGAGATATGCATGACAATCTTCACCATCCGTTTATTTTGCGTTTGCAGGTTGTCGGGCAGTGCATATCTGGGTTTCTTCGCTCTTTCTAGCCGGTCTGTATCCCAAAATGCACTATTTGATGCCAAAACCGGGGGCATCTACTTAGTGGGTGCACAACATTCCCCGCCAAGCCTGTTCCGATGGCGGCCTCTCATTGGCCCAAGCTCCGCCCTCCTCGGATCGCCTTGATCGAGGGCGTCGTGCGCCTGTCTGCTCCTTGGAACCAACTCCCCTCAGCTCCTGCCCGTCCGACCAGAGCGAGCCGGGGCTCGAGAGACAGCGTCGCGCAGTATATATCCTGTCCTCTTCCTCTATACTCGCCTCGACACGCCTAGGACCAATAATCGCCATCAACGGCCCGCTCCGCTACCACTTTCACAATGTCCTCCCCCGATCCTTCCACGATAACCGTCGAATCGCTCCCCGGGCTCCTTAAAAATGACAATGCCATCAAAGTTGCCGGCATCGATGTCGACGGAATGCTCCGGGGCAAGCTCATGGCCAAATCCAAATTCCTCTCCATAGCGAAGGAGGGCTTCGGATTCTGCTCTGTCATCTACGGCTGGGACATGCACGACCAGCTCTACTTCCGCGAACTCAGCATCAGCAACAAGACAAACGGATACCGCGACTTGATTGCGATTCCCGACCTGGCGAGCTTCAGGCGCATACCGTGGGAGAACAATGTTCCGTTCTTCTTGCTGAGTTTCGTCGACCCGGATACCGACGCCAGCTTGAGCGTGTGCCCGAGGTCGTTGTTGAAGCGCGTGGTGGACAACCTTGCGCAGGATGGGTATGGAGCTATGGCTGGAGGTAAGCATAGCCCATCACTTGGAGCCGCTTCCTTCGAATCTTAGAACGAAGGGAATAGCATCCGCAATCCCGGTTCACTTCAATCGGGAGGCACCCAGCTAATCCATCCGCCTAAATTCCACAGCGGAATACGAATTCTACCAATTCCGAGCGCCGCAGAACCACGACGGTCCCGAACGGAACTCTTCCTCCACTGCCACTTTCCTCAGAGACAATCCCGTACATGCGCTGCCTAGTCTTACGGAAGGAATGTTTGGCTACAGCATAACGCGGCCGGTGCATAACCAAGAGTACTATTACGGCATCTTCGACGCATGCACTCAGTTCAATTGTGGGCTAGAAGGCTGGCATACGGAAAGCGGGCCCGGCGTCTTTGAAGCTGTAAGAAGCCTACCCACACGAAGCTCGCAAACAGTACTATAGTGCTAACGGATGGATTCGAAATAGGCAATCTCCTTCGACGAAATAACGCAAATGGCCGACAAGGCCTCCATGTTCAAACTCGTCGTCAAATCTCTCGGATCCAAATATGGCATAACGCCCTGCTTCATGGCGAAGCCGCGTGAAGGACTCCCAGGCAACTCGGGCCACATGCACGTCTCTGTCGTCGACAAGCAGACCGGCAAAAACCTCTTCTACCGCGGAGAAGAAGACAAGCAGCATAAGTGGCAGGATTTGCGCTGGCTGAGCGATCTGGGACGACACTTTCTGGCCGGCCTGATTGATGGTTTGCCAGATATCATGCCGCTCCTCGCTCCTAACGTCAATAGTTACAAGCGGCTGGTGGAAAATTTCTGGGCGCCCGTCACGGTGAGCTGGGGGCTGGAGCACCGCGCCGCGTCCATCCGACTCATCTCGCCGCCCACGTCCTCGCCCAAGGCTACGCGCTTCGAGGTCCGTGTCCCCGGCGCAGACACGAATGCCCACTTTGTGCTCGCCGCTATCCTGGCGATAGGGTGGCGTGGCGTGCAGAAGAAATTGGAAATCAGTGTCCCGCCGCTGGGCAAAGGGGAGGACACGGGCAGCGCGGCGGATCAGGGCGTGCGCCTAGCGAAATCGCTCAAGGAGGCTACGGACCGGTTCATGGCCAAGGACAGCGTAGCTCGAGAGGTTTTTGGCGACGAGTTCGTCGACCATTATGGCGGGACGAGACAGCATGAGATCCGGTTGTGGGATGAAGCGGTTACGGATTGGGAGGTAAGAAGGTATATCGAGACGGTTTGAATATTGAGCTTTAGCGAGTTCCTTTGTTTTTCTCTATCTTTCTTCTTTGTAGAAGGTAGAAGGGAGTATAGGCGGAGTGAAAGCGGTGTCCTGAATTCATGAGCGACGAATTTTCATATGATATGGTTTGAGGTGAGTACCCAGATGGATATACGGCTGGGTGGAAGAAGATTAACTCTTCGGATAGTATTACGATTAATTTTCCTATATATAGTGAATACAATCTCTTACATCTCTGTCGATTTGATTATCCGGCCTTTATTTGATTTCCAATCAATTTCCTCCATACTTTGTCTTGCGGCGTCAATAACAGACTCGGGACCCTTTTTTGTCACCATCCAGTCAACCCTCTAATCCCTTGCAACTTGCCTCTAAAATCACCGTACCCCACCCAATTAATCCCTTGCGCCATCCCCCAAGCCCGCTCCGCAGCCCCACTGCCCTTCAATGGTAAATCCATGGGCGGCGGGATGCTGGTTTTCACGACAGGCCATCTATCCCGCGTAATGGCTTTCTGGTTGCATAGCGACCTCAGCCCTTCATTGCCGGCAAACCGTCCATATCCACTACCCTTCACGCCGCCAAAGGGCAATTGGACCATATACGTCACGGCGAAATCGTTCACCGCGATCATACCCGCGTGCACCTCGCGTACCATACGCTCGAGGTCTGCTTTCGAGGAACCGTAGACGGAGGCGCCGAGCGCGTATTGAGTGCTGTTCGCTAGGTCGATGCAGTGAGAGACGGATTCTGCGCGCATGAGAAGGAAAACTGGTGCGAAGAGCTCAGTTTGTGCGATCTCCATGGAGGCTGTTACGTCGACGATGAACGTTGGTGTGAAGTAATGACCCTTGGGATACTCGGGGTGTATGAATCGTTTCCCACCGGCAAGCACCCTTGCGCCTTGCTTCACCGCGTCTGCGATCAGACGTTCAAGAGTCGAGAAATTAGCATTGGATATGCATGCCCCGATGTCGACCGGTTGGTCCGGCGGGGCGTTGAGAATGGAACCGGGGCGGAGAGCGGAGATTAGGGGTGTGAGGTGGGAAATTAGTTTCTCGTAGACTTTCGGCATGGCGATGACACGCTCGATGCCAATGCAATTCTGGCCTGCGGACTGAAAAACACCGCGCATTAGGATGCTCGTCACGCGCTCAAAATCGTTGTTTGAAAGATCATCAAGCACGATCGCAGGATCTTTCCCCCCAAGCTCGACGCACACGGGAATTAGCGCTTTAGAGGCCGAGGCGCAGACATGGTGGGCGACCGGGCGGGAACCGATAAATGTAATGTGGGCGATAGAGGGGTGCGAGGTGAGGTAGTTCGCTGCGCTGGGCCAGCAGATCACAGATTGAACAATGTGTGGGGAGTGGCCGCAGGCAGTGAGAGCCGACGTTACGATGGAGGTGAAATAGGTGCTGGACCAGGCCGTCGCTTCAGAGCCTTTCACTATTATGGCATTGCCGGCGAATATGGAAGCGATTGTTGGGGAGATAAGGTTGTGAAACTGCGAACGTTTAGAAAGGGGCGGAAGAGAGAGTAAGGGCCGTCATGCGTACGGGATAACTGCAGACATTAGGATGTATGGTATTAAGGATGTGTGTAGACTTACTTCCAGCTTACACAAGCAGCAACGACTCCTAATGGCTGCCATATTACCTCATTCTTCTTATACATCATTAGGAAGCTTGTCGGACGCCTCTCCGGCTTCAACGCCTCCTCGCCATGATCAATCGTCCATTTGAGCTTCTCTGCTGTGACTAATATCTCACCCAAGCTCGCGTCCACCATGGTCTTTCCGGAATCGAGACAGGCGACACGCGCAATGGTTTCCTGATTCTCCAGCACGAACCTGACTCTATTATCATTTGATCCAAGGACAACAACGGAGACAGACGCACTTGAGCATGGTCCTAAGGACCCTTCTCCTCTCTGCAAATGTGGTGTTTGCCCATTGTACCTGTGCTTCTTTCGCTCTAGCTATGGCGCGGTCGATGCCTTCGACGGTGGAGGGATTAATGCGTCCGAGGGCTTCGCCGGTTGCGGGGCAGTAGCATTGGATGAGAGACGAGCCAGAGACCTGGTGCACGATCGATTGAGACCCACACTAACCTCTGATGAAATAGGGGCAAGCACCTACCTTCAATGATGTCTCATCCAGCACTTCACCCTTCCATCCACGCTGCGCTTGTTCTGGTGGCGCGACATGGTACGGCACCGCAGCCTCCGGATCCTGTCTGCATAAAAGGTACGTCACGAAAAGAGTGACAAGTCCAAGAGCACTCAGGAAGAGCGTTTGATGGTCTTCCAACGGCTGGAGCCGGTCCATGGCTCGCAATTGCAACACGACGAAGAACCAAAGGCTTAGGTTGTAGAACGCGAGGCTGGGCCTGGTTTGGCTTGGCCCAGGACTGCCTGCTCCCCAGCAATTGGCTCTCGGTCGGAGCAATCCGCGATGGGATTGGCAGATCTCCTCAGATCGCCTACTCCGTAGTGCGGAGCCCATCCTGCTCGATGCGGAAGGTTTGTGGAAAAGCATGGATTGCCTCGGGAAGGCTTCCATTAGCTTGTGAATGGCTAGCAAAACCCAACAAGCTCCAGCAACGCGCCGTCACCCGCCGCCATCTTCACCAAGTCCCATGGTCTGCCAAATGAAGCCGAGCTCTGGCAAGCCATGGATGAAGAGTGATTTCATGAAGGAGTTGCGTTTGTACTCAATACCTGTTCTAGGGGGAAGCTATCTGCGTACAACATGGCGGTGTGGTGTGGGATTCTGATTCTACTGGCTTCCCATGCAAACAGTGGCTGGCGCAATGTAACTGACAAATTTATAGAATCACTGAGTTTATTCGGAGAATTCGATTGTACTCTCTAGTGCGAATGAGGGCGTAGTTCAAGGCGGTTAGCTGCGCAGGTGTATCGGGCTATCAACTCCTCGTGTATGCAGTTTACATCTCTACAGAACCTTGACCATGTCCGGTCCCGTGTCACCGTCCGTACCAAATTATCCATTGCGGGGCATGTGAAACAGTGATTAGCGAGTAACCTGCGGCGTTGCCTCCGTGGCCTCGGTTCCGTAGGATAGAAGTCTTGGAAACCTAAGTCTCACCCTTCCTTCTGCCGTATCTGTACGTAGCAGATAAAAGCGCGCAGTCCACGTCGTGGGCAGCTAAGCTTTGCTAGCACTAGCCAAATACGGCGTTTCCAAGATTACCGACCTAATCTATTCAGCGCTAGCTAGAATCGGCAGCCGCTCAGCCTCTCAACGCCCGATGTGTACATGGCCGATCGATGAACATCGAGTTATCGAGTTGCTTAATTCTGCCATGTTCCACCTCGGCCCCTCAGCCCGTCTTACACACGCAGTGTAGATGTTTCACGAGCTATGCACAACAGTCGTCTCTCTGCTTGCCATTCGGGCGAAGCCATTCTGCTACAGCATTGCAGAAGGCCTATCTGCCACGCAGATTTCCTTTAGGAAACACAGATGATGAACGGGACATTCCAGCTGAGACGGCGAGCGACGCACGATGTTGCCGAACATATTCGAGCCAATACTACAAATGGTACATTTAGCGAAAGACGCAGATCGTTGCATATCCTGTCCAGCATTCGGGCCGTTTCTTTCATTCAAACAAAACTATCCGATCTTAGTTAGATTAATCTATTTAGAGGACCTAGGACTGAGTCACTCTTATTCTGGGTCTATAATCTGCAGTATTCAATTAGACACTTGTGTCTACGATGATTTTCCAACACATTTATCTCTTCGATGGATTGTTTCGTGCACGAACAGTAGACTAGTTGACACATGTGCAGCCAGCCACAATTAGTTGCAGCTAATACAAAGTTCTGCTATCGAGAGTGGAGATTTTCTTTCTTGGCGACAATTGCCCTGCGGGATAAACAAAGGGGCACACGCCACAATACGTATAATGCCACGCTGTCGAACATAGTACTGCACCGAGATAATCAAAACACCAGGGATTGGTTAACGATTATCTCCAGATGTATAGTGCACCAGAAGATCTTGACTTAAAATCGGCGAATCCAAAGATTATTCTGTTAACGCTTCCGGTTGTGGCTTGCTAGTCGCCGTTATCGATCCCACACTAGTTACACAATCAAGGCACCATTCTCCTCGTTGTGCTTCATCTTCGGAAATCATCTGCAACTTTCCACGTAGCTTTATTTTTACCCCAACTTGTTACCGAGACGAGAAGCGATAGCCATGGTAGATCTAGCCTCGCCGTTGCCTATTCTCGACCATTTTGGTTCCTAGTGCGCTATGTATGTCACTTTGGGGATAAGGAGTTTATTTCGACAGCATGCATAATCAACAGGTTTCCGAGCGGCTCCCCAAGCTGGCGTGGCGGAGAGCTGCCAAACATTTAAACCCTTCGAGCGAGCAGGTAGGACCGTTGTGACAGGTAGGTACTATTAGTCCTTCAGTTCCATTTAAACTATACTTGTGTTTTTGTTTGAGAATGGCAAGCGAGAAGCGCAACGATGTTGAGAGTAGCGCCGAATCGGGCTCTGCTCAACCTCCAATTCCCTCATCGCAACTAGATTCAGATATCATCCAACCTCTTCAGCCGAGTTCGAATTCCTCCAGTAGCTCAGAGGAGATATCGAAGGTTCACCGTCCCACCCAACCTACTGGCGTTTACGATTCGACTGCAAGCTCATCAGGAGACGATATTACTCCCATCAATCCCCCAAATGCTCCCTCAAGAAAGTTCCACGGCAAGAAGAAGAACTACAGCGATCGATATGATCTGAGCCATTACAATATCGAACAGCTCTCTGAACATGATGACATTAGCATGGTCAAGGCATGGCATAGGAAGCTGATTTTAATTCACCCCATCGTTATTGCCTGGGTCTTCATTACATACGCCGCGTATTATGGTTATCGGGTCTGGTGTAACTACCAATATCGTCTTATCTATGGAGGATTAACAGAAGCATCCTGGACCTTTATCTGTGTGGAGGGAGTCATTCTATGTATACAAATCCTGTCCCTAAAGTTGAATCATACTTACATTCTGCACAGTGCCATACATGGCTTGGATGACCGTTTTGTTACTATCGATCGGTGACCGGAAACGACCTAAGCTACGACTTAGAGGAGAAGCCGTGCCGACGGTTGACGTGCTCTTCACCACATGCGGAGAGGTGGTTGACATGATCTTGAACACCGTCAGAGGTGCTTGTAATATTGATTATCCCAGCGACCGATACCGAATCATAATCTGTGATGATGCAGGAGATACTGACCTAGAGGAAGCTCTTCAGCCCCTGATGGCGGAATATCCCCAGCTATTCTACCAGGCGCGCACCAAGATTCCTGGAGTCCCCCATCACTACAAGGCGGGAAACTTGCAATCCGGAATCGATTTCGCAGTGAATCTTCCCGGAGGTCCCGCGGAGTATCTGGCCACATTGGATGCCGACATGATTCCTCACCCAGATTGGCTACGAGCAATGCTTCCGCACCTTCTACGCGACCCACAACTAGCGCTTATCTCGCCACCACAGACCTTCTGGAATGTTCCTGCAGATGATCCGCTCTGTCAGTCGATCTGCGAATTCATCCACTATTTGGAGCTGAGGAAGGATCACATGGGAGCTGCTTGGTGTACTGGTAGCGGCGTTGTCTTCAAGAGATTCGTCATTGATAACATGGGGGGATGGCCAACACCCTCTATGGCTGAGGATCAGTTGCTCTCGTTCATGATGAATGGCGAGGGATACAAGACTGCTTACCTCCATGAGTTCATGCAAGTCGGCATGGTACCTGAGAGTATAATCAGCCGTAAGCAAAGGACACTTTCGAAAGAAAACTTCATTTTTTTTGTCTGCTAACTTCCAACAGATCTCAAGCAACGTACGCGATGGGCCGTAGGAACACTAGAAACGGCAGCAGTACTAAACTGGGGTCTCCCTGGTAAATACGTAAGTGGTCCCGATATCAATACCTATTCCAACTAACAATTGCAAAGACAAAACACATGACATTTCCTCAGCGATGGTGTATTTTCACTTTTGCCTTGAACACAATGATGACCATCCCAGTATTCATTGCCTACTTCATAATCCCCGCGCTCCTCTACTGGGGCCGTGATCTAATGGTCTACGTAACGCTCGACCAACTCCGCTGGCAAATTCGGTTGTGCGCCATCTGGGTTTGGTCTCTCCGCATCAACGAAGTCGTGCTCACACTCCCATCGGGCTACATTCAAGGGCAACGCAGCGCCATGGCCTGGCAATTCATGGTCCCATACCTCGCGGTCAGCGTTTTAAGATGCTACATCCTCCCCACATGGTTAGGGGGAAAGGAAATTGCATTTTTGGCATCAGGGGCAATCCGCAATCGCTTAAAGGAGCGAGATGCAAAGCAAAGAGCCGGATTATGGGTCCGTATTAAGTTGATGGGCGTTCACTGCCGTGTCTGGTTCTTCGTTATCTTCGTCCTATACTGCTTCGGCGCCGCAGGGCTAGACTGGTGGCGCGCATGGAAAGTTGGGCACGATACAAGGGACGTTAGCGAGGCTTTGCGTCATCTCCTTGTCAACTCCATGCTACCGCCTATGTGGTGGCTTTTCTTAGCCATTGCCTACATGGCCCCCATTCTTTATGTTTTCTTCCCGCCGACGGTGCCGGACCGCGACGAAATGATGAATTTTGATCAAAAGACAGGGGCTGGGCAGCCGAAGCATCAGGAGATCAAACAGGTGTGGGGATTTTTGACCTTAGCAAGGGAAGTTTGCTGGGGATTGACACTCGTATATTGTACGGTGTTGTTTATCGGGACGTTTATCTACTAAAGGACAAAGCATAGGGCATAACTGGGCGTACTTGGCCTTGATTAGGGTTAGAGGGCTAAATTTTCTTTGTTCTTGTTGACTGTGCGTTGTAATGGTAATCGTAATTATATCGCTGCTATACTATTTTCTAGAGTTAACTGATAGTTATTGGAAAGCATAGTATCTTACCTCTATTATTTAATTGAACTCGTTTTGTTATTAAAGAATTCGCTGCAATTATAATTAAGTCTAGTCCCACTTGAACATGCCCAAGGTCTGGGTCTCGACGTTGCACGTGCAGTCAAATGATTACTGCTCAATAAACTATTACTGAAGGGGGTTCTAATCAAAGAGACATCCATCTAATCTCTCCAGCGTTTAACTAATATTAAATTATTTCTGATCTCAAAGCTTCGATATAATGCAGCATCTCGACTTGAACGTCATGCCGTGCGCTTGGCCTTTCAGCTTAACCTTCACCGCTGTCCTATGCGGAATAGCAATATCCCAAGAATAAAGGTGAAGTTGCGTAAGCGTCTTCTGGTCAATTTTCTACATTGATAGATATATCTGCATTCGGTTCGCTACACCCCTTGAGATTCGTTCTGAAGATATTGACGTTTGCTACCCGTATACCGAGAAACACAAGGACGTTGAACGGGATATAGCAATTGAGTTTAAATCTATATCTTACCCGTATTGCCTTCATGTTATTCACTATAGTATCTACTTTTGCTTGCAGAATGTTGAACTACACTTGAGACGAGGTTAGCACTGCGGAGGACCTCGAACGCAAAGACTAAGATGTAACTTTAGCCTGAACCAGAGGCATTGCATCTATTCAATATCTTCTCCGGATCCTTAGCTGAAAATTTTTTGGCTCACTCTAATATATATACCGCGATGATTGGTTAGATAACCTTGAGTTCTTAGCCCGCAAAGCAGAAATTCGAAGATCGATTATGGACCTTCGAAATGAGTCTATTCTTGAAATTAGTGGGACAGGGATCAGAGAAGCGGATCGCACAATAGAAATCGATGCCGAACATACCAAATGATGGAACCAAGTAGACCAGCACCTATCAACCTGTGAGCCTGGTCATACAGTTACTAAACTGCATCAAGCAGTTCTGCCAACCCTTCGATTTTAATCAGTCATTGCACTTCATCGTCCATTAATTGCTGTGTCCAAGCAAAATTCTCCATAAAATTCGCATTGCAGCATTGCATTCCTACTTCTCGAGCAATCACCAACATGACGCACAAAGCTCTTCAAGGATTCGGAGCCTTTAATGGCTCTCCAATGCAAAACGGTTACAAATTAGCACCATTACTTTGGCCTTAATTTACCCGGGCGCTACAGATGAGCACATTCATCATCATTTTTGCTACTACTAAAGGCTATATTCTGGTCGATGTTGTTTCTGGGTGGATTATTTTTAAGCCCAACACTATACATCTAGACGGTGGCAATGTACTAGAATAACTAACCGAAGCATTGAAATACTAAAGCATCTCTCTTTACGAGGCACTGATTGACCAGAATCATGCATCATCGCCATTCAAAACTTAGTCGCTAGGCTAGAGAGCAGATCGCGGAAAACCAGTCGCAATTCGACGTTAGAATTCCGCAGCAAAACCAGCACATACAATATTCAGCCACATTTCAGAGAGATAGAACTGATATACCAGCTCTATCTGACTCAAATATCGATCTCACGTCTTGTTCTCTCTTTTAGGAACGCTTTGATATCCAAGTATTCGGGTTGGAGCATTTGTTCCACGGACACTATTTCCTCCTGATCGGCACCTATATCGCCCTACTACGGCTACCGGCGTAGATGCCTCTGCATTTCCAAGAACACAGCCAAACATTACAGGAGTTTTAGACGTTCTTAGTCTCGCCAGCGCTCATTTGCTATGTGCAAGTACTCTTCTTAGTATAGCTAGCCGCTATCGGATAATCCAAGGCCAAACAGGGAAAGTATGAATCTCTTCAATGGCGAAGATATGGCGTTTTGGCAAGGAGGAAAGTAGGGCTTAGTGGCACTTTGTAAGGACATTGGATCGTTTATATCTCTTTCCTAGACACTTTCCATGCGTGCCAGTTATTTCCTATTGGAATTATTGTAGAGATGGGAAGCAATCCTGACTCTCGACTCGAATTCTAGTATTATTATCTATTATAAGCAGTTGTAAGGTCTGAAGACAGAATAGAACTGCGCCTATATCAATTATCTTCAGCATACATATTTAGCACATCAAATAGGTTTGATCTATTACATTCTCTGTAGCGTCATGCGGCGTTTATGGGGATACTAGCCAATACATTTCGCCAATCAACAATTCCCACGTGTCTCGGAACGTCTCTAGTAAAGGAATCTTGGTCGATATATCTATCTAGCAAAGGGTTCCAGTGAAAGGGCAAGCACAGAAAGTTCAGAGGCAGAATTAAAAATTCTGTTGAGTTCATAAGTTGACATAATTTCAAAGCTCTTCGAATTATGATAGACCGAGTGTTCATAACAATATTCACATTGAATCAAATGCCTATAATATCACCCTATAGAGCATGGCTAGGCTATATCCCCCTCCTTAGGAATCAATGTCTTCCCTAATTGCGTGGACTTAAAAGCATCGTGTATTTATTGCTCAGCCCTATCCCGCAATGAGCATCAATGGTAGCCGCGCAGTTGCATGTTCTAAGATTCCTCGAGCGACCAAACCGTGCTTGAGCGCAACTATCCCTTACATGTGAGATCCTCTATGATACACACTCTTCGTTATAGCCAGCATTTGGCCGTAAATATCTCGTCCCTCCTTGTAATCCACTTTTCCGGCATCAATCATTTTGAGTAGTGGTTCCGATGCAATATTCCATGCCCAACAAGCATACGGTCGACATCGAAGGCAGTATGGAGAAGACATTCGTCGTGGTAGGTCAAAATCATCAAGCCTGGGCGCTCGGGGGGAATTATGAGAATCTTAGCGTCGTAGTGGCGCATATACTAGACGCTATTCATGGCAATAACGCCTAGTTGTGCAGGAATGCCGAGTAGCATCTAAAGGCTGTATGCAGTTTTCGAACTATCCCGGTATTGGAAAAGAATAAGAGATAATCCGGACTTCCCGTAGACGACTTTATAGCGATCTTGCGGCGCTTCAGGCTAATATTCAAACCTGAGCTAACCATATAAGGGATACAATAGATCAGCAGCCGCACCTGCGACCTTCGCTAGTTGCGCCTCAAGAGCTACGACTTTTGTGCCTTCTGTCATGATGCCGGTAATAATGAGAATATTGTCGACAGATTTGATGAAGTCCTTGATTACAGCGACTTGCTGTTCTTGAGTGAGGAATGTGCCCTCGCTGGCATATCCCAGGATTACCAACCCCCTTACCCCGGGGGTGCTGACGAGCTAGGAGCCCAATCGCTGAATGGCGTCATAGTCTACCGAGCCGTCGCGGTTGAAAGCCGTCATGGAAGCGGGAATAAGACTAGCAAGGTCAAATTGAGGAGCTTTTTCTACTAGCATAGGGGCCATTTTTAAAGGCCAAAAGCCCTAAAAGACGAAAGCGTAATCGGCGGATGTTTTAGAATTTGATGTCGTTGATCTATAAGATATGTTTGGAGGCAGAGGTTCCTCATTATATCTTATTTTCGTCACTCTCAATAGTCTCGGTAGACTCGAGAGCCTGATGCGAAACATAAACTAACAGCCTTCCAATCACCGCCTCGAACAGGAGGGAAAACTCTGCCGCTTCTCGTGATCTCCATCTTCTCGTCTGGTAGTTGTGGGCACTATCCGGACTTCGTCAAGTCTGGCTAAGGAAGTTCGCTCTCCTTGGGTGACCTATCAAGCACCAGAAATAGCTTCTTCCGGGACATCCCACTAGACTAACAATAAATTTGCACTTTTAGCCTTTAGAAGCTTTCTAGCTACTACATAATCTAATCCGGTTATGAGATAGTCGACTTTGTCCGAGTCTAACGTTGGCTTCGGCCTGAATCGTGCGGAGTTCGCGCCACTCCAATCATACTCAACAGCTTAAGACTGCGTCCTGCGTTATACCGAGCATTTCTTGAATTATACGTCTTTTATTCTTAGCGGAGGTGGTCTGGGGAAAGTCCGGCATGATGAAATATCTGGGGTATCTTCCTCCACATTCTGTCGCGTATTAGGCAGCATCAATTGCTGATGCAAATATTGATGTATTGATAGAGGCTAAGTGGCCTGCCTGGCTAGAGGCTGACAGTGGCGAGACTATATAGGCCTGAAAAAAGGTCAGCTATAATAGGATAGTAGAAACACGTGGCAGCAATGGCCACAGCGGCACAAACGCTCCACTCTGGAATTATCCACATCGTTTTGGGGGCAGGCTTCAAACCTTACTCTCAAATGACGAGATCTATTTTATTAATCTTCAATAGTTCTAGAAAGTCTTTAAGGTCCATATACTGAAGATTAGGACCAATACAATGACAGAACTCTGGTCAAGCGTTTATTGTCATGACCAGGTCGATGAATGCGCGGATATCGGCAAGTACAATCACTGCTTGGAGTTAATATTACCCACATGTAGCAATGAACTCGACGATATTGATGAGGAGAGACAGCGGAAAATTTCTCTGAACTCACTGTTCTGTAAGGCCGCTGAGAGGGCGCCATACTAGCTATTTCGTCTACTAATGCCTACGCTGGTAGAGTTAGGGTCTTAGTGTAGGTGGTATCGAATATTCAGCCTCAACCCCACTTCAGATGCCACTATGTAGTGAAAGTTGGAGTGAAGCAGAGATTCTGTTGGACATGGGAGCATGTCCAAATTGTTCTTCGGGGCACTCAAAGCTTGATCGATCGTATCCATCTGAATCGTATCACGCTACACACACACCGCTTGCATATACATTTCAAAAGAACGCGGTCCCACTGATCAAAGCGACGTTAGGAAAGCGTGCGGATCTCAATGCGGAGTCCGCATTGTCCATGGGTGCGGCGGCACTACAATTCGGAGCCATGAACAATAATCACGAGATCCTATATTTGCTTCTGGAAGTTGGAGCTGATGTTAATGCGCTACCATCATTGGTAGACAGTTGTATTGCTACGGAAGGTGCCGCGGACAATGGACGCTTGAACATGGTCAGTGTGTTCCTTGGGCTAGGCGTTGATTTGTAGGGACAACACAAGAAATTTAGGAGAAGCATCTTCCGGGCTTACAAATGTGATCACCACACAATTGTGGAAATGAAACAAAACTTTAAAATAGTGAAATTTAGGCCGGGGGACGTGAGCAACGTTAAAAATATCATGCGCTCTATGACTAGGGATAGGTCGCGTTTTGGGGATCTGGGTGCGGAAGAGTGGTCGCAAGAAATTTTTTCGTGATATCGAGCTATTAGAGGTGATGATTGGTAACGATGATCTTTGTTTTCAATAAATATTACTTTCCATTCCCTAGCATGTAAATTTAACATGAATACAAGAAAAGAATTATCAATCCAGTAATCTGCCAAGCACCATACTCATGGGCCCACGCTCCTCAGTCAAACATCATTCAGTACACTCAAGTAATTACTTCGCTTGTTTAATATTCCACTGCTCCTAAATCTACAAATCTTACAACACCAAAATATCAAATTCCCGTTATACGCTTTCCTTCATATCCTATCAACCACTCCCCAACTCCCATAAGGTTATCCCTCACATGCCCCTTCAACATAGCATAACCCACCCGACAAATAGAACCCCACGAGATGTAAATCCTTGGAAGCACCAGAAGCACCAGCAGCACCAGAAACAGCACCCCAATACACGCCCCAACCGTCCACCTACACTTCCCCCGCCATTCTGCATCACTAGCCCTCCTCCAATCACCCCTCACACCACCATCATACCACCGACCCGCAACCCTATTCTATCCACTCTTCATCGTAAGGCCCCGACCCCCACCAAGGACGCCACGTAAGGCAGTGACTAGCCTAGCGGCATATCTATCTCATAGCGAAGGACCTAGTCGCAGACTGGGATATGTACTTCAATCTAGCCACAATCTCAATCCAACACCACATCTTCTCCACCTCAGCACCACTACTCACCATAAATACAACTACGTCCTTACTGGCTCAGTGTCATTCCCACTACCCCTAATTTACACATTCACTCTCGGCATATATAATTCACTCGCGATCTCACTCACTCTCCCAACCTCCACCTGGAAACTCCACATAACACCAAAAAGTAGACACATCTCAAAATCTTCTTCCTCGTAAAACAACTTCAACTTGTCTCAGTTCCAGCTCAGTACAACCGTACCTCTCGCCTCTCCTCCCAAAGCCACACGCAACCCTTCAATTACATGCATAGTATTACAGCTGCTCCAGAATTGCACGTCATCCCCCATAATTGCTCGCAACCACATCACATCACACATTCTCGCAACATCCCACCATCCTAGTATCATTTCAAGCTTTCGATAAGTATTTCAAACATACATCTATTCACATCTACACTACTACCCACCACCACAAGCCCACATTCCCCATCCACCCCTTACCTCCAAATCATCCTTTTCTTCCTTCAAAGAAAAATATACAGGTAAATAAAAATTGGGTATGCGGTCTACATACAATCATGACCGACAAAAAAAATTACAAAAAAAGAAAAAAGAGAAAAATGAAGGGGTATAAGTACTGCTTCCGATCCACCTATCGATCCAATCCGATCCAATCCATCCCAAAAAAAAAAAAACCCACGCTATGCACACAAGAAATCATTACTCAACAAAAAAAAATACGTAACGGCCATATGTTTTATATAGCATAGTTTTCAGCATGTAGAAAAATCTCATCTTTACTGCTATCCGCCCATACATTGCGCTGTAGCTCCGCGATAGTGTTGCTGACGTCTATTCGCATGCCTGGCGGTCCGCATACGAAGACGCACGTTCGTCTTCCGAACTCCTTGCTCAATTCACGGAGGGTGTATGGAATGTCTGGTCGCCCGTACTCGGTGCTCCAGCCATCCCGCTTCTTGACCGCTGCGGGCAGGAAAGCAAAGCGCATTAAATTCTTTTGGAACTCGGTGGGTGTTGACGGGAAGCCAAAGTCAAAGCCTTGGATGCCACTGCTGTTGGCACCACCGGGTGAGGTCGGGTCATATATATCTGGGTTTATGGCGCCGGTGCCGGCCTCGACTGCTTGGCTGATGTCGAGGCTTAAGTTGCGTTCAGTGCGGCGAGCGGAGAGTGAGCGAGGTGCTGGTGCGATGAGGTCCGGATTTGCATTGTCGGTTCCTGGGGCTGAGAGGTGGCTGCGGCTGCGGTTCAGAGGAACAAGATGGGCCTGTGGAAGAGCCGTGATAGAGTCTTCGTTCTCGCGGCGAAGTTCTTTCTCTTTCTCCGGGTCACCTTGCGCTTCCTCCCTAATCAAAGCTGAATGCCGTTTGGAGAAGTTGCCCGATACCCTATGATCCGCTATGTTTTGGAAGGCATCGTTGACTTTGTCATGGAAGTATAAGGAAACAGGACGAGTAGGTGTCTTTGCACTGACGATTTGGCCGCCCTTCATCCGCTTAGCGGTTGTGATGTAGAATTGACACGTGACCGAGTCCGGCGGCGCGTATTCGCGGCAGATGCGCAGTTCCTCCTTGAACCATTCCATAGTCTCGGGACGTTTCAGGGCCCAGATAACGTGAACCCTACGTGTCACAGCCTTTCCATCCCGCATCTTCTTGATCAAGGAAAGAAGCTGGCTCACGATTGCGGTGATACCACTTCCACCAGCAATGAGCACGACGTCGTCAAAAGCCTCGATGCGCCGTTGCATGCCTCCATATGGTCCGTCAACGAAAGCTCGATATGTGTGCCAGGGTCCGTGCTCAAGAGCACTTCTCAGCACTTTCTGAGTAAAGCCTCCGAATGGTCGGAACACAAGAACCATGTCTCTGTACCCCTCCCCGTACTCCGAGGGGAAGTCATCGCTACAAAGAGAGGCAATGGTAAAGGGATGATTTTCGAAGACAGAGATGCCAGGCATTCGGAGATATACGTATTGGCCTGGTCTCCACTTCACCTGAGTCGGGATGGTGATTTTGATGGCATTCTCAGGCATCAAGGTTACTGCAGCTTCGTCACCAATGAGCCATGACATCCGGAATGGATTGGCCCAATTGAGGTAGAAGAGCCGCATTATATAAGAGAACAGCCAAATGCCGAGGGTTGCAAAGAGGTAGTGCCACGACGTGAGGTAGTTGTTGCAATGCCAGAACAGCATCGCAAAGAAGACGATCGCGACAGGAACATGAAGAATTACAAAGATTTCATACGCCCTATGCCGGAGGGGCTCGAAAGAATGCAGGCAGAGGAAGCCGAGAGGAACAAGTGCGGCAATTCCTAGTCGTCATGAGTGAATGCTGATTTCGATAAGGCGGAGATAGCTTACCTGTGCCATAGGGGTAGAATCCTTCTCGTGTGAAGAATGATTCAAATACTTGTCGTGCTCCCTTACTCCAGATCGGAGTAACGTAGAATGGGACTATGTGGATGATGCTCAGGACCAACATCAGGTATGCACCCCAGCGATGCAACACGTTCAACCGCTCGTGGCCAATGCCGGTGACGAGGGAAATGAGATTCGCTTTCATACTGAGGCCAACAACCCATGGCATAAGCGCAACGGCCAACATTCCCGATCGGACTGCAAGAGGAGGCGATCCGAACTCGATGCTTTCCCAGAATAAGGGTTGCGGAACGCAGCTATACAGAACGCCAAGAACAAGTGCTGCTAACACAATGATGCTGACACTTAAGGAAGGAAAAACTATCGGCCTCCATCCCTTTCGGACGTTGATCTGCGGTATCGGCCGGTAGAATATATATCTGAACAGAGCGATGCCATTGTTGATAGGCCCTACAGAGGAGACTGAGGACTGCGTTTTCGGTGGGCCGGGTAATGGGCCTTCACGTGGGAAGAACTTGTTGGTTGACTTGTCAGTATAAAGGACCGACATCTCGTAGTCTGTATCTGGAGAGGATGTTGTCGAGGATTTCTGTACCTCTTCTTGGTGCAACGCAGACCGGATCTTGTCTGTAAATAAGTGGTAGTAGCGCAATAAACCAGCAAAGACCAGCAATATTACGCAAAAGTAGACGTAGGCCAACGCATATTTGCCACTCTTGTTCCATGGATCTCGTGTATTGGCTTCGATCAACCCGGGCGGACTCGTTGATGCATTGAAAGGTATGTTTATCCGTTTAACAAGAGTCGAAACAACATCCACAACCTCGCGCTCGGCAACTGATACTGCTGATTCGAAGTGCTCCACCGCCGCACCCGCGCGTTGCACAAGTGAGTCCGGAATTGCTGGCATGGTCGCTAGTTGTGCGCTAGATAACCGGACTATTCAATTGGCGGACTTTTTGCAGAATTGGCCTAGAGGAACACTTCTGCCAGCAGAAGCTCGATCCGTAGCTGAGGGTTGGCCGAGGCCGGTGGATGCTAAATAGCAGGGAAAGATGTTTTGGGGACGGCTGGAGCGTTTTTCTACATGGGATAATGGGGTTTGAATCTCGTGTTCGCGGACGGGATAATGCGGTGTGGGAAAATGCAGCGGAAACTCTATTTGGACAAGATAGAGGTGATCCACTACTCGCTTATCCTTTGGGTGCTGTGTGACTTGATGTTGCGGGAGCTCCAGCTCTCTTGCGCAAGAGAAACAATAACCACCAGTAACGAACGCGACGATATAGGGCTTGAAGAAAGGAGTGGCAAAACGGAGAAGCGGGTGCGCTCGAGCTCACCAACATTCAGAGAGCATGCGGGAGTAGGAGCCGGAGTGTTCCTTATGTTCCCTGTGGAGGTGGAGAAGGGTCACAAGCAGGGACCAGGGCGGTCCGTATCGTGCAGCCAACGGCAAGTGGCAATCAACCGCTCAGGCCGCACACCCACCCAGACTATTGGGCCAAGATGTGATGGAATGCCTGCAGCGACTCGAGGTAGGGGACCCGCATTGGGACTCGACGAAAAGGGATTATTCTATCGCAACCCATGTCGCTTGACAGGCGAGGTGATATGTAAACGGCCCCAGGCCATCAGCGCATATGCCGACTTGGACTTAGAAAGCCGGCGAGTGAATGGCGAGCCCGGCTTGGGCCAATGGGACTAGAACAGACGCCAGGGCGGCATACTACGCCTGACCTAGAACTGAACAGTGCAAGCGGGAGGCGTCGCTGATTGCAGCGGATGGATTCGACGTCCCGCTACCCGAGTTGCCGTTTCTCACCTGGAGATCTCGAGGCCTGGTCGCTCGTCATGCCCTCAGTCGCACAACAGGAGCAATTCAGCCGTGGAGATGACCGGCACAACGAAGATGCTGAGGTCAGGCCGCTCAATTCAGTGCCCGTGGGGTCGCAGAATAAGCCGCACAAAGGGCCGTCGGTGTGCTGGAGATTCCCGATCATGCCGGGCAGAGGCAGCGAGAGCAAGCCACCTCGTGGAAGACTATCGAATCAGAAGCCGCATAGGTATCGTCCTCGACACCCATGCACCGTGCACCTCGTTCGCATGACTTGCAATCTGCCAGCGAATTGCGGGCTCAAAGTTGACGGAACTTGCAGATGACGCATGGGAAGAGGATGGCCGGAGCGGGGGCATTTTGGAGTTGAGGAGCTTTGACTGGGTGACGTGCGGCCAGTTAAGCGCCGACCATCCGTATCAGGACTAGCCCGGGATACAAGCTTTTGCGCAGGCCCACCTGGGGCTAGCCGAAAATTCCCCTCCACTCTACATCCAGACGATGATGACTGTCCAGGTCCTCCCGCAAGTAACGGACTTTGCAAGAAACACAGCGGGGAAAAGCAAGTTAGGGAGAGACATGCGCATGAATTCACAATCACATCGCCATCGCGGGGGGGCCAACGACAGCTGGTTCGAGGCCCGTTTCACGGCCTGCGCCCGAAATCTGCCTCGAAACCCCTCAACTCCACGCTTACTATCGATATCGTCACACGCTACGCATCTCATATTCCCCCGCGGCCCCTGAGACGCCCGCAGTTATTGCAGCCTCGCATCCAGGTACACCGCCCAAGAATCCCTAAAATTCGTTGCAAATATTCTCCTACGCGCCCATGCGGCCCAGTTCTGCACCTAGGCCAACTTTCCGACCACCTAGGACTCTCACACAAGCGCCAGCCTTACGGACACTCTAGCACATTGTCTTCCAACCCCAGTTTCGCTCAGGAACACTTGTTCGAAGCGCTCGTCATTGTCGTTCCCGTCCGTGAAATGTGTTGGTGGCTGCAACTCTAATTGAACCTACCTGTAGGCCATTACCTCTAATGGTCCTGAGCGCTTGCGCGATCCTTCGGGAGAAATATGGGATTGGAATTGCTTCTTTTGGGCTAGCAAATTCTCCACTAGGCGCACCGACATAGCGTGGGGGAGAGGTGCCGGAGTACATATGGCAACAACGTCGCTATGCCTCCAAGCGCTATAGACAGTAACGATAGACGCTCAGAGGCCGCATTCGGAAGTCTCGGGTGCGGAAGACTTTGTTCTATTTAGTATTCGGTTCATCCCCTATAGCTCATCACATTATACTCCCTCTCTGACCGGCCAACCATCGCCACCGATTCAGAGTAAAGCCCCGTTGACATGATGGGTGTGAGAGATAAAGTATCAATGTACACATGCTCCTTCATGCTCACCCGCATCCTCGTTTCGAAACATTTGACGAATGAGGATCCGTACTTTCCAAAATAGCAGCTGCGGTGCAACCCCTCGCGTATGCACTACAATATATCTACCCCTCTTAGGGACTGCTTACCATCCCTAAGCCCTACCAAGCACCCAGCTGAAGGCCCGAACCTCCCAAATTCCACGTGTACGTTCGCAAGCGAGACCCGAGTCCGGCAATTCGCTTCTCTAATGGGCAATTATGAGATCAGAAGCTAGATCGTAGAATTGTATTTTTAGAATGGTACAGAATAGCTGCGTGGCTGTTTAGATGATCGGGTTTCGGGATATCTATGTCTGCGATTCTAGCGCAGATGAGTTTGTTTCGAGAAGCTTGGTATTGCGCGGAACTACCCGACGAGCGAGGGTATGCGTTTGATCAGAACGAATAAAGGTTGAAGTAGTGTTAAGAATAGATTGGGGGAGAGATGGAGTCCGCAGTGCTCTATCAATAGGTCGTTCGGGTTGCAAACGCCATGTTCCAGTCCTCAGAATATTTCGGAAACGAAAGAGATTGCGAGTGAGAGTTACCGGAAAGCCGATGCTTCCTAAGGAGGCTATCGCTAAGGTTTTATCTACGCCAAATTGACCCCTTCAGCAAGCTGTTGCAAAGTAGAGTCACTCTCATCACTGGCTATGAACGTCGTTTAATAAGGATTGAATTACATTATTACTACGGTATCATGATTTTTAGGTTAGCATGCGAGAGCCTAGCTGAAGGACCGTGGCACTGTACGGCACACAGCATCTAGTTGTGATACATCTTTCCAAGGTTCTTCCGCTAAATATGTGGACACGCTTTTTAGTAAGCACACAATATCCGATCGGGACCAATTATAGTTCGCATAGCTATGTGATTGATCTATAGAATATAACAGGCTGTGGAAAAGAGAGATTTATATGTATATATTAAAAGAAAAAAAAAAATTTTTAAATTTAAATTTTCAGTCTCATAACAGACAGTTTATAGAACACGAAAAATGTTCTCTCTGTTCCCGAAATTGAAGCCTTTGGATTCCTAATAGCGTTATAAATTCATTAAACGCCCTTCTCGGAAAGCCGCCGGATCATTCGTCAAGATGTCGTAAAGTTCACCGAACGTCAACCCTCGCCTTTGATTCACGCAAGACCGCATTGTCCGTAGCATTCGTGCTGTCCAGTCAACGTACTGTGTCCATTTGACATCTTCATCATCCTCGACGATATCAACAAATCTCTCGCACCACTCAAGCATCCCTTTGAAGGGTATCTTCATTCCGCCCTCATGGGCGGTCAAGGGCGCAACAATGAAGCGTACTGCGCAGAAGTGAGCCATGAGAATATTCCCTAGCTTGTTGGATGGCGAAAGAAGTTCGAGGACTTCATCTTGAGGCCAAGTGTTAAGGATTATTGTCCCCGATACTAGGCCCTGGAATGAGCGGACAGGGTCAGGGATATGAGAATGTGGAACTTCGGCTATGGGTTGAGAGATGACTTCTTCAAAGGACCCTTTCAGTTTTCCTTTCAGAATGTGATTAAAAGGTGGACGATATATTCCTGACGATGCGTTGTCTATGCCAGTGTTGAGACTGGCTTGTATTATTGGGTAGGATGGAAAAATGGACTCTGATCGTGAAGGTGGAAACAAAAGCGGCCGCAGAGACTCAACAAGTTGTGCGAAGATCGTTTTTTCAATGGTCCGACTAGATGGCGTATTTACGAATTGCTTAATGTTGTCGAGAGAGCGAAGTCCATCTCGGACGAGTTCTTGGTCCAAAACCGGAAAATTCCGGAGTTTTAGCTCAAGACCCATATATTCTAAGCTTTGGGGGACCGCAAAGGCGCCTGCGAGGCGGTGTTCTAGTATGTATTGCGATAACATGGAGCAACTGCGCAGGGACACGATACAGTCGATGAAACCATCCGGCATGAACATGGACTGAAATGAAAGAAGGTACGAGGTAGCTAGTATTGCATGGATTTCTTCCGCTGTCGGTGGCCACTTACTGAAAGCTTGCTCAAGTCCTCGGATAGCCTTTTGGCGGTGAGCGAGCGCCATGTTGGCTTTTGGGTCGTTGACAAACATAGACAAGTGGGAATCTGATAAAGCCAATAAGGCGTGCATCAGATAATCATACTTGACGATATTAGAGAAGTATGTTACTTCTAACAACAGAAAAGCGCTCTTACCTGATGACTAAAGGCTGGAACGTCCCGAATCCAGACAGCTTCGTGCTCTGAAAAAAAGCAAGGTTAGTATGATATTTCTTTGTTGGGCAAATTTGAAAAGCGTGGGCTATTCAATTGAACATTCGAGACGTGCTAGTCGTTAACGAGTGAAATATTTGGGACGTCTAACAGGAACAAGGATCTCCACTTTGCCAAGAAGGGGAATATCTCCGGGCGCATATGTTACATTACATGCCAAATATTCTAATTAACAGGTTCGTTCATGAATTACTTACCTGGTGGGATGCGAGGATGGGCCGCGATAAGGAAATGATGGAACAACCTCATGTCATTTGCACTATACATACTTGGTGTGTCGGAGAGTCGGACAAAAGGTCGAGGGTTACTAAGAACTTCGGATACAATACGATCATGCTGCGTATGCTTGAAAACTGTAGGATATCGACAAGCGCAGCCTCTTTTTACGCAATTGGCGCAAGAAGGCCACGTCTCTTGGCACTAGTTCCAATCATTAGTATCTTAAAGCGCTTTAACGAAGATATGTCGCATACCTTAATCTTCCTCTTTTTGCAACTTATACATCCTAAACGAGATTTGGTATGACCGCGTCTTTTGCGCGCTTCGAAACTCGCGGCAGTATCGTTGGTTCCATTGGCTGTTCTTAGAAACAGTGAATATCCCACCTCGAAGTATAAATGAGAGGGGCGCGCACATTTGGGCGTGATGATTGTCATCATTCAACTCGAGCCTTACCGAAAGAGGGAAAGCATTTTGTCCATTTTGCAATTCCGGAGTATCTTGACGACATACTCGTTCAGCATCCACTTGGGACTCTTCGTCAAAGAAAGCCTCCATGGATGGCACTGACAACCAGCCGTCGAAGAAGTTTTCTACCAGCATCTTAGAATCGTACCAAGGACTATGCTGCTGCGTTCCCATGATTTGATGCTGGGTCCATATAGGGACAAGTAAGGTTCATTAAATAAGGTGAAGTGGGGTGTTCGAATGATTACCGCTGGAAGCCTAGGACAGCCCCGCACCCCTATGCAAAAGGCTGAGGTCGGAATGGCGCACTTGAATGCGAGATGTACGAACACGGGCTGGGCGCTTGGCATTTTCCGACCACTCATGAATGATCTTCTCTCCTTCCGTTCCCCTCCCTCTACGCTGTTCGAATATTAAAGATAATAGCTGGATTCAGATCATTGTATATGTCAAGGATGAAATTCGACACTGTTGAAAAGGGCGAAGTCTAGAGAATGCTAAGTATTATGGAAAGGGTAGAAACTAAACCAACAAGGCAAAGAAGGTTCTAGAGCTAGGAGCCTAAAATTGTAACCCCCAGTACAGTGAAATCACTTCAATACGAACTAAGTGTAAGTTAAAAGCGACATCTCGGATCTGCCCCAATTATTAATAAAGCTATATCCGAGTAGTGCCAGTTGGCACCAGATTTGCTACCTGCGGGACTCAAAGCTGAGCGCATAACCAGAGCAGTGATCACCTCCTTGAAATTGAAACGTATGGAGACTGAATAGAAGGCTTTTGCCAGCATACCTGCGAACCAATTGGGGTCGTACTACAACATGCAGTGTGGGTCGTACAGCGTAAATTTTCAGGTTGCTAGAGTGGAGATAATGCTTAGGACAACATTTAAGAATGATTCAAAATGAACAATATAGGCGATCGATAATGAGCACTAAAGTTCGGGAGAAGTTTTCGAGTAGTACTTAGGACACGATACCTAGAATCCAGAATATCGATAGGATACTTGTTGATGATAGTCCACATTGCACGGCTATTCTCAGCATCTTGATGCTCGTCTTGCAGTAGAGAACGCCGGTGAGATGTTCGGTGGAGAAGGGTGCGGCGTTAATTAGGGTACGTTTCGAAGAAGGATGGGCTTGGCACGCTAGTGACCACTAGGCTGGATTGCGACGTCGTGCGTGCGTGAGCGAGCCGCAGCATTCACTGCACTCCTCAACATCGCCAATCGCCAAGCCAGTGGCGACTGTCCCTTTTGCGGTTGCCTTTCTCTGATTGCACTACAATTCTTTGAGCATAGGTCCTACGTCGGGTTGTTTGCCTACCTCGATGTTCTGCCTAGGCGCCAAGCACCTGCACGCCATCCCCGCCTGAGCTGCTCTCAAAGCCCGATCACGACTAACTCCTGCCTCCTCACCCATTCGCAGCTCTCCTCAGCCCTATCCCCACAGCCATCATGCCGTCGATCCTCTCCGATGAGGACAAACAGACAGTCAAGCGGACCGTCCCCAAAGCCTCGAACAAGATCCATGCCGTCGCCGTTGCCAAGCTGTACATCGCTTATCCTGACAGGCACCGATGGACCTACACTGGGCTCCAGGGCGCCGCTGTGCTTGCCAACGACCTGGTGGGCAACACCTTCTGGATAAAGCTCGTTGACGTCTCCGTAAGTGCATATGGGACCATGTACCGCACGTTGCATTCGCTGACTGGGCACAGCCGTCCAACCGCGGCGTAATCTGGGACCAGGAAATATATGATACCTTCTCGTACAACCAAGACCGGGTCTTCTTCCACACATTCGAGCTAGAGGATTGCCTAGCAGGACTATCATTTAGCGATGAGAAGGAAGCGAAGACCTTCAAGAAAAAGATGGACGATCGGGAGAAGAACGCCCACAAGAACACGAGGAACAAGCCATTCGGCGCCTCGCTTGGGAGCGGAGGCGCACCAGGTGTCAATGGCAGAAGACATAGCCACGGACATGGACATGGCCTCCTTGGGGGTCTATTCGGTCATAGGCATTCTACACCCGCACAACAGCCCCAGTCCATCATTCCGCCGGCCGTCACATCTCCCACGCAGAACAGCCACTCCAATGCATCAAGCACGCGGAGCTTAGCAATTGATACCTCAGACCCATCTTTGCAGCCATTATTGAAGGAACTGCTATCCATGGGCATTACTGAAGACCAGATTGAAGAAAATGCAGACTTCATCAAACTCTATATTGAGCAGAGAAAGATCGAGGACAGAATTACTGCGGAGAACAGCGAAAAGAAGGCAAGGGCTCCTCCCCCACCTCCTCCGCCGAGCGCTCCTCCTCCAAAAGCAGTTTCTATCAGCCCCCAGAACACTGGCAGTACATCCGCGTCGAAAAGGGGACCGCCCCCAGCACCACCACCAGCAAGAAGGACAGGAAAAGAAGTTCCTGGCATCAATAGAGCTTCTTCTAGCAGTCCTGCACCGTCTCCTCCACGACAAGCATCTCCTCCTCCGCCACCCGGGCCTCCAGCACCAAGATTTCGGGCTCCACCACCGCTTGTCGACGCAGGAAAATTTGCCCACGAGCCACCAGCACCACCCTCGAGAGCAAGGGCAGCATCAAATAGTGTATCGAATCCCGGGCCTCCACCTCCCCCGCGACCCCCGAAAACCCCCGTACAAGACGATGCAAGCGAACCCGCCCCAAAGTTTGGTGTACCACCCCCATTTGCTGGGGTTCGTGTACCTTCTGGTCCGCCACCTCCACCAAGCCGTGGGACTGTTCCCCCTCCTCCACCAGCCAGAGATACCCCCTCAATTCATGTCGCTCCTCCTCCTTTACCTCCAAAGAGCGCCGCCGCTCCACCACCCCCTCCTTTACCACCGACGAACAACGCGCCACCTGCGCCGCCACCATTGCCCCCCGCTACTTCTCGTGCAGTGCCAACAGCCCCAACAAGCGCAGCACCTCCCCCTCCCCCTCCCCCTCCACCTACATCTAGTGCGCCACCACCTCCACCGCCTCCATCATCCAATGCTCCTCCACCGCCTCCACCGCCTCCATCATCCAATGCTCCTCCACCGCCTCCACCACCTCCATCATCCACTGCTCCTCCACCGCCTCCAATGCTAAACAGTGCGATTCCATCTCCGCCTCCGATGCCCTCGAGATCAGGGCCCCCGCCACCTCCTCCGATGCCAAACAGTTCTGTCCCTCCTCCACCTCCTATGCCTACTGGTTCAGTTCCTCCTCCCCCTCCTATGCCACCAGGGTCTGGTCCACCGCCTCCCCCGCCCATGCCAGGTACCGGGAAAGCCTCGGCTCTTCCCAAGGCTTCTGGGGGCCGAGAAAATCTACTTGCCGATATTCGTGGTGGTGCGAGATTGAAAAAGGTTTCAGATTCGGAGAAGCGAGATCGGAGTGCAGCTATGGTCCCTGGTGCGGAGCCGGCGTCAAGCCCGGCTGGAGGAAGCACTGGTGCGACTCCTGGGCCAGATGCCGGTTTGGCAGGCGCATTGGCTAGCGCACTGGCAGCGCGGAAGAGTAAAGTTAGCCATAGTGGTGAGTTGAAATTTTATATGCATCGTTTGGAAAGCATGCTAATCCGTTGATAGACGACGAGGACGATAACGATGATTGGTGAATGAACTGCAATTGATTCGGTAGTTGTTCAAATTGAATGAATAGCCTAGCACAACCCACATACCGTGGGTCCAATGTACTAGTCGAGCGGGAATAGCTCAAATAAGTAGAAGCCAATAGCATTGCCCACGTTTGGACGCCTAGCCAAGAAGGAGTTAAGACAGCGAATAAGGCCCATGTAGATACTAGTATAGGTAGCAGGGAAAGTCGTAGCTGTCGAGGAATGCATGTAGTGGTTATAGAATGAACATTTATTAGCAATAAGCAGAAACGCGTCTTACAACTGTAGATGATAAATACGTTAAAGTACGAACAGCCATGAAGGGCTATGATTGATCGAACCTGTTGTGCTTCCCTTGTAGCTGGTCTACTTGGCTCCCTGGTAGTGCTGCATCATCCCATCCTATCGTTCAAGCCGTCCGCTTCTCTAGAAATCCATTGAACATCACACGTCACTATGCTAAAAGGTTGATTTGGTTCGTAAGATGAGTTGACCATTGCCGTTGCATAGCACCTCGCGATCGTCGATATTCGAAGCCGCAAGGGCACCACCTTTACTGTTCATAGAATGATGCGGACGTTAAGCATTGCTCATACCAGGCTTACGGCCGATTCGAGCAAAGCTTGCGACATCCTGCAGGTGCTCAGCCCCAGCAGAGACCCCACCAGCAACGTTCTGAGTGGACGATTCCATCATGCCACGACCGTTAGGCAACCTCCAAGGCAGCTTCAAATGTATGCGACTGCTTATTGGTATCTATCGCACTATATGCAGTGCACACGTAATCCACTGAGGCATTGTACCTAGGTGCTTACGCACGAATATCACCACCGTCGATACACGGGATCTGGGGCTGGAAAACTCACCTGACCTACATAATCGCGAGAAGTTCGTGCGGGCCTAAGTGCCAGCATCAATATTCACGAAACCTCACAATATTCGATATGGCTTCTTCTCAACTTGCCGAGCCTATCGTGACGCGATCCGGGTCGTCCGTCCATTCACGGGAGGAAGATGAATTCACGCAACAAAGTGAAGAGAACCCACTTGAGGTTCAATTCAACTCTTCAGTGCAGCCTACACCAAGCCATATGGTTTCTCAAAACCCAATGGAGCTTGTCCAGATAAATGATCATCATTTGGATGAACCACCCCCACCCTACGAAGAACCAGGTCATGTCGATGCACCGCAAATCGCCCCTATTGAATATAGCTGCGAAAACAGCCCACAGCTCCTTTTCACACCATTGACAGAATTCCCTGAGCCTCCACCAAGGAATCCTGCTAGGTTAAGCAGGGAAATCCGGGAATCAACTCCAGTCCATGCTTCACAAAATACAGCGACTCCGAGTGAGGATCAAAACCTATACCCAGCACCACTCCAACTACGTCCCAACTCGCGACAGGATAGTATTCCACGAAGACCCGTTGCATCATCGGCAATAGAAAACACATTTTCTTCGGCAAAAGCTCGTGAAGCAGGTTTCGAGATACAGCGCCGCGAATCAAGCGGCAGTCTTCCGAGCATTAGTATTTTGTCCTCTACCGAAGCGTTAAAGCATACTCGTGAGCCGGGCAGGCTCACGGCATATCTTATCCCTTTTCCAAAGCCTCGGTTAAAAGGTGTGAATCCGGAGAACATCCCGGACCGATTCCTCGTATACACACCGCCCCCTCCGCCATTGTCAAAACCAGCACCAGGGGAGAAGGAAAGTCACTGGCATAAGACGCAGAGAACTTGGCAAGAAGATGTGCGCAAAGCTACTATGAGCCAGGCCTCCGCGGTATCGTGGAAGGGTTTTAAGGCAAGAACAACAGTCCTCATAGGAAAGGGCGTAGATTTGACCAAATCATCCAACCTCGAATTTCTAGACCGGGTGGCTGACGGAGCGATCTCAGAAAGCGTCGAAGCAACGATTCAACAAAATGGAGACCCTGACACGCCTGTCACACCACAATCATCTTCGACAGAACCGACTTCAATTCGTGAAATTGCAACACCAGTGTCTCCAATTCAAACAGTATCCAGCGCCTCTCTAGATTCACCACGGAAACCGAAAGCACTAGAAGAGCTAACCCTCATATACCCTCCCTCCCTCTCTATTCCAGCCGAAAAAATCCGCGCAGAATTCATAGAATCACTCCTCCGCACACGTTCAAAATCCCGCAAAGAAGCCATTGTCGCATCATCCCTCTTCCCCGTTGCTGCCACAATCGATGCCACCCTCCTCATAACATTCGGTGGGCTGATGGAAGTGTCAGGAGTATGGGCATACACATCGATCCGGGGTGCCATGACGAGCAAAAGAATGACCAAAGGGCTCGCACGAGGCGAAGAAAATTCTGCACAAAAAGCCTCCGAAGACGATACCGAGATAAGAGGCTGCACATGCGGACACCACGAGCAAGACTTTGGACCCCTCCACACAGCCCCGCCTTCAAAATGTAGGGGCAAGAAGAAGAAACCCGGCATCAACCTCCACATGCAAATCTCTCCTCGCCTCGAGATCCTTCGCCGTTACTTGGATCTCATGTGTCTACGCCGCGACTTCAATATGTTCCCCTCCATCGCCGAGGCTGCGGACGACCCTAACGAAGCGGCTATCTTGGAGGCTATCGGATGGCAACCCACGCGCAGGCACGGACGCGACCTGGAAATTGAGTTTAAAGATAAGGTAGAGAAGCTGTCGCCAGAGGAAGATGAGCAGTGGCAGGTGAAAGAAGCGATGAATGATGTGAAAAGGCTGTTCAAGAAAGGGGCAGGAGAGTGGGTAGGGTGGTGTAAAGGGTTTCAGAAAGATTTCCAAAAGGATCGGGAGGCAGCAGTTAAGAAGTGACATCATGACTTATTTCGTTCATGGATTTTCCTTAAAGATCTTCGACATCTGTTGTTACGTTATAGAGTGCCGGTAGAGAGTTGTAGTTGCGTATGGGCTGGGTTGGGATAGCGCCAACATGTGTGGGCGCGCTAATGCGGCGATCTATCCATGGCAGTTATGATGTGCACGGTTATTTTGACAACTAATTATGTGATACCTATTGGCTTCCTTTTTTTTTTTTTTTTTTTCATCATGCCTTCTTTCCATTCTCTACGTAGGGCTATTACTAATCAAACGCTATAATTTGACGTCGAACCTCCCACGGAGATCATTTGCCCTCATCTTTATCCTACTCGTAGATATCTCGCGTCTTCGGACTTATCTACAAGTTCTAGAGTATCGGTCTCGAATGCGTGATATACACTTCCCCGGTGCTCTTGTCTAGCGTTATGTTCAAATTGGGGCTGGGACAATCTAGCAGAGGGGATTAGAGTGTCAACAGGGGGGTAATCAAACGAGAATCTAGTTAGACTAGGGCAAAATATCAAGAGTTTCAGCTCCTGGAACCGTAATTAGCATAGAAGGAGAACTAATGGCACCGGAGCAAATTTCTAGAAGAGGCCTGTTTTGATCATTCAAAGCCTTAGTGTCCGCGTCTCTTTGCCCTCATTGACTCCGGCTACCTAGGATGGCAATCAATTGGAGTCCAATGACAAAAAAAGAAAAGAAAAAAAAAAGAGGGAAAGATAAGAAGATAATAAGGAAAAGAAGAAGAGAAATAGCAAAAAGGAAAAGGGAAATGGGGAAAAAGGCAAGCCCAATATTAGGAAAGTACTAAGTAGAGCAGCTTGAAACGGCAAAACTGACCTTAGTAGTCTACAAACTATACCACGGCTCCTTTATGATTGAATACTACGAACCACCTGAATCTCTCAACACATTTTGCGTTGACTTATTTTCCAAAATCTAAGTGATTGGGTCCGTTGCGGTGGTGGCTACCCTGAAAAATTTAGAGTCCGCATGGGTGGGCAGGATGCTAAGATACATAGCGCTATTGCAAAAGTATGCGCCAAACGAGTGTGTTTTATATATGCATGCTAAGAGGGCGTAAGCTATCGGACTTTAGCGAGAGGATGAATGAGATTTTAACTTCAAAAGTTCAAATGAGTGTGACAGTCCCGAGTTTGTTGGCTTCTTCGGGCCAAAGCTCTCCTTCCATCATGTCGTGGATATATGCTAGGCCGATCAATCGATAAATGTCATTATGCTGTCGGATAATGGAGGGCATGTTTCACCCTACAAAGAGAGCAATAAAATCTCCAGGTTGCGCAGCTTCTACCACAAGGCTGATGTATCCTTTGTCACTGAGAAGCAAAGAAGTCCCTCAACTGTTATCGTAAATGGCATCATGTAGTAACTGGTTGTAATTTTGTAGCGCTGTAAGGGTAACAGCTTCATCATCCCAATTTTTCAGGTGTTCATCAAAATTGTAGACATCTATAAAGATGTAGGAATAGCATGTTTGTGAAACCCTTAGGGAAGTGTGTACAAGATATCGGACATTGCAAGCATCATAAATGAATATTTACCATGGCTAGAATTATATTAGTGAAATCTTCTGGATCTTCTCCTTTTCCACTGGCCAACATTCTCCGGACATCATACCATGAATGTAAGCGGGGCCAATTAATCGATACTTACAATATCTCTCCTCACGCACCACAAAAGGCACTTTTCCTCCTGATAACAGAGCTACTCGATCCCCAGCCTGCATCCATGATGGACCTAACCCCAGGTAATCACGATCAGTTACAAATAAAGTCTTGTGAGCTTTGTTCCGGGTAATTGCATCCTCGTTGCGTGGCGTGAGCAGTCCGCGAGATTGAAGGGTGACTAGTATGACGATCTCATCCGGCCAGTCTACTATATTCTCTCCGACATTCATCATCATTCCCATAGTAATCAGAGCCGAGCCTTTTATTTGATATGTCCTTATGAGATCAGCGCGGAGTTGATTGATATCAATTCCAGAGTCAGGCAGATTTGCGGTTATGATATCCATCCAGTGTCCTGGTCCACGCCAGTGAGGTAAAGGTGCAAAAGGATACTTCCGACCGGATCTATCAATCCAGTTATGGGTCATAGTTCGGAAAAATGCTTCTTCGATAGTTTCTCCTGTCTGATACTGGCCGCTTATTTGACGCGCAACTACGGCCCACCCCTGGAAGCCCTTAACCAATGATATACCAGCGAGGATTGCCTCATCAAAATAGGGTTCGCTCGGAAAAGGCCTAGCCACTGCCCGAATAGTATCCATAATAATTCCTGATACGGTAAGGACCGTCTCGGTGAGCTCGTGGATGATGCTATTAAGCCATTTACTAGCTCCCGGACCAATAGTTACTATCGGATTTACACTCCTGATGTTGCTCCAATCCGGTACCCAGGATGGAAGTCCCGTCATTGACGGCGGTAAGCAAACTTCCTCAAGGACGTCCACAGTATTTTCGCTTGTGATTATCGTGCGTGTGAAAGTTGTATATACCGACACTAGATCCGCTTCGTAATCAACCCTTGAAGTTTGAAACCCAATTTCCCGAAGAATTCCATATACGCCATAAATTTTGTCTCTACGATCTGAGGCACACTTTGTGCGCACAGCTTTGAGAACGTAACGAAGATATTGAGGCGGCGCTACTCCCATGACAAAATTCGTTTCGAGGGTCATTCCTCTGAGGTGTCTATAGCATTCGGATGTGTCATAAAGATCCTTGGCGAATCTTGAAACTGTCAGTGATTGCATTGACTCAACTTCCTGGAGGATTTCAAGAGCATCCTTGAATTCGCCCCATGGCATTCTATCTGATCCACATAATAGGATAGGATGTTTTGCTAGAACGAGCTCCTGAACTGGCCACAATCGATGAAACCAGTTCCAGCCAAGAACTCTAGTTATCTCATTTATATTTTCTTCTGCGCCAAATAGCTGACGCAATACAGCTGCCAATTTGTCAGTCACAGCCTTGTAGGATTGAGCATGCCAATTTCGTACCACAAAATTCTTGCACACATTCTTGTCGTGCCATCTCCCAGTGGGTTGAGGATTCCGTCGCCCTGTTCCATTTCATTCTTGCGATATCCCAAAGAAGCTTAAAAGTCGCTTCCGAAAGACAAGTTCCGTGTCCTAAATAAACCCATACAACATTGGCCCGCTTATAAATAGACCCCATCAGCGGCACCTGATGGTTCTTTTCAAGAGTTGAGGATTGGTTGATGCATATCGAGTCAACCCAAAATGTGCCTTTGGGCCTGTGGACGCGCGCTTGAAGGAGAATATCAAATACATTCCGCGTTACCATTAATCTCTTGCCGTTGCAGGTAATGGTTTCCGTTGGCTCCTGTCCGTCCCAAGCGTACGAAACAGCATCAAATTCGGGGCATTCATCAATTGAAGCGTCGAAAAGTTGAATTGAGAAATTTATAGGGCTCTCGAACGATGTATCCTTGGGCTCGCTGAGAGAGAATAACCTAAAGGCCGAGGAGGATTGCAGGCGCTTGTAGCGATAACGACCGCCACCCATCTCAATCTTGATGTGGCCTAGAGTCGGTCTAAGGAATAATTGGCTGTATATTTACTCGGATTTCTATTTAAGGTTGTGTGCTCCGTTTTCTGAAGTAACCTATGGTATTGTATGGTATTGTGTGAGCAGGTTGTGCGCCCAAGGCTGAAGTTACTGGTGTTGATCGGCTCCGACAATTCAGATTTAATACCTTGTCATTGTAATTATCGGTTTCCGAATTCGAATATAATTATTCTAAGGATATGCGGCATATATCTAAAGTGGGACTTGTATGAAGGATGATAACGTCTTTACACCGCTGATAAAGCCAAACTCACTGTTTGCAAGCACGTGACCAGCGGGCTGTGCTGCGCCAAGATCCATTGAGAGAGCCGCACATAGATCGCCGCTTTCTTGACGTAGAGGGCAATATTTCCCGACGAGACTCAGAATCGAACAAGGCTACAATTTTACATTAAATCGAGAGGCAGCTAATATAGACATCTGCGAAGAAAAACCCGTAATTGCTTAAGGTCAGTTCAAGGTGTCGACATGTCTTCTTCAGAACATCAAATAGAAGACTAAAAATTGAGAATTTTATACTTTAGATTATTCTAATACTTCAATACTTTAGCTCTATTGGCGAATTAATCACACTCGGAATGCGCCGAATAAGCTAGTCGATCCTAGACAAAAACGTCATATCAAATGGTTAATTGGCTAGTCAATGAATGAATGAATAAGCGAAGACTAGCCTATTGGCTAATCAAACCACGCACTGGCTAGTTATTGAATAGCCGGCTATACCGTAGTGTATCTCATTTATACTTCCTACTGGCGAGATTCCTTTGTAGATATCAATCCCAATTTCACTCACACGCCAATCCCCAAAAAACAGTAATATCCACTCCCCACTCCCGGCTGAAACCTAGATCCATTAAAAATCCAATACTCGTATCTTTCAACGCGCTAATTTCCAATCTCAAACCCAAACCTCCAATTCTACGCCCTCACAAACACTGCCTTGTTCGCCTCAAGCCAGCTCTCATAACTAATCGGCTCCCTCCCCGCATACTTCCTAATATTCCCAACCGCCTCGTCATGCAGCTCCTTGGGATACCACGTCGCGGGCGGCAACATCTTCCTTAACCCATTCACCATCGTAACCACAAAGCCCTCCGGCAAAAAGCTATTCTTCTCAATGAACTGTTGCTCCGTAATCGACTTCACCGGGTACCTCCTGCCAAACACTTTCCCCACGACCTCCCACGCATCGTATGACGTCATGAGGTCCGGGCCGCATATATACACAATCTTTGATGGGCTGTCCGGCGAGACGTCTGGGGTGACAATCAAGGCGCCCGCGACGGCGCCCACGTCCTCGGGCGCTAAGTAGTCGAGCTGGACCTGCGGGTGCAGGACCTGAATCTCGGCGCTCTGTAGATCCATGGCGTACCAGTTGAGGTTGGAGTCGAAGTACGCGGCACGTAGGGCTGCGAAGGGGATCCCGACGTCTTCGAGCGCGATTTCGGCGCTCGCATGCACCCGTTGCACAAAGTCGGAGCCGATGTTCGACTCGTCGGATGCGGCGCCGCGCACACTATAGGAGGAAAGCAACGCGATGTATGTTATGCCTGCGGCTTCAAGGGCTTGGAAGGAGGCTTTCATGGCGTCCTGTGCGTCATGGAGGACGTAGACGAAGGCTGTTTTTGCGCCGGATAGGGCGACGGCCTCAGTGAGGGAGGAGGGGTCTGAGAGATCGGCTTTGATGCGCTCGAAGCCGTATTTTACCTCGTCGGCTTTGCTGATGCCTTTAATGGTCTTGCTTGGGTCGCGCATGGCGAGCCAGACTTTTGCGCCGCGTTTGCCGGCTTCGAGGGCGGCAGCGCTGCCTACTTGACCCGTGGGTCCAAAAACAAGGACGTTCTTTTGGTCGGCCATTGTTTCGATGATCCCGGAGAGAGGCTGAGGCGGGTTACGGTAGTGAAGGCACTGGGGTCCAGTCGATGTTGCAACAAGAGACTTGTAAAAACTTAGGATACGAATCCGATGTTTTCCAATCGGAAACCCATCGTTTTATCAATAAGGCTTTGCATTATTCGTGATGTCGGGAGGCCCCTCTTCCGTTGTTGGACCGAATGGGGTCTCCGACATCAAATGTGGCGCCTATTTGTGTAACTTGACTAGACCACTTCATTGTCGGACGTCCGTCCCCAGAAATCGGAAGTCGGAACCTTGTCAGCACATGCAAACAGAGTATGCTGAAATTAAAGTATTTTGGTCCGGACTTTAGCCTTATTTTTATAAAGAATCTCGGTATTCGGATTCCGTCTGTCAAATCGGCTTGGTAAGCAGCTCGTAGAAAAGACAACCCGGAAGTGCGAGTGCAACCGGAAGAAAGCTCTTGCTCTGATCAGGGTTGAAGTTCCTGTGCGAGGATACTTGAAAACACGGACCAAATGTTGTCCGTGGGCTTCAGTTGTATGGATTCTGCGGCTTGCGGTTTTGGTCCGCCAACGTTCAAACTCCTTACCAGCTTTGCCCGACAAGATTACTATCGCTTTCATTCCTAGATACTTGACGCAGCCGATCCATCACAAAATATAATTGCGTTCAATATTTAGCGAGAGCCTTTGTATTTACAATATGCCTGAAGTATATACAAGAAGTCTCTCGGGGCTACATAAACCGAGCTTGTACTGTGCATCAATAGTTTTGCTCTGGCAGAGGAGTTAGCATCTCTTTCCACGCTTTGCTTAGCGAACGTACCATCATTCCAGTAAAGCGTCTCATGCTGCACTTCCGGCCCAACCGCGCCAAACTCCCACCCAAACTTGATCCGGATATACTGCATAACATGGCTCGCAATCTTGATATGCCCAACATCGGTCGGGTGATACTGTGGTGCAATGTCATTGTGCTGTAAAATTCCTGTGCTATTGAAATAATGCACATAACCCCCGTCTTTGTAATGCTCGTATACTTGATAGATCTCGTCGATGAAGGCTCCAGCCTGGGCATACGAGTTGCCAATGGAATAAAAGCCGTTCCAAAGCGACATAAGAATTATCTGCGCGTTAGGATAGACTTCGTGGACCTGAGCTACAAAAGAGAGGTAGCTGGATTTGTATTGCTCGCTAGTGACATTATTCGCTGTGTTATTGTCATTTGTGCCAAGATTGATTAGAACTATGTCGGCGGCGGGATGGGCTCCGAAGTCCCACTTTTCTGGCTCTGTTCCGTAGATCTGGGATGCACGCCAAGAGGTGTCGGAGGTTTGGAACCATTGATATGTCTGTCCTCGGGGATTTCCCCAGCAATTCGCATCCGTTAGGCAGATGCCAGGGTATGCCGTGATACTGAATTCGACATTGCCGAAGCCAGCGCCAATGGTGTAACCAAAGCCCGAGAAGGCTTCGTATGTGGCGTACATGCCCGACGTCAGGCTATCGCCAATGAATTCGATTGTCTTGCCGTAATTCGGGAGCTTGATGAGCTTGGAACTTGAGGATACGTGGACTGCGGAAATTTGCACGCCGTAGGCCCAATTCGTCACGCGCAGTTCGAAAGTTAGCGGCAGTTGGTATGGGAGTGTGGCATTGAGGCCGGGGGTAGAGGGAGAAACAAGATGGTGAGTTCCAGCGGAGACGTTTGTAAACTGCCAGTCGAGTCCGGCAACGCGGTAGGCGACCAGAACGCCCGGTGAGGTGTTCTCCCCAAAGGTGATGGCAACGTCTTGGCCGCTAAACCCAAATTTCAGCCCTGGTGCTCTACAGCAGAAATCAGTCCATGGTAGGGAAAAGCAGTATTAGCTATTAGGCATGCGTACGCCCACCAAGAGATGTGTTTGCTATCCCAGCGCCCCTTGTATGACAGCTCGGTAGCATTGGGCCCATAGGTCTTCCAGCCGGTGGTGTTAGCGGTTATAGGAGCAGTCCTAGTGTTGAGGAAGTGTGTCTCCCGGACTTGGCCGTTCTGGAGTATAGTAGAGAATGCTTGAGGAAGAAGCGGCACAACGCAGCAAAGTACAGAAAATAGCCTCATGGTGGCAGGTTCGAGCCGTAAAAGACAGACAGAAGGTCAATTGGCCCGAAGAAAAATAATGATGCCGCCATTGAGGCTTCTTATAGTAGGGGCAATGGACGAGAAGCGTGGTATATTGAACAGCTTGACGTTCCTTGTCGCGATGCGCCGGTTTAAAGCATAGCATATTAATTAGCTCGAGGTTCCTGACAGAAATTGACAGACTAGAAGCATAGTATATTAAATAGCTCGAAGTTCCTGGTAGCAGCTTCATCCAAAGGTCGGGGAGTAGCTGCAACCCCCTGGTAACGATTGGCCCCTCGCCGGGTTTCTTGTCGTCTGTCTGTTGCAGGCCATGTAAGGCGGAGGTGTTCGATAGGCGGCTAGCATTCACCCTGCTCGGTCAGCCTTAGCAGCAACGTGCCCACGATACCTTCCACGGCTCGCTGCCACCTTCTGCTTCTGGACCATGTCCCTCGCTGCGATCCAAGGCTGGTTCCTGGCGAACGAGGCGGCGCTCGAGAGGGTGCTGCTGCTAATGGTGTGTGGGTCGGTGGGTGGGTGAGGGCGTGTGCACACGGAGACGCGCTTCCGCACCCTTCTGGGAACCCGCCCACCATCGCCGGTGGCTGCGCGGGACGTGCTACGAGACGGCGCTCCCTATGATGTAGCACTCGAGTGCGCCATAGCAGCGTCTCTTTAGCTATGGCGCCTGTGGCTTTTGTGGCAGCCCGGCGGCCATCCACTTCTCTCCACGGCTGTGCTTGAGACATGCTGTGTGCCTCGCAGAAGCGCGCTCGCTGCAGCAGCCCATCAACATCATCATCATCATCATCATCATCATCATCGTCAACACCACCAGCAGTAGCAAACGGGTGGTAGGGCTGCAGCAGCAACGCCCCTAATGAAGGGCTCCTCGTCGAGTGCGATCCTGATTGCTGGGGCGGCCCGTTGCTTGTTCGCGTTCGTCTTTCGCCGATGCTGCACGGCATTTCTTTTCTGGCTGCTTGGCTGACCCCCCCCTCGCCTGCGACGCTCCCATCGTTGTGCGACTTATACTCCTCCATCCCTCCCCAATCGAGCCTGCGCCCGTCCGCGCCCGTCACCGCCGGAGAAGTAGCCAGAGACACGGCCCGCTCTTTTTGTCTGCGCCCGGCGCCATGAGCATCGTGTCTTTGGTCCGACCATGTTGTTAAGATAGTGTGATGTCCTCCTCCGTCCCCGACAACCAACTGGGCCTCAGTCAGAGCGAAATCCAGCTCCTCCGTCAGCACCAGCAGATCGCCCTCTCGCAAGCCGGTAGCTCCTCGTCCCGCGCCGCCTCGCACGCCTCGAGCCAAGGCCGTCTCCTGCTGGATCCCACAAGCCTCCAGGCGCTGAGCGCCCATTTCGACCGCTTGATGTACTCCATCCAGCAGCGATGGCAGTATGTGAGTGCCGCCCAATCCAGCGTCTCTGCAGGCCGCGCCCGCCTCCATTGGCTCCCACAGCTAACACTGGCTCCCGCCAGCTTACCCAGCAAACACAGTCTGCGACTCAGATCCAGTACGACCGCGCGGGCAACGCCATCCAAATGGCCGACGCTGAGATTGCCCGCTTCCGTGCCATCCTCCGTGAAATCGACGAGCTCCAGGTCGAATTCGACAAGGTGCGCCGCATCGGCGAGATTGTCAAGGGATTCAAGGCTCGGGTAGAGCACCTTGAGCGCCGGATCTGAGGACGGTCACTCCACGTCAAAGACAACGACCACGGGCAGCAACATCATCTTCATCATCATCATCATCATCATCATCGTCATCATCGTCATTATCATCATCATCATAACCATCATCACCGCCATTATCATCACGACAAGCAGCACGTCTTCTCTACCCCACGCTCCTTACCCTTTCACGATTCCACGATCCACATAACAGAGTTACCATGTCCTCGCGGACGCTATACCTATACGTATTGATTATAAGGTCGGAGCCTCGCGGCACTTAGAAATATTAGCTTGGAAATTCGCAAAGAATTGGGTGCCTCGCGGCTTCCGGAGTCTTGATGTTTTCAGTTTGGATTTTTAGGGGATACCCAGGGTGCTTTATTTCTGTGCGAGTTTGCTCTCTGCTCTACCACTACTTTCCACCCGTTGTGTTTCTGAAACTTTTTTTTTTCCTAGCGCCCTTGTACCCATTTACTTTCTAAGGAACTACGTCAGCAGGATCGCCATCGCATGAGCGACAGGCGATCACGCGCAATTCCTCTCCTCGATTGTCTTTAATACTATTCTCTCAGCATAGCCTGCGACTCTTTAATCGATATGCTATCTATCCCCTTTCGGCAACCATTCAGCCGCTTACCTCATCCTTAGCCTATCTATCCTTACACGAGCACCTTCTATCTCCCGCCTGACCTTCTGTGCACTCATTGCACTAACACAGCGTTGCTTCATGGAAACTGGGGCCCAAGATTCCCGTCTTAGAACTCCACGGCTGCTCTTTCAATAGTCCCTTCACTCCGTGAACATCAGTTTACCTGCATCTTTGACACATGGCACAGCATCGCAGCGCCCTCGCTTTACCCCGGCCAAGGATCTAAAATCCGTCCACTCGTGTCCAAACTCTTCTGAGACAAATATCCTCCGAACGAACAGCATATGCATAGTAGTAGTATTAAGGTGAGCACGAGGCCCGCCCCGGGCGATACAGCCGTGGTCAGATTGTCGAATTGGAAAGGATGACATTGAGTGGGGATGAGTGGCGCATGCAAAGAATATTTCGGGGCTTGTGACTGCTGGTGGAGTCGGACGTGAAGTTGCACAACGCGAAGCTAGATAATTGGAGGTGGCGCGAGCAGAGGAAATGGTTCGATCGCTTGCTCGCCTCATGAGAATGCCAGACTACTGCAGGAACGGAGAAGAGTGGAACGGATAGAGGGCGTATTAAGATCACGACGTGCGCAAGTTGATGTTTGTCGCAGCCTCGGAGAGCCCCGGTCATCTTTCCCAGCCTCGGCGAGATTGAGCAGGCCTGACTTGCAGTTGCCAAGCGGACTCAAGCCTCGCCATCGAGTCCGTGCGAGGCATTCTGGATGAGCATACTGCCGCGGTATAAGCTAAAAATGTGAATTGCTCCAAAAGACCCAGAGCATCGCGTGGCACATCTAGCCATTTCAGGAATCCTGAGTGGCTCTCACATCTACGACCAGCAAACCCCAAATCTCCTTTGCTTTATGGGCCCAGCCGCGCCACGGCCCGATCATGGCAAGCAAACAACTGTGCAAACGAGGATTTGATACGCACGGGTGCTTGCTGGGGAAAAGCAAAAGTCGGGGGAAATCACAGGGGAAATTGGACGAATGGAAAGCGAGGAGGCGATATCGTTGTGCCCGCCCTTCCATCTCGTCCCGCTCGACTCGAATGCACCGAATCGCGGACGCCTTCACGGTCGATGCCAGCAAGCAGAACTAAATTGAATCCCAGCGAGCGGAGAAGTGCTTAGCCGCAAATGATGGCATGTATTGCACGCTACAAGCCGTATGCGCTCCAATCTCGGTCGACGGCGGCACCATTTTGCGCGACTCGGACCTAGCGACTCTCTAGATAAGAATGCATAGTGTATCTAGAAGACGGTGATGTGGAGAAGCTTTGGTGAAGCATAAGCCGGCGCGTAGCCCATTCCTAGGTCCCCTATCAAGCCGCCTTAGCGTTGAAGCTAGAGTGCATATCGCAACGTCCATCTGCCTCCGCACGCGTCCCGGCACCCCAGACCCCGGATTTTCCAGTTCTAACCTGCTCCAACTGCGGGGCAATTCCGTAATGGTAGACCAACAGCCGCGGTACGGCGAGTAGCGGACCCCAACCCTCGGGATCAGGCTTCAGAAGGTCGCGTTGTTGGCGTAGGAACGGGAAATGGGCAATGCTTTGAAAGGTCCAATGGTTAGAGGTAGTTGAGTGGAACGAGGGGGCTTCGATGCCTCCAACTTGGCAGTCTTCTCGGCAGCCGCCACAGGAGAGAAGCGACAGCTAGCTCCCCTACCACAGTAGATACCTAGCTACCCAGGTGGACTCGGCGAGCCCGTGCGCTCATCGCCAATGGTGTTTCCCCTACGGCGACCATGCATCACACCAAGTCCATGGGTATATGTGTGCCCATGTGCCCGGCGCTGCCTGCTTCACCTTTCACCGCCCGCAAACTCACCTTGTCCATCTCGGCGCTTTATTGTAGTCGAGTGCTCCTCGTCAACCTACCTTCTTGCTCGCTAACCAACCCTTTCTACATCCTCACACGGGCATTTTGCGGCCCACCATGACAACGCAAAGCGAGCAGAGCTCTACGGCAGAGCCACATAGCCCCGTAGACCGCGAGAAGGCCTATCAGGATAAAGTCGAAACCGTCACAACCAATGAGCGCGTGCCTGGACACAGCAACTACTACGAGCAGAATGGTCTGCGGACCGAAGGTAGACTTCACGCCCCTCTTAGAAATGTCAATATTTCTAGACTAATCGTTCGCTAGGAGATGGCCTCGACCACGAACATGAGCCTCCGTATGGGAAATTGGGCCCTCTCCTTCGCTCAAATTGCTAAACAATGCGCAGAATGACCGCAAAGCGCGCCCTGTCCCTGGTCGCCATGGTAGGGAACCGAGTATCTTTCGATTCCAAGTCCCTGGGCGCTGACGCACTTGTAGGCATTCCTGTGGACGGGGTCGCAAATCCCTGTGTACGTGATCCAATACCTGGCTCCGCTCGGGTAACACCCCAAAAAAAAAAAAAAAAAAAAAAAAGGGAAACGAAACGAAATGGTGGAACCGTACTGTACGTTAGCTAACATAGCAGGCATTCAGCTACCTCTTTGGCGGTGTTCCACCTTACATATACAGCAGCATCGGAGGCGCCGACAGATGGATATGGTTCGTCCTCGCCAATCTACTTGCTCTAGCTGCGGTATGCCCTTTCGTGGGCTCCCTTTCCGATCTTCTTGGCCGTCGGTGGGTAGCCATTATTGGCGCCAGTTTTATAGTCGTGGGCATGATTATTTGCTCTACGGCCAATGAAATGAACACTTTCATCTGTATGTACTTTATGCGAATTTACTTCTCTTTATACGAGAATGCTAACTAGTCTAGGTGGAATGGCCCTTGGCGGCATAGGTGCAGGTATCAATGAATTGACTGCTCTAGCCGCAACTAGTGAGATGGCGCCAACTTCAAAGCGTGGACAATATGTCGCTGTCCTGGTTTTCACTATCCTTCCATTTTGCCCATCGGTCCTATGGGCCCAATTAATCGCATACCACTCAACCTGGGCAAGTCAGCTGCACATGCCGTCACGATACATACTAATATCCTTTCAGAGATACATAGGCCTGTTCTGTGCGCTATGGGCCTTCATCGGTTTGGTGCTCACGGTTATTTTTTACCATCCTCCCCCCCGAGTGAATTCGCAAGGCTTGAGCCGGCGCGAGATACTGTCACAGATCGATTATGTTGGAGGCTTGCTGAGTATCTCGGGAATGCTGCTCTTCATGATGGGGATGCAGTGGGGTGGATACCAGTACGAATGGAGCTCTGCACACGTTCTTGCACCTCTGATTATAGGAGTTGTTCTACTGGTATGCCATCCTCTTTCTAGATCGTGCAGAAGCATACGCCACTACCTCCAACCCCCCTTTGCTTTCTCCTTTTCTTCTTACGTTTTTACTTTATACCTAAAAAAAAAAAGAAATTTATCATCTATCAATCAAGCCGCCGTACGATACTAATCACGTAGGCCGCATTCGTTTTCTGGGAACTCCATGGCACCGCCAATCCCATGTTTCCCCGCCGCATCCTCCAAGTCCCAAACATTAGTGAGTCATCTCCATTCCGTACCACAGTTTGATTTTCGTGCCGCAGATCCAGCATGTTTTCCTGCTGTCAAATATTGAAGTCATAACGGAGAAGACACTATACATGGAAGCTAACGGCTCCATAGTGCTGTTAACCCTCATCATCACCTTCATCTCCGGTGCCAATTTTTTCTCCATTCTCATGTTCTGGCCTACGCAGGCCTTCAATGTCTACGGCCACGACCCCATCGGCGTCGGCGTCCGCGGAATCCCCGTCGGCTTCAGCATCCTTGCGGGAGCCTGTCTTGCGCTCTGGGCCCTGTCCCTGTTCCGGGGGAACAACAAGGCGATTCTGGTCGTAGCGTCGGTGCTAATGACAGCGGGGTGTGGCGCACTGTCCATTGCGCGTGTCGACAATCTGGATAAGCTGTGGGGGATTCTGGTAGTAGCCGGGTTAGGCATCGGCGGCATCGTGGTGCCGGCCTCCATCATGACGACGATCGTCTGCCCGGACGACCTAATCGGCTCTGTGACGGCGCTCACGCTCAGTAAGACATTCCCCCCCTTACAATCAAATTAAACCAACACATACAAAAACGATATGAAAAGGAGGTGCGCTAACGGTAGCACACACAGGCATCCGCGTCATTGGCGGCTCTATCGGCTACTGCGCCTACTACAACATCTTCGTCTCGAAATTCGAGCCCGCCGCCATCCACTACATTGGCGGCGTCCTCGTCTCCCACAACGTCACGAACCCGGAGATCATCACGCACGCTATCGAGTTCACAGCCGCCTCGCTACTACCGCTCATCGCGGAATTACCCGGCGTCAAGGGGAATCCACAGCTGTATGAAGCGGTGGTGATGGCGGGGAGGGTCGCGTACGCCGAGGCGTATAAGTGGGTGTATTATGCCAGTGTGGCGTTTGGCGGGGTGAGTGTGCTAGCGGCGGTTTTCTTGGGGGATTTGGGGGGTTATATGGATGATCACGTTGCGGTGGTTATGTAGTGTGGCGTGGTTCTCGTTAGGTACAAGGCGGTGAAAAAAAATTTTTTTTTTTTTTTTTTTTTGAGAGAGAGAGAGAGAAAGAGAGAAAGAGAGAATTGGATGAGAGGGATTGAGGGTTATGGGAGGGACTTTGCAGGGAGGTATAGTGCTTTTATGGAATGGCATATTGCAACCTTTCTAGTCTATATTTAGGAGAATAAATCAACGGCTAACGGTTACGAATGCTATTACACATAAAAGATGGCCAATAAGGAAAGACGTGGTAAGGTGGGCATCTAGTTGCGTGATGATAAACAGATGTGCGAGATTTCGATGCGGTGCGTGTCTAGAACTAGAAGGCGGTTGGAAATGTAGATGTGGTGTTTGACGGGGATAAGGGGGGGAGGGGGGTTACACAGGAGTGGTTTACGATTTCGCAGTTAGGGAGAAATTTATTTAAATTTTTTTTTTTTTTTTTTTTTTCCCCTTTTGGGCAGACCCATTTGCGAATGCAATATTTTATTTCCCTCCTTTTCTTCCAACTCTTCCCTTCCTGCATTTAATGGATTGGAAACGTTGATGGAGGGTAGGGAACCGTCACGCTGTTGCACTATCTTCGCGTCTATGATATACGCTGTCCATATATCAATTCTAGTTTCATCGGACGGTAATCCCACGTTGATACTTGCCGATTCGAAAGCAATTATATTTGCACGCTAGTCCTGCTGTTGGTTGGGCATAGCGGTGATGAATGATAATGGGAGTTGATGCATGTTGGTAGTTTTTGATTTCTGAGTCTGAATTTCGCGTGGCTATGCTGCGATGCGTCGATCGTAGGGGAAAGGTATGGCAGCGGTTGAATAGGGTTTTTTGAGGTGTGAGGATCGGATTTAGGGGATAGGGGTGTGATGGTGGTGGTTGAAGATAGTACAGTTGGGTGATTTGGAAAAGAGTTGCGGTTTTTTTTTTTTTTTTTGGGGGGG